>CM053742.1:39819732-39869246 GCA_028658305.1 Pachyuromys duprasi
AGGACTGTTTCAGTCTTGAACTTGATGGCTGACTCTTTGACCCTCCCCCATACAAGCCGGGGAGTGACACACTGGCTGGATCCCAGTGGACGACATTGCAGCCAGCCCTGAGGAGACAGGATGAGCTGGGGTTGGATGGAAGGGGAGGAGGTCCTCCCCCGCTGGTGGACTTGGAGTGGGCGGGGAGGAGATGAGGGAGAGTTGGGGAGGGTGGGAGGGAGTGGGCGGGCTGGGCATGGGATGCAAAGTACCTAACCTGTGATTGATAACAAAAAATAAAAAAATTAAAAAAAAAGAACATATTTCAAGAGACAAAAAAAAATTTCTTTCATCAAAAAAAGCTGAATTCTACTGCTTAAAAAATTAATAGCAATTCTTCTCAACCTGCTTTCAAAAATTAAAAAGAAATGAATTTTTCCAAACTCAGTCTGTAAAGCCAATATTTTGATGTTATCAAAACCAGGCAAGGAGACAACAAATAGATAACCTGTTGGCTGATATACACTAGGAACATGAACGCAAAAAATTCTCCACAACATACTAACATGCTGAATCTAACAGAGCCTTGAAAAATCATTCATCACAGCTAAATGGTATTCATCTCAGAGATACAAGGATGATTTGGCATATGTAAAACAAAAAATAGAATATATCGCTTTAACAGGGTGAAGGAAAAAATGTATCACTTCCATCAATGCAAAAACAAGCATTTGAAAAATATCAATATGTTACAAACTCTGAATAAATCAAATGTAAACACAAATGGACCACAGCATAGTAACAACCTTGTAGAGAAACCCCACAGTTAACAGCATGTGAATGAAAGTTGAAAGCACTTGACCCTACGATCTAGAACAAAAGGATAGCCACTTTGCTTTTGCTACTTCCGTTCCACATAGCACTCAAGTCCCAGCCAGAATTATGAAATAGAAAGAAATAATAGCTTTCTTATTGTAAGTGAAAGATTATCTATCTATCTATCTATCTATCTATCTATCTATCTATCTATCTATCCATTCATCCATCTATCCATCTATCTGTTGGTCTATCTATCTATCTATCCATCCCTAAATAGTTCATCAAAAGCTTCTTAGAAATGTACAATTTTATTAATTAAGGATACAAAATCAGCACATGCCAATCAGTGTCATTTACACATATCAATAGGCAACTATCTGAGAAACAAATGAAGAAAATAATCCATATAATACATAAAAGTAAATTTAACCATGGAAGTGAAGGGTATTTGAACTGAGAAATATAAAATAATTACGAAAGAAATGTAAGATAACAGTGAAACCATCAAAAGACATCCATACCCATGGATTAAAGAGTCAATATTATGAAAATATGCACAAAATATAAAGCTAAGATTAAAGCAATTTCTATCGAAATACAAGTGACATTCTCATGGGAAGAGAAAGAACCTTAAACTTCATATGGAACCATAAAACACTTCAAACAGCCAAAGCAATCTTAAGTGAAAAAGAACAAATTTGATGGACTACACAATTGATTTCAAAATATACTGCAAGACAATAATCATTTTTATTTCAAACTATAATGCAAGACACTAATCACTTAAAAAGCATGGCAATGGCATAGAAACACATATAGATCAAGAGAAGAGAAGAGAGAGCTCAGAAACAATTGCAGGCCTTTACAGACATCTGATTCATTAACAAAGCTACCAAGAATACACACTACAAAGAGGGTAGTTTTTTCAATAATGATGTTGGAGAAACTGGTTATCCACATGCACAAGCATGAAGGTGAAGTGCCCTCTGTGAAACTCAACTCAAAATGGATTAAAGGCATAAATATAAGACCTAAAATATGATGCCATTGGAAAACCAACAATGGATAAATGCATTACTACTTAGTTTGAATAAGAGTCGTCCCCCCCCCCCGTTTTAGATAAGATCTCAGCAGCAACATCAGCAATAAAAGTAAAACTTGACAAATGAGATTATATCAAATTAAAAACCTTTTGTGAAGCAAAGGAAACCATCAACCAAGTGAAGAGACAAGGCAGCCTTCAGGCTAGAGGAAAACATTTGCAAATGTGCTCTGCTCAGTTTCAGGAATTGACCTGACTCGGTCAATTTGGAATAAAGAAAGGGCAGACACCTAAACATATGCACGGAAAAGCTTGGATTTGGTGGGCTGTGCTTGCTTTGATGGAGGGTACCAATAACAACAGCCTGGAAACTCATCACATTTATTTTATACATCTAAATAAAGATAAATAAATGTTTGTAGACTCTAAACCTAACAAGGTGATAAGTAATATCTAGAATGTGTAAATATCTGAAAGAATACATTAAAAATAAGTGAAAAGTGAATTTCATAGAGAAGGGGAAACAGAATAGACATTGTGGGTGAATAGGGAGAGGAGATCGGATGTGGGTGGGAGGTTGAGGTAGGAACAGGAGAGATAAGGTATGGGAGGATGGGTGGAGGGAGAGAACCCGGGGAGAAACAACTGGAATCAGTTGGGGGACATCTTTTTAAAAGTTATTTTTATATTTTTTATATTAATTACAGTCTATTTACTTTGTATCCCAGATGTAGCACCTTCCCTTATTCCCTCCCAATTCCATCTTCCCTCCCTCGTCTCCTCCCTGCCCCTCTCTAAGTCCACTGACAGGGGCGGTCCTCTTCCCCTTCCATCTGACCCTAGTATATCAGGTCTCACCAAGACTGGCTACAATGTCCTCCTCTGTGGCCTAGCTAGGTTGTTCTTCCCATGGGGAGTGGGGGAGAGGTCAAAGATCTAGCCACTGAATTCATGTCAGAGATAGTCTGTATTCCCCTTAATAGGGTACCCACTTGGATACTGAGCTGCCATGGGCTATGTCCGACCAGGGATTCTAGGTTATATCCATGCATGGTCCTTGGTTGGAGAATCAGTCTCAGAAAAGACCCCTGGACCCAGATATATTTGGTCCTTGTGGAGTTCCTATCCTCTCCAGGTCTTACTAACTCCCCGTTCTTTCATATGATTCCTTGTGCAATGCCCAATGTTTAGTTATGAGTCTCAGCATCTGCTTTGATAAACTGCTAGTTAGAGTCTTTCAGAGGCCCTCTATGGTAGGCACCTGTTTCTCCTACTTCCAATGTCCATCCCATTTGTCTTTCTTAGTAAGGATTGATCATCTTACCCCTGGTCCTCCTTCTTGTTTAGCTTCTTTAGGTAAACAGATTTTATTACGTTTACCCTATCTTATAATTCTACTATCCACTTATAAGTTAGTGTATAATGTGTGTGTCTTTCTGCTTCTGGGATACCTCACTGAGGATGATCTTTTCTAGGACCCACCGTTTGCCTGTGAATTTCATGAATTCTTTGTTTTTCATTGCTGAGTACTATTCCATTGTGTAAATGTACCACAATTTCTGCATCCATTCCTCCACTGAGGGACATCTGGGTTGTTTCCAGGTTCTGGCTATTATGAATAAAGCTGCTATGAACACGGTTGAGCAAATGTCCTTGTTGTGTACTTGAGCGTATTTTGGATACATGACTAGGAGTGGTACAGTTGGATCTTGAGGTAGCACAATCCCTAATTGTCTGAGAAAGCTCCAGATTGATTTCCAAAATGGTTGTACAAGTTTACATTCCCACCAGCAATGGAGGAGGGTTCCCCTTTCTCCACAACCTCTCCAGCATGTGTAGCCACTTGGGGGGGATCTTTGAGATGAGAGAGAAACCTAGTTACTATCTTTGGAATCTTTGAGGGTGTCCCTAGCTAAGTCTCCTAGCAATGAAGGATATAGAGCCTGAACTGACCATCTCCTGTAGCCAGGCAAGGCTTCCAGTGGAGAGATTGGGACATCAACTAGCCACAAAACCCTCCACCAACAATTTGTCTTGCCTACAAGATGTGCTGGCTTAAAGGTTATGCAGAAATTGTGGGAATGGTCAACCTACAACTGATTCAGCCTGAGATCCATGTCATGAGAGGGAGCCCACCACTGGCAATGGCTGGAGGGCCAGAAACCAGAGATCAATAGCCCAGAGACCAAAGGTAGAACCAAACATCCCAACAACAGTAACAAGAAGAACTGAAATGATTCCTACTAATATTCTATCGAAGATTAGTACCTAGCTCAATTGTCATCAGAGAGGCTTCATCAAACAACTATTGGAAATAAATGCAGACACCGGTAGTCAAAAATTAGGTGGAACTTGGGGATCCTTCAGAATAGGCGGAAGAAGCATTGCAGGAGCCAGAGGGCTCAAGGACACCACAAGAAAACCCACAACCTAGGCCCATAGAGGCTCACAGAGACTGAACTGCCAACCAGGGAGCCTGCATGGGACTTACCTAGGTCTTCTGCACAGTTCTGTAGTTTGGACTTTTTGTAGAATTCATAACAGAGAGAGCAGGTTTTCTGACTCTGTTGCCTACTTTGTGACCCTTCACCCTATCGGGTTTCCTTGTCTAACCTTAATAGAAGAGAATGTGCCTAATCTTACTGCAACTTGATATGCCATGGCTGGTAGATATCCACGGAGGCTGGCCCTTTTCTGAAGAGAAATGGAGAAGAAGGAATGGAAATTTGTCAGGATATAAAATAATTACAATTAAAAATAAGTGAAAATGAGCAAAGGAACTGACTAAATCTTTCTCAAGATACACTAACGGCCAACTGATGTATAAAATAGTGTCCAACAATTAATCACTGGGTGGGGAAATGTAGATCAAACCAGGTTGAGATATCACCTCACCTCTGTTAATGTCTATTGTCGAAAATACTAAAGGCAACAAGTGAAGATATGAAAAAGGAGATTCTTGCACAGTGGTGGTGGGAATATGAACTAGTATAGCCATTGTGAAAATCACATATAGATCTCTCAAAAATTTAAAATAAAATTGTTATATAATCTAGCAGTCCCATTGCCAAACATATTGATAGGAAAGTTAATCACCTCCACTTTCATGTTCATCACAAAATAGGCACATGGATCATGATAACAGAACTCTTAGGAGCCCATCCCCAGCTGATACCTATACAACACAAACCCTTCACTAAAGGTTCAGGGGAAAATTAAGGAAGTGGGGACAGAAAGATTGTATGAGCCAAAGGACCATATATCTGCTTCAGGGTTGTTTCCTATATATTACAGGGAAGCTGCACCCACCATGAAATCTCAACAGTGTGATAGTCTAAGTGAAACCTGAAAAATGACATCAGTTGACATTCCAACATGGATCAGCGAAATCTCACAAGATCCCTTCCTCCCTTAGATGAAGAGCTACAGGTAATTAGTGACTGTTGAGAGAACAGACTGTTGAGAATCAGTCTGCTTCATGATCAGCTCTGGTATAAGTGATCCAATTCTAAGCAGTCAGCCATAAACACATACATATGAGCAATACTGAATCAACTCAGAAGGATATATACACATACACACATATATATCTATATGCATGTGTATGTGTATATAACAATAGGGTTTCATTAATTTGAAGAATTTGGGGAGGGAAGAGAGAAAATGTCACATATGACCTTTTAAAAAAATAACAGAAGAAAATGTATATATATAGTAGGAAAAAGAAAACAATGAAATACTACTATTTTCAACAACAATATGGATGAACCTGAATGACATTAAGCTAAGGTAAGAACAGGAAAACAAAGTCTGAAATATGTCATTTATATGTGGACTCTCAAAGACTTGAAAATTTAGAAGAGAAAACTGAAATGGTACTTGGCACAAGATGAGTGGGTCAGTACAGGGGAAGGGATGTGGATATTCTGGTCAAGTATACAGTCAGATTGGAGTAAATTTCAAGAAGTTTATTGTGATTATAGTTGTTAGTAACATATTGAACTTTGAAAACTATATAAAAACAATGAATGAAATGTGCCCTCACTTCAAAAATGGTGAATATATGAAGTGACACATTTGCTAGTTAGGTACCTCTGACTATTTGAGGCCATATGAATTCTTTAAAATATCATGATAACATATCACTTAACATAAAAGAAATAAAATAGGAAATAAAAATAGAGACATATAAGCTAGGAATTAAGGATAACTAAAGTATATCTAACAGGAGAATCAATCATGTGTGAAATAGGCTGGCATCCCCTTAGCATTCCCTTCTAGCCACTCATGGTTTAGAGCTAAAGAGAAAAATATTCAAAGTCTTGTAGAGGCCATGATTAACCATAACTTATTCATTTTACAGGACTCATGGTACAGCATTTGGAACACAATAAAGGTGTTGTTATTACTAATTGTGGTGGTGCTGCTACGTTTTTTCTTTAGTTGCTATTTGTTTACATTGATAGGCTCCAACTATGGCTTCATGAATGCTAGCTTGCCAACTACTATCCATCAACATCTCTGTTTCTCTTTATCTTACTGTATTCATGCAATACAGCTACACTTCTCATAAATAAGGCATAGGTGAAAACTAGAAACTATAAAGTATTTCTAACATAAACAAAAGAAAATCACTTAGCATAAAGCTGTGTCTAGAAATAAGTCAACTAACATATGTAATCCTGATTAGTTATCTTAATATATTATTAGTTTAACTTCATGGTTAACAATGCAAGGTTAGGCATCACACAGATCTGAGTTCATGTTCATTTGCATTTCTCTCTGCCAGTATCAACTAATTCTTTTCAAATTCTATTTTCTTCTTATGAAATGAAGCTAATAACACTGCTTCCAGAAAACTACTGTGAAGGTTAAATAAAATCAAACCAATTAGCATGGTGTATAATACATAGAGAGTTCACAAGGCCCTTTTTATACTTAATAAATATGAGCTTAATCAAAAACAAATTCTACAAATGGTGTCATCTAAAATATCACAGTAGCCAAGAAGAGGGAGATAGAAATACCTGGAGAGGACAGAAACTCCGCAAGAACAACAGAGCCAAAATATTCGGTCCCAGGGTGTCCTGCAGAGACTGATACTCCAACTAAAGACCATGCATGGAGGGGACCTAGATCCCCTGTTCAAAGGAAGCCATTGGCTACTCACTTTCCAAGTAGGTTCCCTAGCGAGGGGTACAGGGGCTGTCTCTGACATGAACTCAGTGGCCAGCTCTTTAATTACCTCCCCTTGGGAGGTTTAGCCTTGACAGGCCAGAGAGGTAGATGATGCAACCAGCCTTGATGAGACCTATTAAGCTAGGGTCACATAGAAGGCAGGAGGTCTTTCCCTATCAGGAAACTGGGGAAAGGGCATAGTGGAAGAAGAGGAATAGTGGGTAGGACTAGGAGGAGATGAGGGAGGGGGCTGCAGCAAGGCTACAAAGTGAATAAACTGTAATCAATGAATATATAAATAAAATTAAATTTTAAAAATTAAAAAAATAACATAGCATAGTAGCTAGATCTGTTCCTCCATAAGAAGAGCAAAAAAAGTAAAAAAAAAAAAAATGTCAGCATGACCATTTTAGCAATGCTAGAAAGCAGTCAAGGGTTTTCAATAACCAAGTGAATGCTGTCATCAGAAATGGAACAATTCAAAAACTGGAGAATAGCTTTTCAATGTTTTCACTTTTTCATAGCTCATCTCATAGTCTGTGGTCCCATGAGAGACCCTGGTTCCTTAGTTCAAAGTCAGCAAAAATGGCTGTCAAAGAACTATATTGCATTTAAAGAACTATAATGGTCTACTTCAACTATATCACCTAACTCACAACCCTCTGAAGGAGGAGAAAAGACCACACAGGATATATTTTTAAGAGCATTTAAAAAAAACTTACCTGGGATAAGAATAAGTATACCAATAGCCTGCGGAGAAGAAAAGAATAGAGGGACTCTTGGGATAATTAAGGCGTGGGAAAGTAGCTGTGTATACTGCAGGCATTCCGCATGTTATCGAAGGAGAAATGTCAATACCAGGCTAACCACAAACCCTTTATATAAAATGGTATACTACCTGCAAGATATGTCAGGGCAATGAAGGCATAAATTTATGGGAGTGACCAACTAATAACTGATCTGATTTAAGGTCTATTCTATGAGATGGGGTCCATACATGACACTGCTTGGGTGATCAAGAATCTGAAATTAGATTATCTAGGGACATAAGACAAAACCAAACACTAAAAAGCAGTGATAAAATGGTTCCTAATGATAATCTGCTATCCTGATAGATGGGTGTCTTGTTCAACCATCATCAGAGATACTGCCTCCTACAGCAAATGGGAAAAGATAAACACACCCATAGCTAGACATTACACAAAGAGTGAGAGACCTTGGAACACTCAACCCTAAATGGGATATTTCCGTCAAGTCCGTCCCCTCAGAGCTCAGGGAACACAGTGCAAGAGGAGGCAGAAAGAGTGTAAGATCCAGAGGAGATGGAGGACACCAAGAAAACAAGACCCAATAAATCAACTGAGCAAAGGTCCTATTCACAGAGACTGAGGCAGCAGGCACAGGGCACATCAGGTCCTCTGCATTTATACTGTGTCTTCCATCTTAGTGTTTTTATGGGATTTCTTAGTGTGTGAATGAGTGGTCTCTTTTCCTTCTGTTTGTTTGACTTGTCCAACCTCTAGATGATAGGTGTTTTGTTTGTTTGTTTATTTGTTTTATCTTGTTGTATTTTATTTTATTATATTCTTAAAACACAAATGAATGAATTAGTGAATGAATGAATACGTAGCCACTAGGGTAAAGGTTAACAACTGAGCTGTTATTTATATCTGGAGAAAGGGAAAATGAGTTTTCTCCAGTGGGATGACACTGGCTCTATCAACCATGCCAGGGCAGGTTTCATGTTCAGGAGTAATACACTAACAAATGGACAGTTTTTGTGTGCTTTTATTTGGATACACGTTGGTGTTTTGGTATTTTTCTGGGGGCGAGGTATTGTATTTTTTTCATTTTTATTTTTATTTTTTTACAGTTTATTAATTTTATATCCCAATTGTAGCCTCCTTCCTCATCTCCTCCTGGTCTCACCCTCCCTCCCACTCTCCCCCATCCTCTTCCCCTAGTCAACTGAAAAGGAAGTCCTCCTTCCCTGCCATCTGACCTTAGCTTATCAAGTCTCATCAGGACTGCCTCAATCCTCTTCCTTTGTGGCCTAGCAAGACCACCCCACCAGGGGAAAGTGAACAAAGAGCAGGCAACAGAGTTCATAACAGAGGAATCCCATGCTCCCCTCACTTGGGTACCCACATGGAGACTGAGCTGCCCATTGGCTACATCTGAGCAGGAGATCTCGGTCCTCTCCATACATGGTCCTTGGTTGATGCATCAGTCTCTGCAGGACCGCCGGAACTCAGATAATTTTGGCTTTGTTAGTTTCCTTGTGGAACTCCTGATGTTTCCAGGTCCTTCTATCACTCCACCCCTTTCTTCATTAGACTCCCTGAGCTCTGCCCAAAGTTTGGCTATGAGTCTCAGCATCTGCTTCAATCTCCTGTTGGGTGGAGCCTTTCAGAGGACCTCTATGGTATACTCCTGTCCTGTTCCCTATCTTCCACCACTTCTGGTGTCTATCCTCTTTGCCATTCTGAATGAGATTTAGGCATCCTCCTTAGAGTACTCCTTTTTGTTTAGCTTCTTTAGTTCCATAGATTTTAGTATGGTTACCATATAATATGGCTAATATCTGCTTATAAGTTGAGTATATACCATGAGTGTCTTTCTGGTTCTATGTTACCTCACTCAGGATGATTTTTTCTAGTTCCATCCATTTGCCTGAAAATTTCATGATTTCCTTGTTTTTAATAGCAGAGTAGTATTCCATTGTATAAATATAACACAATTTCTATATCCATTCTTCGTTTGACGGACATCTAGGTTATTTCTAGATTCTAGATATTAGAAATAAAGCTGCTATGAACATAGTTTAGTAAATATATGGTGGAGCATCTTTTGGGTATATGCCCAAGAATGGTATAGCTGGATCTTTATGTAGCGCTATACCCAGTTTTCTGAGAAAGCATTAGATTGATTTCCAAAGTGGTTGTACAAGTTTACATTCCTACCAGCAATGGAGGAGGGTTCCTCTTTCTCCACATCCTCTCCATTATGTGTTGCCACTTGAGTTTTTTTTTTTTTTATTCTTGCCCATTCTGATTGGTGTAAGGTAGAATCTCAGGGTCATTTAGATTTGCATTTCACAGATGAATGACTAAGGACACTGAACATTTCTTTAAGTGTTTCTTTGCCATTCGATATTCCTCTATTGAAGATTTTCTCTTTAGCTTTGTGCCCCATTTTTTAATTGGATTACTTGATTGTTGGGGTTCAATTTCTTGACCTCTTCATATATTCTGGATATTAGCCCTCTGTTGGATATAGTGTTCTGTTGTCATTTGTTTTCTAGGTTTTCTGTTGTTCTATTGAGATTTTTGTTTTTTTTTTAAACTTAAAGTTCAGTGGGTAGAGAACAGGAGAGTATCTAGTAGGACTTGGGGGAGAGGAAGAATATGTTCAAAATAAATTTAAATTTAAAATTTGTTTTAAGTAATAAAAATGTTATAGAAAGTGAAAAGACTAAGGAAGTAAAGATAAGTATGTGCATGAAATCTTTATTTTTGCCCATTTTTAATGTGGGTTTTTCTCTATAAGATAAAGGAGCTATCAATTCTTGATCTATGAAAGTTGTACAAGGTGAGGCTAGAAACTTATAAAGCCCCAGACAGTCATAAATTTAGTGATTAATGGTAGGAATCAACTGGAGACTTCTGCTCCTCTAAACATGGGCCAGTTTAGGCTTCAGTATAAAATGGTGTCTGTGTTCTATATTCCATGAGCTGGTAGAAGGAAAGAGAGAGGGGAGGAAAAAAGAATAACCAATTTTGGTCAATTGTAAATTGTGGACATTCACACTACTTTGCCATATCATGCACTCATCAATGCAAGTATTGTACTTCAGAGCCCTTAATATACAATGAGTGAAGGCAATATTTCACTAAATATATTGTTCATATCTCGCAGAGTTTATGAAAATAATAACCAGTAGATTAGAGATATGTATATACTGTGTACATACATACTGTGGGCTCATATGACCGAGCCCACTCTGTCAGGTACATGTGCTGGGGGGAAAGCAGGTGAGGATTGCAAAGAAAAAGACAGGGTGAGGCAGCGTTACCAGGACTTCAACAAAGACTGAAGCAAGTATATTTTTTTTATTTTTTAAGGATAACTTATATATCTAAGAAATGCATACAGCACAAAGCTCACAGAACAGTCAACTTCCTTATTTCCCAGAATAAGGATAAAACCAAGAATAGATGTTATCTACCTTCCTTAGTCATAAATCTGTAATGGTGCAAGAATAGGCCAGTGTGAACTTTGTGCTGATCAAAACATTTAAACATTAACTTCCTTAAAAACAAGCTCTCTGCACCTTTAAGGGGACAAAGGTCTTAAGGTTAAAGTTGCAAGCTAAAAGCAGCATGGAGTCAATACTATTCATGGCTCTCCACAACCATATATAAATATATATGTGTATATACACATACATACATACATTTAGATTCATGAGCTCCATGCCCATAGAACTAAACAACTGAGTGTTGAAATATGCAAATAAAGTAATTGCATCTCTATAGTACTTGTAAAGACTTTTGCCCTTGCAATTCTTACCTAAACATTATTGGAAAACTACTTTCATAGCATTGACATTGTATTAGGCATGAACATTAGTCTAGAGATGATAAAAATGTATGGTAGGATGCACACATGTTCTATTCAAACACTACACTATTTTATATAAGGGTTCTGAACATCTGTAGCTTTACCTATTCCTTTCTGGTCTTTCAGCCAAATCCCCAGAGACAGTGAAAGACAACTCTTTATAGATGTGGATTTATTATAGACAACTGACTTGCATAATTATGGTAGCTAGTTAAATGATCAAGGCAGGTTTCATATTTAATGCTAGGTTTGGAAGTTCACTGGGAAAGCAGTAAGAAAGGAATCATCACAAAACTGATAGAAATTCCATGATAACAAGTTGGAAACCTATGTAAAATTACAAAGATGTACTGAAATCAGTATCTATTCTTGTTGCCTCAGATAATAGGTATCTTAGTTAGGGTTTCCAGTGCTGTGATAAAACACCATGATCAAAAGCAACCTGGGGAGGAAAACGTTTGTTTTTTGTTACAGTTCCATGTCACTCAGAGAAAGAACTCAAAGAAGGAACCTGGAGGGAGAAACTAAAGTATTAGTCAAGAGGATTCGTGCTTACTGTTTTGTTCCTTGTGGCCTGCTTAGCCTGCTTTCTTCACAACCACATATCCAGGGTACCACTACCATCTGTGGCCTGTGCGCCCCCTCCCCCAACATCAGTCATTATTGAAAAAAAAATAACCTTGCCAACAGGCAATCTGATAAGATATTTTCTCAATTGATGTTACTCTTCCCAAATAACTAGTTATGTTAGGCTGACAAGAAGAAAAACAACTAACTAGTGCACTAGGTTATCCTAAACAAGCAAAGCATTCAATAAAGAGCCAAGGATTAAGTAAAAGAGTGGAGTAATATGTGTATACTACAAAGTGACAGCTTTTTAGCCTTCAAAATGTCTTCAGAATCTTCCTTGTGGCTCATCTTAACCAGAAACATACAGGAAACAAAATCCTGGGAAGTAAAGATTAGTCAAAGCCAGTTGGCTCAATTTTATACAGTCTCCACAGTAAATTATGTAGGAGGGTGTGAATGTGTGTGTGTGTGTGTGTGTGTGTGCGCGCGCGCGCGCGTGTGCGTGTGCGTGCATGTGCATGTGTTGGTGCTGGATATCAAAACCAGGACCTGACACAAGCTAGGTAAGTGCTCTATCATTGAGCTACAACTCTACCCCAACCACAATTAAGTTTCTTTCTCTCTCTTTTAGGTCACTATGCCCTGTACTCCATAGATAAGTAAGACAGAACCTGCACATTGCCACTGATCCCAGGTCTGAGGTGTCCCCAGTGATCTAGCAAGTTGTAGCATGTGTGTTTTCTAAGCACTTGCTCTTACCTGCATGACTACTGTTTTAATAAAGTGAATACAAACAGTTAATGAAGAATTTACAGTAAACATCATAATACTAAGCTTATTACATAATATGTGTTAAGCAACAGTCAGTTCTGATAATTACCATTTATCTAATATTTCTTTTTGGTGCTATTAACATGATATATAGATTTTAAGTACACTTATTCTTGGATCAGATTTTGTTCATTTCTCAGTTAATAATCATAATCATGGCAAACCTAACATAAGGCAATAAAAGTAGCATAAAGACTTCAAGTTTCACAATTCATGATACAGTGTCTATAATGTACATGGTAAAAAAGCAAATGGGATTTAGAATCAAGTTGAGGGAAAATTAAAGTTCTTTGATATATGAGTCATATGCATTTAAGGGGAGGGTCATCCTTAGTACAAGAATACAAAAACTGAGAATAAAGCTTATTAATAAATTAAATAAAAATGCTTAAGATGGCTCTTAAAATTTATCATTATTAGCTTAGAAACTATTAGTGTACAACTTTGTAGTGGCATTTTATATAAATTGCTCATTAAATTTATGAAAAATCCCTCCCATGACGAAAACATTTATTTTTTATTAAATATCAATAAGGTCCAAGTCTTTGGCTTTAACTTTACACATTTGATGATCAGAAGAATTTCCCCTTGAATGATAGGGAGTCTCTGGTTTGTTGGAATGAATGTCACCCTTTGAGAATTCTTAGGGTTCAGTTGGCCAGCAGGCCAGTCTTCCTCTTCAAAGGAACTCACTCACAGTTAATGCTTGTTTTACAACATTCTGAAGTTTGACAAAGCTCCATATCATTATTAAAAGTATTTTTTGAGACATGGTGTTGTTGGCAACATTATAAATGCCACACACAAAATATTTCCCAATTTGTCTTTGTCAGGCTCTTTATGTCTACTTTAGACAATTGACTGTCATGTTCCTATTTATTTTCTGTTTTCTTTGAAAACTGCAATGAGCAGTTTTACATAGATCTCTAGAGAAATTGCAAAGTTCTAGTTCTGCATGCAGATCACAGGCTTTTCTATATTTACAAGTCTAATGTTTACAAAAGGGAATCTCATCTTTCATTACGATTTCATTTCCCAAATTACCAGGAAGTTGAAGTATATTTTTGTTGGTTTATTTCTTCTTCTGTGAATTGCTTATTCATATCTTTGCCTATTTTAGTTACTGTTTCTTTCCATTCCATTTGATTCATTTATATTCATTATCAATTACATGCATAACAAATACATTCCTCTAATATGATTTATTTTTTATTATTTTATTTTTTGGTAGTTGTGATGTATACATAGCAATTTTGCCTTTCAATGAAATTGAGTTTAACACTGTTTTTTCTCTTATTCTTGTGCTTCTGGAGTCTTGCGGAAAATAGTTTGTTATCCAGACGACAATAACATTTGAAATATATTCTCCATTTTAGTTGCCTTTTTTGCATAAAGATATTATGTCCATATAAAAGTTTGGTTTTGATATGATGGAATTCAAGAATGAAATTGTTTTCTATATGAAAAGGTAAACACCTCAGCAATAGCTATTGAACTCTTATTCAATACCACGCCTGCCACACATACACACATACTCCTGACATACCCTTATCCTAATCCCTGGTGCCATGAATGTAAGATTAATTTTTTAAAGTGTGGTCTCTGTGTATGCAAGTGAGTAATGTGTCTGGAAATGAAAGCATCCTGGATTATTCAGCTTGTAGGTCTTAAAGGCAACAAGTCTTATGAGAAGAGGGAGACATGTAGGTAACAGAAGAAAAAAATATGAAGGAATAAACAGACATTGCCATGTTTCCACTAGCCACCAGAAGACAAAGAGATAAGGAAGGTTTCTCTTCTAGAGTCTGGAACAGAAACACAGCTCTGACAAGACCTTGATTTCTGATTTTAGGCTCCAAGAATTGCAGAAGATTTTCTTTGTTTTAAGCCACCAAGTTTGTGGAAAAAATGTACAGGAGCCCTTGGAAGCAAATATGTTCCAACTTATCTGTGTTGCAATTTCTGTCATATTTCAAACTCTCACATATGTGGAACCTCATTCTGCATGTTTTATTTTGCTTTGTTGATTTATTAAGCATGCATCCAAGATAATATATGATCTTAACTACTATAAATTTTAGTAGATTGTGTTATCTGAACTGGCAAGAGGGCTCAAACAGTAAACTGTTGGCTACCATGCGCATCATGACTTTACTTTGATCTCCAGCACCACCATAAAAGCACGGCATGGTGGCTAGCACATGCCTATAATCACTGCACTGGGGAGGCCGAAACATGGATCCCTGAGGCTTGCTGGAGAGCCGTACTAGACAAATCAGCAAGTTCTAGGTTTGGTGAGAGACCTTTGTCTTAAAAAATAAGGTAGATGGTAAGTAAGAAACCTAACATTGACTTTTGACCTCTTCACACATGAACATATACATGCACATATACACACATAAACACACATATATACATATATACATTGAAAAATTATATTATCTGTTGAAGAAAGGTCTCTCAATTATTTCTAGCATTGAATTGACTATTATTTCCTCCTTTTTAGCTTCTATAAAATTTTGACAGCAATGATTAAAATTTCCATATAAGTCCTCCATTCTGTTAAAATGACAGAATTTTTCAAACAGCTTGAGAATTTGAGATGACATGAAACCCCAAGTGGTTTTACCTATAGCTCTTTATTTATTTGGTTACTGTAATTGTTTTTCATTTACAGTTTTAAATTTTTCTAAAAAATGTTATACATTTATGTAAAATCCCCACAGAATTTTCATGCTTATGTTTGCTATCTGTGATGCTGTTTACTTGGGTGTTTAGAAACTCAGTTTTTGTATCATGTTACTATTTCAAGCAAACATTGTTGAATTTCTTAGATTTGCATAATTCGTAAATTCTCTTGAGTTATTTATCTAAGAAAAATTATGTACAACTTTTTAAATGTGTTTCTTTCTTCTCAGTGCATGTGTAATAATATGACACTGAATAGACACAGTAATGGGTCTTTGTTTTTTTCTTCATTTCCAAGGGAATGTTTGTAATATTGTGTCAGTAATTTTAATGTTTAACATAAGCAGTTTTTCTTGACTTTCTAAGATAGCAGCCTATCTTCCCTTCGTGGTCTGTTAATGGGGTGGATTATTAGACTGATCCATATGAAGTGGCCTTTTTCATGATTACAACAGGTCTCATATCAGTTTCATAAAACTGGTCTTCATGGGTTCATAGATTCTAATATTAAAAACTCCTTTTGCTCCATTATTTCACGAGACTATCTTGTCTATATTGGATTTGTTCAAGTTTGGATAGTTTCCAAATTAATCTCATGCAAATCTTGTGAAGTATGATCCTTCTTTATTCCCTGTGTTATTTTGTATAGGCAAGGGCTATGGTTTGGGGATATATTGTAGGAATTTTACTTGTGGGAAGAAACATTTCCCACTGATTTAATTCCTTTAATTTTCCCCTTATCAGCTGTTTCCATATTGAATTATTAGTTTATTTCTTATTTATGATTTTAGGGTTGTGCACATGTGTGTGTAGGTGTGCTTGCCCACAAGGGCACATGCAGAAACCCAGAGGTTGATGCTAGTACACCTTCCTCCTAACTTCTCTACCTTAATTTTTGAGACTGTTTGCACTGAGAATAGAATTTTCCAATTTTCCCAGAATGACGGGGTAGTAAGTGCCTGAGACCAGCACTATGGTTATAGCAGTTTTTACATGAATGCTGGGGATTTAAGTTCTCAGGCTTATGTAGTAAACACGTTACCCATTGAGCCACCAACCTAGCCTGAATAAAATTATTATATTTTAAATTTTACCTGTTGTCTTAGTTTTCAAAATCATCACCATAAAGTTTTTCCATAATGTTATTTTGTAACTTAGTCTCTATATATGGATATTTGTTTTTTTTTTCTCGTTTCCACAGTTATTTCTTTCTACTTTCCTTTATTTTGAGCCATATTGCCAGGGACTTTTCTCTTTTAGTGGTTCTTTCAAAAAGTAGCTACTGGTTGATATGTCTACTCATATCTTCGTTTTCTATTTTAAATCATATCCCCATCCTTGTTGATCATTTGCTTTCATCTTGGGAGTAATTATAGCGCTAAATTTTTTGTTGTTTTTTTTTTCCTTCAAAAATCTTTACTTGGATACATGACTCATTAATCTCTTTTCTTTCCTAATTTTACAATTTGAGGTTATTTATTTTCTCTTTAGCCTTTCTTAAAACTGTATGGCACAATATTTGGTATTTCATTATTTTCTGACTCATTTTTACTAATTTTAAATCTGTTTTTTGACTCATGATTTAGCATTTTCTAAGTTCCTATTTATTTGTTGTTTTATTTAATTCTACCTTATTAGTTTGATCTTAGTGAATAGATCTCGTAGGCTAAGCACATTCTTTCTTCAGTAACATGTGTGATATTGTATTAAAAATTATGTCTCCCTAGTAGCTGCTAAGTATCACTCTAGACCCAGACCACGCAATTCCAGTGCTAATAAAAGTTTTCAATTAATTGTTGTTGACTTACAAAGAAGGGAGGGAGGGAGTAAGGGACAAAAATGACCCTGGGGAGCTAAAAGCCAAGTAGTAAGATTACCTGGCTTCCATTTTCTACAGAACAGAAAACTTTTCATCTCATTATTATTATTATTTTAGAATAATCTTACAGAAAAGTCTATCTTAAAACTTAGGCAAAAAAAAAAAGTTAGGCAAACTGAGTATACTCTGTTCCATTAATTAACAATGTTAATAAGTATGTTAATAACTTTTAATTCAGTCAATGAAGAAATGATATAGGTGCAACTCCCCAGACAATGAGCAAACGTAGGGCAAAATGCAGTTTGAATTATCTTCTGATCGTGATGAAGCAGTGTCCTGAAGCAGTTCTGGCCTCCAAGTTCATGCCCTATTTGAGTTCCTCTCCTGACTTCCTTCAGTGATGAGCTCTTATCTACAAATGTGAAAAAAAGGAATCTTTTCCTCTCAAAGGTGCTCTTAGTCCTGTTTCATTACAGAAATATAAACTTTAACCAAGGCACACCGTTTGTGCAAGAAGTCTCAGACTGTTAGATGTTGCTACTAAAAGAAATGGTCCAACAGTAAATCAGGTAAGATGCTCTCAGCTTCTTGAGATATTTTAAAATATTTTTTTCAACTTGTAATTTGTCTTCATAGTTTCCAGAACATAGCATATGAATATAAATTTATTCTGGTGTCCAAAAAGATGATAATTAAAGATTTTTGAGTTATGTACTTATTTTTATTTTTATATCATATGATTTTATATGATAAATTAACAGCAAAAAATAAGAATAAATGAAAGCACTATTAAATTTATCAAATGGGAGGGACCAAAGATGGTGCAGATCTCACACTGTGTCTGATCAGCAGGGCAACAGTTTCTGCATAGTGACCAACAGAGAAAACTGTAGGACCCAAACACCAGTGACTGTGTTTCCCAAGTGAGAGGAAACTCCAGCTGTGGTAAACAATTGGGTCCCACCTCATGTCTCCCAGCTTATCGCAAGAAAAGCTCCTGGGTTGCCACATGCCCAGGACCTCCAGCTTCTAGATCTACACCAGCATGCTGTGCTTATCAACTAGTGAATACTTTCTAGGTGCCTGGGCACACAGCTCCAACCTCAGACCTCCTGATATATGAAAGGCATGAGAACAGCCCCAGATACTGCTCCAAAACTCAATCCATCTCTGTAGGGAGATGGACCAAACCTCTGGGCTTGCTGGTTCTCCAAGATGGCTACACCCAGCAAACACAGTGTCTGAGCACAGTGTCTGGGCAGCTGCAACTTTATTAACCTCAGAACAAGAAAGCCAGTGGCAGGGCAGCTGACTCCAGGACTTCTCCTGGTGAGAGGAGAGGCCCTGGGTTCCTGAGGAGTCTGGTTAATCCACAAGATAAAACACCTAAGGAGAGCTGCTTCCAGATTCACTGAGAACCACCCACCAGTCAGAGACCATACCCACCAATGTAAGTGGTGCTCCCATGGAATCATTGAGCTTTGTGCCCAGGGTTCTTCCTGCACTTCCCCCACCCCACCTCAGTACTCCATTTGGTACCAAAATCTACCAGCCAACACCAGAGTCAACCAGATGGTTAAAGGTCAGTGTAAAACATAATAAACAAAAATAATATGGGATTTTCATAACCCAGTTATCCCAAGGCAAGAAACCCTGGATACTCTAACACAAATGAAACTCAAGAAAATGACCTTAAATCTATGCTGATGAAGATGATAACTGAAGAAGCAAGTAAAGTTCATAAGGGAATACAGAACGATGCAGTCAAACAGATTGAGGCCATTAGAGAGGCCTGTACAGAGGGAATGAATAAATCACTCAAACAATCCAGTAAAGGAAATCAATAAAATGGTTCAAGATCAAAAGATGGAAACAAACAATAAAGAAAGCACAAACTGAGGCAATCCTGGAACAATAGAACTTAGAGAAGAAAACAGGAACTACAGAGGTAAGCATCTCTAACAGAATATAAGAGAATGTTAAAGAAAATATTGAATCTAAAAATTTCCTAACACAGCCAGGTGTGGTGGCACATGCCTATAATCCCAGCATTCAGGGAGGCATAGGCAGGTTGATCTCTCTGAATTCGGGGCCACCCTTGTCTACAAAGTGAGTCTAGAACAAACAGAGAAATTCTTTCTCAAAATAAAATCTCCTGACACAAAACAATCAAGGAATCAAGGACAACATGAAAAGACAAAACTAAAAATAACAGAAATGGGGGAGCAGGGATCCAAGATAGTGGCAACCAACACACAACTTATCTGAGGGCCAGAGGATCTGAAACTCTGAAACTGGTGAGTGGAAGGGTGGCTAAAGCCAGAACATTGACATTGAGGCTTCCTGGGTTAGAGGGGACAATGTGGGAGCTGAGACAGGTTGGTCCAGGTCAGCCGTGGATATTTCCAGGGTCTGAGTAGCAAACATTCAATGCCTGTAATTTTCCTTGCCCCAAGCATGAGCCTCCCTGCCCCTCTGCAGTGGTTGCCCTAAACAGGAACCTCCCTGTTAGGTGACTGAGACTGCTAAGATAGTTCCAACTACGGGCATCCCTGCCTGGCAGCCAAACAGCAGACATCACTGACAGATCTCCTACACTTTAATTTGTCCCTGCTCGCCTAGATCTGAGAGTAGACAACTGTGGGGGGGGGAAAGGGGGAGGGGTAACTTCTGTGCTTTCTGCATAGGCCTGCAAACAAGTGAGTGTGCCTTCAAGTGAATGCGTGCAGAGCCCCAGATTCAGGCTACCACTACTCTAGCAACCAGACAGTGAATCCTTCCAACCCACAACCCCACTGTGAGCAACATAGGGATAGCTGGAACAGCATTCTCAACATTTAAGCCCCTGTTCTGTGTGTCTCCCAGTGGAGTCCAGGCAAACAATTCCTAGAGCAAAGATTGTGCAACCCAGACAAATCTGAATGCCTAGAGGACATTACAACAGGCCCGTGGGCCACTGGAACATTCAAGGCACCTGCTCATTACACTGTGCCTGTGTACCATACCAGCACCCCCACATGCCCTTATGCTCCATTATTCCAGGCATCTACATGCCCTAGCACCTGGTCCTTCAAAGCACACTTCTATGCTCACTCCCGCACTTGTGCCCATGTGCCTGGGACCTTCCTTCATTAGCTACAGCTGAAACACCAAAATCCTCTCTCAAACTGGTTGCCCTCTATCACCTTCCTGAAGAATACTCCAGACTCCAGAGACAAAAGGACACAGTCTGCTGTACAGGCTCCAAAGTGGAAAAAAAAAAAAAAGAACAGAAAAGAAAAAGAAAAGCAGCGAAGGTTACAGCTAGAGGCTGGAGTAAGAACATATCCTGGCTTCACCAGAAACACTAAAAATGAATGGACATTTTAATTCATCAGAAACACAGGAAAATGATCTCAAATCTATGCATATCCAGTTATTAGAGCCACATAAAGAGGAAATAAACAAAGCTCTCAGAGAAATACAGGCAAATACAGCCAAACAGAGGCACCTGTAGAGGCACACACACACACACACACACACACACACACAAATAGAGAGAGGAAAGAAGAAAAAAATAGATACCATCATAAATAGGCAGGAATCAAAACACAAACAGATGAAGGAAATGGTGTGAGACATGACAACAGAATCAGTAAAGAAAACACACACTAAGAAACTCCTGGAAATGGACAACCTAGTAAAGATATAAAAAACACAGACATAAGCATCACCAACAGAATTCAAAATATGGAGGAGAGAATCTCAGGCGCTGAAGATACAAATGAAAAATTCAATACATCTTTTTCAAAAGACATAAAGTCAGAAGAGGTCCTGACAAAACATCCAAGAAATCAAGGACACCATGAAAAGACAAAACCTAAGAATAAGACAAATAGATGAAAAAGAAGATTCCAGGCTCCAAGGTCCAGAAAATATTTTCAAGAAAACCACAGAAGAAAATATCCCCAACTTGAAGAAACAGATGTCTATAACCATACAAGAAGCCTACAGAACATTTAGACCAGAAAAGAAACTCCTCACATCACATCAGATTCAATGCAATTTCCATCAAAATAATAACACAATTAATTACAGAATTTGAACAATTCCAATTCACAGTTTCATATGAAAAAATCGCTAGAACAATCCTGTACAACAGCAGATTGTCTGGAAGTATCTCCATCCCTGATCTCAGGCTGTACTGCAGAGCAAAGGTAATAAAAACTGCATAGTTCTGGCATAGATCAGAATGGCAGATCAATGGAATCGAATAGAAGACCCAAAAATGAACCCACATACCTATAGATAACTGATTTTTTACAAAGATGCCAAAAACCATACAATGGATAAAAGAGAGCATCTTCAACAAATGGTGTTGATCTATACTCATAAGTGGAGATTAGACATTAATATAGGATAATGATACTAAAATCTGTACACCTAAACAAGCTAAGCAAGAAGGAGGATGCTGGGTAAGATGATCAATCCTTACTCATAAAAGCAAATGGGATGGACATCAGAAGAGGGAGAAAACAAGGAATAGGATAGGAGCCTACCACAGAGGGATTCTGAAAGACTCTACCCAGCATGGTATAGAAGCAGATACTGAGACTCATAGCCAAACTTTGGGCAGAGTACAGGGAATCTTATGAAAGAAAGGAAAGATAGAAAGACCTGGAAGGAAAAGGAGAGCCACAAGTAGAGCAACAGAACCAAAAAATCTGGGCACAGGGTGTCTTTTCTGAGACTGATACTCTAGCCAAGGGCCATGCATGGAGACAACCTAGAACCCCTGCACAGATGTAGTCCATGGCAGCTCATTGTCTGAGTGGGTTCCCTAGTAAGGGGAACAGAGACTGTCTCTGACATGAACTCAGTGGTTGGCTCTTTGATCACCTCTCTCTGAGGGGGGCAGTCTTGCCAGGCTACCGAGGAAGACAATGCAGAAAGTCCTGATGAGACCTGATGGGCTAGGATCAGAGGGAAGGTGAGGAAGACCTCCCCTATGAATGAGCTGGAGGAGGGGCAGGGGAGAAGAAGAGGGAGGACAGGTGGGATTGGAAATGGATGAAGGAACGGCTATATCAGAGATACAATGTGAATAATTTGTTAAAAATAAATTAATAAAAATGGGGGAAAAGAAAATAGGTATAGAAGAAAAAGTAGTTTCCCATGTCCAAGGCCCAGAAAATATTTTCAACAAAATCATAGAAAAAATTCCGTAATTTAAAGAAAGATAAACCTATACGCATACAAGAGGCCTACAGAACACTGAATAGATTCGACCAGTAAAGAAATTCCTCCTGCCACATAATAATCAAAACCACTTAGTATAAACAATAGTATTAAAAGCTCCCAGGGAATAATGGCCAAGTAACTGATAATGGCAAACCTATCAGAATCATACCTGACTTCTCAACAGAGACTATGAAAGCCAAAATGGCTTAGAGAGATATCATGAAGACAGCAAGAGAACACAGATGTCAGCTCAGACTACTATACTCAGTAAAACTCTCAATCATCATGATGGAGAAAGCAAGATATTCCACAATAAAAACAAATCTGACTCTATAGAGTATACTAGAAAGAAAAGAGAAAATCCAACCTAATAAGGCTAACCACATCCAGGAAAACACACAAAATAAATAAAATCACTAGATAAAACTAAATAAGCACACAAACACTCTACAATAATCAACATAAAAATAACTAACAATCACTGGCAAGTAATCTATCTCAACATCAATGGAATCAATTCTCCAATAAAAAGACACAGACTAACAGAATGGACGCATAAACAGGATCCAACATACCAATGCATACAAGAAACACTCCTCAGTCATAAAGATAGACATTACCTGAGAGTAAATGGCTGGGAGAAAGTTTTCTAAGCAAATGGACTCAAGAAGTAAGCTGGAGTAGTCTTATAATATCTAATAAATAGACTTTCAACTAAAACTAATCAAAAGAGATGAGGAAGGACACTTCATACTCATCAAACTAAAATTCCAATGAGAGGATATCTCTACTCTGAAAAGCTATGCCCCAAATACAAGGGCACCCACATTTGTAAAAGAAACATTAATAAAGCTTAAACCAAACATTAATCCACACACCTTAGTAGTGGGAGACTTCAATACCCTACTCTCATTAAAGGAACAGGTCAATTAAACAGAATCTAAACTGAGAAATTATGACATTAACAGATGGTATGAATCAAATGGCCCTAACAGACATCTACAGAACTTTTCACCCAAACACAAAAGAATATTCATTCTTTTCAGCACCTAATGGAACCTTCATAAATTTTACTATAATGTAGGTCACAAAGCAAGCCTCAACAGATACAAAGAGATTTAAATAATACCTTGTATACTATCAGACCATGAAAGACTAAAGCTGGACCTCAACAACAACAGAAATAACAAAAAGCTATCCCATGTTAGCTCAGTATCCAAGTGGATTTCCCTAGCAAGGGGAACAGGAACTATTTCTGACATGAACTCAAGGACTAACTCCTTTACATTCCCCCACTCCCAAGGGAAAATCAACCTTGCTAGGTCACAGAGGAGGACATTGCAGCCAGTTCTAAAGAGACCTGATAAGCTAGGGTCAGATGGAAGGGGAGGAGGACCTCCTCTAGCAGTGCACTTGGAAAGGGACAGGGGGGAGATGAAGGAGGGTGGGATTGGGAGGGAATGAGGGAGGGGGCTACAGCTGGGATACAAAGTAAATAACCTGTGATTAATATTAAAAAAGAAATTAAAAATGCAATTAAAAAAAGAAATAACAAAAAGTCTACACACACACACAAACTGAACAACTCTCCACTCAATGATAACTGTGTCAGGTAAGAAGTAAAGAAAGAAATTAAGGACTTCCTAGAATTCAATGAAAATGAAGGCACAATGTGCCCCAAGTTATGGGACAAAATGAAAGCAGTGCTAAGAGGAAAATTTATAGCGCTAAGTGCCTTCATAAAGAGATTGGAAACATCCCATAAAAGCAACTTAATGGCACAGAAAAAGCCCTAGAAAAAAAGAAGCAGACTCACCTGAGAGTAGTAGACCACTGGAAATAATAAAAATCAGTACTGAAATCAATAAACTAGAAACAACAACAACAAAAAAAAAAAAACAATTCAAAGAACCAATGAAACTGAGAGCTAGCTCTTTGAGAAAATCCACAAGATAGACAAACCCTTAGCCAACCAAAGTAACTAAAAGGCAGAGAACCAACAAAATCAGAAATGAATAGGGAGACATAACAATAGACACTGAGGAAATCCAAACAATAATTAGGTCTTACTTCAAAAGTTTATATGCCAAAAAATTTGAAAATCTAAAAGAAATGGACAATTTTCTTGACACATTACAAATACTAAAGTTGAGACAAGATCAGGTAAATAAATTAAACAGTCCTGTATCCCCTAATGAAATAGAAGCAGTCATCAAAAGTCTCCCAAGGGGGGGGGGGGGAGAACAGCTTAGGGCCAGATGGTTTTAGTGCAGGATTCTAGCATACCTTCAAAGAAGAGATAATTCCAATACTCTTCAAATTATTTCACAAAATAGAAATGGAAGGAAAATTACCAAACTTTTTTATGGAGCCACACAGTCACCTTGATACATAAACCACACAAAGACCTAACAAAGAAAGAGAATTTCAGACCAATTTCCCTCATGAATATGGATGCAAAAATACTCAGTAAAACACTTGCTAACCAAATCCAAGAACACATAAAAGATATCATCCACCATGGCCAAGTAGGCTTCATCCCAGGTTTTCAGGGGTGGTTCAATATATAGAAATCCATCAAGAATCCATAAGAAATCTATATGATCATCTCCTCAGATGTCCAAAAAGCATTTGACAAAATCCGACACCTGTTCAAGTTTAAAGTCTTGGAGAGATCAGGGATACAAGGCATATACCTAAACATAGTAAAGGCAATATACAGCAAGCCTATAGTCAACATCAGACTAAATGCAGAGAAATGTAAATCACTTCGACTGAAATCTAGGACAAGATAAGGCTGCCTATTCTCTCCATATCACTTCAATATATACTGACAGTCCTTACCAGAGCAATAAAACAACTAAGGGAGATCAAGGAAATGCAATTTGGAAAGGAAGATGTCAAAGAAGCACTATTGACGGATAATATGATAGTATACATAAGTGACCTCAAAAATTCTATCAGGGAACTCCTTCAGCTGATAAACACCTTCAGCAAAGTGGATGAATACAAAATTAAGTAAAACAAAACAAAAAAATCAGTAACCATTCTGTATACAAAAGACAAGTGGAGACAGTCCAAGATGGCAGAGAGAGCTTGCACGGTATCTGAGGAGCACAGGATCTGAAACTCTGAAATACGTGAGTGGAGGAGCAGCTGAAGCCAGAAAATTGGTATTTGGGCTTCCGGGAGGAGAGGAGACAACTTGTGAGCTGGAACGGTTTGGATCCAGGTCACCTGTGGAAGTCTCTGAGGCCAGAAAGTGGTGAATATTAGACCACTGGCACTTTCCTTTGCCCCAAGTAGGGGACCTCCCTGATCAGTGGAGGCAGGGGGCAGTAGCCACTGCTCCAAGCACCAGCCTCCCTGCTCGGAAGAGTCAGTAAAGTTTGCCCCAAGCACAAGCCTCCTTGCTCAGTGACTGAGACAGCAGAGGCTGCGGTGTCACTGGCCTCTCAGTTCAGTGGGCTTCAGAGGCAACTGTACAGGTCTCCCTGGTCTGTGGCTGCAGTGAGTTGCCTCTACTCCAAACAAGAGCCTTAGTGTTCAGTGACTGGGACTGCAGACTCATCTGCCCCAAGTATGGCTCTCCCTGCCCGAAGCCAAACAATGGAACCACTGAGCTGAGGGATCTCCTACACTTCCTACATTTACCCCTGCAGCTCCACATAGGATAGTAGAGATTAGGGGGAGCCACTGTGCTTTCCACATAGGGCAGCTAGTGAGTGACTGCTACTTCAACTGAGCGCACGCAGAGCCCCTGACCTAGGGTCCCTCTATGCTAGAAGTCACACATTGGATCCTGCTGACTCATACCCCCACTGTGGGCAGCATAGGGATCTTTGGGACAGAATTCTCAACATTGACATGTATGTTCTGTTGGTCTCCCAGTGGAGTCCAGGAAAAAATTCCTGGAGCCAAGATGGTGCAAAACAGACAGATTTTAATACCCGGAGGACAATACAACAGAACTGTGGGATAGTGAAGAATTCGTGGCTCCTACACATGCAACTTGTGCTCCCAAACCATGCCAGCACCACCATTTGCAATTAAACTCCACCCTTCCAGCCTTTTACATGCTCTAGCATCATGTCCTTCAAGGCACACTTCCATGCACACTCCATGGCTTGAGCACATGTACCTGAGACATTCCTCCCTTAGCTACAGCTAAACCACCAACATCCCCTCTCAAACCAGTGGACCTCTCTCATCTGTCTGAAGAATAGCCAGACTGCAGAGACAGACAGACCCAGTATGAAATACAGACTCCAGAAACAAACAAGGAAGGTTACAGATCAGCAGATGGCTAGAGGTAGACTTAAGAACACATCCAACAAAAATCAGGACATCATGGCTTCACGGGAACCCCCCCAAAAAATCAATGGAATTTTATTCATCAGAAACACAGGAAAATGATCTCAAATTCCATGCTTATCCGGTTATTAGAGGCACATGATGAGGTGCATGAAGCAACACTCTCAGAGAAATACAGGAAAATACAGCCAAACAAATAGAGGCACAGGTAGAGGCACAGGTAGAAGCATATAGAGAGGAAATGAACAAAAAATAGAGGCCATCATGGAAAGACAGGAATCTAGATTCAAACAGATGAAGGAAAATTTGCAAGACATGAAAACAGAATTAGAATTAATAAAGAAAACACAAACAGTGAAAACCCTGGAGCTGAGAACTTTGAGAAAAGATCAGGAACTACAAAGGTAAGCATCATCAACAGAACACAAGAGATGGAGGAAAGAATCTTCGGTGATGAAGATACAATTAAAGAAATTGGTAAATCTCTCAAAGAAAAGTAAAATCAGAAAAGTCCCAAACATAAAACATCCAAGAAATCAAGGACACCATGAAAAGAAGAAATCTAAGACTAATAGGAATAGACAAAAAAGATTCCAGACCCCAAGGTCCAGAAAATATTTTCAAGAAAATCATAGAAGAAAATTTTCCCAACTTTTTAAAAGAAATTTCTCAACTTAAAGAAGGAGATTTGTAAAAACATACAAGAGGCCTGCAGAACACCAAATAGACTAGACCAGAAAAGAAACTTTTCATATCACATCATATTCAAAACACTGTATCTATAGAACAAATAAAAAACATTAAAATAGCAAGGAAAAAAGGCCAAGTAACATATAAAAGTAGGCCTATCAGAATCACACCAGATTTCTCAACAGAAACCATGAAAACCAGAAGGGCCTGGGCAGATGTCATGCAGACTCTAAGAGACCACACATACCAACCCAGACTACTATACCTGGCAAAGCTGTCAATCAATATAGATGGAGAAAACAAAATATCCTACAAAACTAAACTTAAACAATACCTACACAGCAACCTAGGCCTACAGAAGATACTAGAAGGAAAACTCCAATCTAACAAAATAGACTAAAACTAAGAAAACACAGGATATATATAACTTCACACAAAAAATTAAAAGAAAAACAAGCACAGAAACACAGTAACACCACCAACTCTAAAATAAAAGGAACTAATATTCATTGGTCACTATTATCTATCAACATCAATGGACTCAATGCTCAAATAAAAAGACACTGACTAACAGAATGGTTGTGGAAACAGGATCCAACCATCTGCTGCCTCCAAGAAACAAACCTCTACTTAAAAAGATAAATATTACCTCAGAGTAAATCGCAGAAAAAATGTTTTCCAAGGAAATGGACACATAAAACAAGTTGGAGTAACTATCCTATATCTAATAAAATAGACTTTCAACCAAAATTAATCAAAAAAGAGGAGGAGGGGCATTTCATTCCCATCAAAGAAAAAATACACCAGAAGGACATCACAAACCTGAACATCTATGCTCCAAATACAAGAACACCTGCATTTGTAAATGAAACATTATTAAAACTTAAATTTCTCACTGTTCCTAACACCTTAGTAGTGGGAGACTTCAACACTCCACTCTCACCAAGGGAGAGATCATCTCCACAGAAACTACATAGGGAAATAATGATATTTACAGAGTTCCTAAACCAAATGGTCCTAATGGATGTCTAGAAAACTTTTCACCCAAACAAGAGTACACCATCTTTTCAGCACCTCATGGAACCTACTCAGAAACTGACAATATAGTCAGGCACAAAGCAATCCTCAATAGATATGAGAGAAAGAAATGATCCCTTGTATCCTATCAGACCATCATTGCCTAAAACTAGACCTCAACAACAACAGAAATAACAAAAAGTGTAAACATGCATGGAAACTAAACAACTCTTTACTCAATGAAAACTGGATCAGGGAAGAAATGTTTGAAAAAAAACAGATATTAGAGACTTACTAAAATTCAATGAAAATGAAGGCACAATTTACCCAAACTTATGGGACTCAATAAGAGCAGTGTTAAGAGGATATTTCATAGCAGTGAATGCCTTCAAAATTAAGTCAGACACATCTCATACAAGCAACTTAACAGCACACCTAAAAGCCCTAGAAGAAAAAATCAGTTATACCAAGAAGAGTAGACTATTATAAATAATCAAATTCATAGCTGAAATCAATGAATTAGAAGCAAAGAAAGCAATTCAAAGAATCAAATGAAACCAAGAGCTGGTTCTTTGAGAAAATCAACAATATAGATAAACCCTTAGCTAAACTAACTAAAAGGCAGAAAGAAATTATCCAAATCAGAAATGAAAAGGGGGACATAACAACAGACACTGAGGGAATCCAAAGAATCATTAGGTCTTACTACAAAAGCCTATACACCACAAAATTTGAAAATCTAAAGAAATGGACAATTTTCTTGATAGATTCCGTTTACCAAAATTAAACCAAGATCAGGTAAATAGTTTGAATAATCCTATGTCCCCCAAGGAAATGAAAGCATTTGTCAAATATCTCCCATCAAAAAAAAAAAAAAACAACAAACGACAACAACAACAACAAAAAAAACCAAAAAAGATCCCAGGGCCAAATGGTTTCAGCACTTCAGCACAGAATCTTACCAGACCTTCAAAGAAGAGTTAACTACAATTCTCTTTAAATTTTTCCGTGAAATAAAAACAAAAGGAATATTACCTAACTCATTCTATGAGTCCACATTCACCTTGATACGTAAACCACGCTAAGATCAAACAAAAAAAAAAAAGAGAACTTCAGACCTATGTCTCTTATGAACATTGAAGCAAGAATGCTCAATAAAATGCTTGAAAACCAAATCCAAGAACACAATAAAGATATCATCCACCATGACCAAGTAGGCTTCATCCCAGGCATTCAGGGGTGGTTCTATATATGGAAATCCATCAATGCAATCCACCATATAAACAATTGGAAAAAAATAACTAATTACCTCATTTAGATGCTGAAAAAGCATTTGACAAAATCCAACACCCATTCATGTTTAAATTCTTGGAGAGATCAGGGATACAACGCATATACCTAAACATAGTAAAGACAATATATTACAAAACTATAGCCAACATCAATCTCAATGGAGAGAAACTTAAATCAATCCCACTGAAATCAGGGTCAAGGCAAGGTTGCCCACTCTCTCTGTATCTCTTCAACACAGTTCTTGAAGTTCTGTTCTAGCTAGAGCAATAACACAACTAAGGAGATCAAGGGGATACAAATCAGAAAGGAAGAAGTCAAAGTGCCACTATTCACAGATGATATAGTAAACATGAGTGACCCCAAAAATTCAACCACGGAACTCTTTCAGCTGATAATTCTTTCAGCAGAGTGGCTGGATACAAAAGTAACTCAAAAAATTAGCAGCCCTCCTGTATTTCAAAGACAAAAGGGCCCAGAAAGAAATTAGGGGAGTAATACCGTTCACAATAGCCACTAATAGCATAAAGTACCTTGGTGTGACTCTAACCCAGCAGGCTAAAGACCTGTTTGAAAAAACTTCAAGTCTCTGAAGAAAGAAATTGAAGAAGATATCAGAAGATGCTCATGAATCTGTAAGAACAACACAGTGAAAATGGCCATTATGCCAAAATCAATCTATAGATTCAATGCAATTTCCATCAAAACAACAACATAAAATAATTCTCAATTTCATATGGAAAAATAAAAACCTCAGAATTCCTAAAACAATGCTGTACAACAGATCTGGAGGCATCTCCATCCCTAATCTCAAGCTATACTACAAATTTGTACTACAGATCAATAGTACTAAAAACTGCATTGTACTGACATAGAAACAGAATGGTGGATCAACAGAATCAAACAAAAGACCTGCACACCTACGGATATCTCATTTTTGACAAAAATGCCAAAACCATACAATGGATAAAAGATAACATCTTCAACAAATGGTGCTAGTCTAACTGGATGCCTACATGTAGAAAAATGCAAATAGATCCATACTTATCAACCTGTACAAAACTAAAGTTCAAGTGCATCAAAGATCTCAACATAAAACCAGACACACTAAACCTCTTAGAAGAAAAAAATGGGGAAGACTGTTGAACTCATTGGCACAGGAGACAACTTCCTGAACAGAACACCAACAGCACAGGCTCTAGAAGCAACAATCAATAAATGGGACCTCATGAAACAAAAAAGCCTCTGTAAAACAAAAGACACTGTCATCAGAACAAAATGATAGCCTACAGACTGGAAAAGGATCTACACCAATCTTATATCTGACAGAGGGCTAATATCCAGAATATACAAAGAACTCAAGAAGTTTAAAAGCAACAAATCAAGTAATCCAAATAAAAATGGGGTACAGAACTAAACAGAGAATTCTCAATAGAGGAATGTGGAATGGCAGAGACACACAAAGTAATGCTCAACGTCAATAGTCATCAGGAAAATGCAAATCAAAATGACCCTTAGATTTTACCTTACACCCATCAGAATGGCTAAGATCAAAAACTCAAGTGACAACACATGCTGGAGAGGATGTGGACTGCTGGTGGGAATGTAAACTTGTACATCCACTTCAGAAATCAATCTGACACTTTCTCAGAAAACTTGGAATAGTGTTACCTCAAGATCCAGCTATACCACTCCCAGGCATATATCCAAAATAAGTGCAAGTATAAAAAAAGGATATTTGCAAAACCATGTTTGTAGCATGTTTATAGCCAGAATCTTAAAACGATCCAGGTGTCCCTCAACTGAAGAATGGACAGAGAAATTGTGGTACATTTATTCAATGGAATACTGCTCAGAAACTCAAAACAAGGAAATCATGAAATTTGCAGGCAAATGGAGAGAACTTGAAAAGATTATCCTTAGTGAGGTATCCCAGAAGCAGAAAGACACACATGATATATACCCACTTATAAGTGTGTATTAGATATAATATAGGATAAACATAATAAAATCTGTACACCTAAAGAAGCTAATCAAGGAAGAGAACCCTGAGTAAGATGCCCAATCCTCATTCAGAAAGGCAAATGTGATGGACATCAGAAGAGGGAGAAAACAAGGAATAAGATAGGAGTGTACCACAGAGGGCCTCTGAAAGACTCTACCCAGCAGAGTATCAAAGAAGATGTTGCAACTCATAGCCAAACTTTGGGCAGAGTGCAGGGAATACTATGAAAGAAGAGGGAGATGAAAGACCTGGAGGGAACAGGAGCTCCAGAAGGTGAGTAACCTAATAAAAAATCTGGACACAGGGAGTCTTTTCTGAGATTGATACTCCAACCATGGGCCAAGCATAGAGACAACCTAGAGCTCCTGCACAGATGTAGTTCATGGCCGTTCATTGTCTGAGTAGGTTCTCTAGTAAGGGAAACATGGGCTGTCTCTGACATGAACTTAGTGGTTGTCTCATTGATCACCTCACCGTGACTGGGTGGTGATCAGCCTTACCAGGCCACAGAGTAAGACAGTGCAGAAAATCCTGAAGTGACTTGATATCCTAGCTCCAGAGGGAAGGGTAGGAGGACCATCCCTATCAGTGGACTCAGGGAGGAGTATGGAAGGAGAAAACGGATTAAGAGCAGCATTTGGAGGGGACAAAGAAGGGGGGGCTACAGCTGGGTTACAAATTGAATAAACTGTAATAAATTTAAAAATTTTAAAGGAAATAAAGAAATCTTTAAAAAAGAAAAAAGGAAAAACTAATAAATTTTAAAAAGACAAACATCAGATTAATAAAATAGGGAAATCACATCTTTCACATACAGTCACAAAACAAAAACAAACAAACAAACAAAAAACATGTGTTTTGGTGTAACCCTGACTAAACACGTGAAAGACTTGTATGAAAAAAAATTCAAATCTCTGAAGAAAGAAATGGAAGAAGATATCAGAAGATGGAAAGATCTCACATCTCATGGACTGGTAGGATCAACATAGTAAAAATGAACATCTTAACAATAGCAATCTACAGATTCAGTGCAATTGCCATCAAAATACCAATATAATTTTTCATAGAGCTTGAAAGAAAAATTTGTAATTTCATATGAAAAGATAAAGAAATACTCAGAATATTTAAAACAATCCTGTACAATCAAAGATCTTCAGAAGGTATTTTCATCCCTGATTTCAAGCTGTACTATATACTGCAGTACTATATACATCAGTACTATATATAACAGTCATGAAAACTGCATAGTAGTAGCATAGAAACAGAGTAGTAGAAAAATGAAATCAAATTGAAGATCCAGAAATAAACCCACACATCTATGGATATTTGATTTTTTTGACAAAGGAGCCAAAACCATACAATGGAAAAAAGATAGCCTTTTCAATAAAGTTGTGCTTGTCTAACTGAATGTCTACATGTAGATAAATGCAAAAAGATCCATATTTATCACACTGCATTAAACTAAAGCCAAAGTGGATCAAAGACCTCAACATAAAGCCAGACACATTAAATCTGTTAGAAGAAAAAGTAGGAAAGAACCTGGAACTCATTGGCACAGGAGATAACTCCCTGAATAGAACACCAATAGCTCAGGCTCTAAGAACAATTAATTAATGAGACCTCATGAAACTGAAATGCTTCTCTAAAGCAAAGGATACAGAACAAAATGACAGCCTACAGACTGGGAAAATATCTTCACCAACCTTACATCTGACACAGTTAAACTTCAACAATGAAATAATGCAATTTAAAAATGGCTTACAGAACTAAATAGAGAATTATCAACAGAGGAATATTGAATGGTTGAGAAACATTTAAAGAAATGCTCAATGTCCTTAGTCTTTAGGGAAATGCAAACCAGAAGGACTCTGATATTCCATCTCATACCCATCAGAATGGCTAAGATCAAAAACTCAAGTAACAACAAACGCTGGAGAGGATGTAGAGAATGGAGAACACTCCTCCATTGCTGGTAGGAGGGCAAACTTTAACAACCACTTTGGAAATCACTCTGGAGCTTTCTCAGACAATTGGAAAGAATGCTACCTCAAGACTCAGCTATACCAATCCTGGGCGTTTACCTGAAGGATGCTCCACCATACAAGCAGGACATTTTCTCAGTTATGTTCATAACAGCTTTATTCATAATAGCCAGAATCTGGAAACAACCTAGATGTCCCTCAGCTGAGGAATAGATAAGGAAATTGTGGCACATTTACACAATGGAATACTCTTCAGCTATTAAAAACAAGGAAATCAACAAATTTGCAGGCAAATGGATAGAACTGGAAATGATCATCCTCAGTGAGGTAACCCAGCATCAGAAAGACATGCATGCTATTATACTCACTTATAAGCAGATATTAGTCATGTAATTCAGGATAAACATACTACAATCCTCAGACCTAAATAAGTTAAATAACATGGAGGACCTTGGGGATCATGCTTAATTCTCACTTAGAAGGGAATATAGAGTAGACACTGGAAGCAGTTGAAGACAGGCAACAAGATGGGAGCCTACCATAGATTTCTTCTGAAAGACTCTGCCCATAGGGGATTGAAGCAGATGCTTAGACTCACAGCCAAACATTGGGCAAAGCATAGGGAATTGTAGGAAAGAGTCAGGAACTAGAAGGATCCAGACAGGACAGAAACTTTAGAAGAAGACCAACAGAGCCAACAAATCTGGGCCCAGGGGACCCTGCTGATACTGATCAAACAAGGACTATTCATGGAAAGGACCTAGACCCCTTGCTCCGATATAGCCAATATTTTGATCAGTCTCCATGTGGGTAAACTAGTAATGGGAAAAGAGGCTGTCTCTGACATGGACTCTATAGCCCACTCTTTGATCACTTCTTCCTAATAGGGGAGGGGTGGGCACTTCCAGGCCACAGAGGAAGAAGATGCAGACAGTCTTAATGAGACTTGATAGGCTGGGGAAAGATGTTAGGGGAGAAGGGCTCCCCCTTCTTGAGGACTAGCGGAGGGGAATAGGGGTAAGAGGGAGGGTGGGTGAGACTGGGAGGAGATACAGGAGGGGGCTACAATTAGGATGTAAATTGAATGTTATAAAAATAAATTTAAATTATAAAAAGAAAGTTTAAAAATGTACCATATGAAGAAAAGTTTATTATCCTTCAAACAGAATCAATATAATTTTCTACCCATACACTTGAATCTAACACATAATTAGGTTTCAAACATTTTTAGTAAAATCAATTATTTTTTTCTCTATTAAAAGTTCTTCAAGGCAATATTTTTCACTTTTACTAAGTGTCAAAATGATGTGAAGTTTTGTGACACAAGTTTTCCTTACAAATCTCAGACTTGAATAAGCAATGATCCACCTCAAATCTAAAGCTGAAAGATATTAATGATAAATCCATTGAATCTTACTTATCTTGAAGTATCTGTCTTGAAGTATGTTAAGATGAAACAATTATTAAAATGTTTTGTGAATATGTTTGTTGGGTAAGGGTAAGACCTGGTAAGGTGTGTGTGTGTGTGTGTGTGTGTGTGTGTGCGCGTGTGTGTTTTCTAATTATCTTACTACTATCGCCTGAAATTCTCAAGCAAATTTTGCATTTCCATTTGTCAGCACTGGGACTAGTTCATATTATAAAGCATATTTCAATATAAAATATAGTTTGTCAACAAATATTTGTTGAATGAATGTAATTTAAAATACTTTCTGTGAATTAATAATATGCTGAGTTCATTAACCTTCCTTGTTCCTAATCCATATGACCATAAACAGTAATGCTAGGAAACACAAAAGATAAACACAGGAGTGTAGTTTATAATTTTTTTTGTCAAAAAACAATAAGTGTTTTCAGTAGCACCCACTGAGTAACTATGGTGTCCTCACCATCATGACAAAATTGTCTCTTTCTTTGAATATGTTATAGTATATGTGCTGAAAAACCCAATGCAATGTCCTTCATCAGGAAAGCCTTTCTTCCTCCTTTAGACCCTTTTTTAATGAAAGAGTGCACCAAACACATTTACATTTATTATTTTTAAAGTAAATGACAAAAGACCCAAATTAACCAGCTTTTTAAAACCCAAGCTTAACATTACACATTTAAACACTTGTCCAAACTGACAAAGTTGCCAGCCTCCATGCACAACTAGAAAACATCCTTTATTTACACTAAACCAGAAATGTATTACCATTGATGCAGTAACAGCTTTCGTCACTAAATACTGTAGATAAAATTTTAATATTTCTGTAGAAGATTCATCTGGCAATGTTAACGTCACAGTAGGCTGACACTACTCACTCACATTTCAACACAATGCGAAGCACATCCATGCTGGTGTTAAAAAAATAATCTTGTCCTAGCACTACTCCAGAGTCACAGGGCTCACCTCAGATTACGTTTTGTTTGAAGCAAAGTACACACAGAGATTACAACAATTTTAAAGACAAAAAATGGTTCTATTTTGTGATCCCAACAACAAACTCAGAATCTATGACAAATAGGGGCTTCGGTGAGCTGTTTTATAAATACTTTAGATTAGGTGCAGTGATACAGAAAGTTGAGTTTATTTGAAATCTTCAAAAAAGAGTCCCTGTTATTCCTCAAGTGGTGCTTGTTATGGTTTAACATTTCAGTTAAATGTGTGTGTTGAATTACTTATTATCCAAGCATAGCAGGTGCTCCTTACCATTCATTGTCAAGGACTTTAACTGTCCGTCTTCAACTTCTACTCTTTCTTAACCATTCTCCACAATTCTCTTTGTAGTGATTTTTTGCCATTAACTTTCTTGGTTGAAGCTGATATTGATCTGAAGTTGCCCATTCCACTGCCGCCAAATGATGCTAAAGAGAATGAAGTAAGATCCCCATGACCTTTTGACCTGAACAAAGAGCAGTCTGTATCAAAAGCAGGAAATCCACCTCTAATAGAAGGAAATGCACCAAAGGCAGAGAAAAATGAGCTTATCAGAAAGAGGCACTTAAATGGCACCCAGACAAAAATCCTGAAAATAAAGAAGAAGCAGAGCAGAAATTCAAACAAGTAGCCAAGGCATGTGAGGTATTATCGAATGCAAAATAAAATAAAATAAAATAAAGTGGGACATCTATGACAAATATAGCAAAGAAGGAGTAAATGGTGGTGGAGGAGGAGGTGGAAGGCACTTTGACATTCCATTTGAGTTTGGCTTCATATTCTGGAATACAGATGATGTCTTCAGGGAATTTGTTGAAGAGACCATTTTCATTTGACTTCTTTGAAGACCTGTTTGATGACTTTTGGGGGAACCTAAGGGGTCACCAAGGAAGTAGAAGCTGAGCCCCTAGCTTCTTAAACTAAGACTATGACCCTATGTGGGGTTTTGTAACTGAATGTTGGAGTCATAAAAATATTAGCAAGGGTAAAGTGTTTCTGACATGACATGGCATGGTGTGACAGTCAGAAATTAATTCAAACATCAAATAAATAATGAAACTGAGGTGTTTCTAGCATCTCATTGCATCAAACAAGTTCACTGCAGCTTTAGTTTTGAATCCAAAGTATGCACACTTTGCACTATGCATGACATCACACCATGTAATGTCAAGAAGCACTGTCTGAAACATCTCAGCTCAGACTGAAGAATACTCTGTGGTAGAAACTACAGTTCTTTTATTGATTAAACAGTTTTCTGCTCTAATAGAATAATTATTTCATTATGAAAACCAAAAACTGTTAATATTTTCATCTAGTATTCTTAGCATATAAGTACCAAATTAGTATAACATTGGATTATAATGTGCTAGACTGATTTTTAAACTTGGTGTTTGAGTCTCTGAACTGATTTTTATTTTTAAAAAAATCACTAATACAATTGGCTTTGAAATAACATGGGATTTTCAAATTTTTCTCAAACAGCTATAAACATACTTCTAACATTTTGTACTATGTAGTTATGTAAAACTGCATTCTCGAAACTGATGATTATAAAACTAAAAATATGGATCCAATCTAGAAACCACTGAAGATGCTCTAAGTACTGCAGCATCAAATATTCATTCAAGTTTTAAGTTCTTATATTAAGAAAAACAAGCACATTCATCTTATTAGTATAGAAATTTTCTTTTGTCTTTGATAAATGGTCAAATAATATGAGTAATAAAGGGCCATTATTAAAATAAGCTTGTTTATGATTTATTGTCAGTAAATATTTTATTTATATACTTATTTTATAAGCTTCTCTATAGACCTGAGATCATATAACAAATTCTTGAATGAAAAGTGATTACTTTTTAGTAATTTGATTAGTAAAGTGTTCTCATTTTAAGTGCTTAAGATATTCTATCAAGTAATAAATACTTAAAAATCTGAAAGTAATGCAATGGCTATCACAGTTATTCTACTTTACCTTTGTAACATAAATGCTAAACAATTAGGGATGTCTGTATTCTAACAAAATAAATGTATAGCAATTTAAATACAGCCTAAAGACCAATGTATGATTAAAAGCCTTCTACCTGCAGAGAAGCAAAAGAAGCCAGGGACTAAAACACAACCTCTGGAGTAAAAAAGGTTGGTTTCTAAGTCTAGTTCAGCTACTTATAAGCTGTGAGACTTTGTGTAAACAATATTCTCCTGGCTTGCTATCTCATTTACAAAATACAAAGATACCCTATACACATAAAGATTTTATAAACTATTAAATAAATTAAAAGATATTAATAAATTCAGCAAAGTACCTGGTAGATAATAAGAACAGTACTATGTATAAATAATGTATTATGACTATATGCCACTCTCTCTGCAATTTCTTATTTTGTTTTTATACTACATTTTTAGGCCAGGGTTTGAACAAAAGTCACAGACATAAACAACTTTTATGAAAATGTTAAAGGCCTTAAATGAAAATGTCATTTTTAATCTAAGTAGAGAAAATGATGGTTGTGATGGTTAGCTTTGTCAACGTAACATAATCTAATATCAACTGAGTAGAGAGTTTGAGTGAGGTATTGTCTTCATTGGGTTGGCTTGTAGGCATGCTGTGGAAGAGCATTTTAATTAAGTTAACTGATGTGGGAAGAACCAGCTCACTATAAGGGGCTCCATCCCCTATGTAGAGGATCTGAAATGTATGAGGTTGGGGAAATGCAGCTAAGCATGAGAAAGCAAGCAAGTGACCAAATATGAGTTCATTTCTCTCTGCTCTTGACTATGAATGTAATTTTACCAGTTGTTTTAAGTTTCTGTCTTGACAGAAGTGGAATATAACCTGAGATTGTTAGCTATTTTAAAATAAACCTCTTTCTCCTGTAAATTGCTTTTTGTCAGAGTATTTTATCTCAGCAACTTAAATAAAACTAGAACAATAGTCATCTAAGAGAAAAATGGGTACAGGAATCAAATAAGAAAAATCAAGTGTCTTCATTGTGGAATTTTACAAAACTGTGGCAGCAGAACACAAAAAGTAGACTTGCATAAAGGAAGGAAAAAGAAGTGAATAGCAATAGGAAGAGAGATGTATGAGGTGTAGCCCATTTCTTAAGTTTTGAGCTTTGCTGTGAGTTGTTCTGGTTATGTGACAACTGTCTGCTTTCACAGAAAAAAAATGTGAGTGTTAAGTTTCATGCCTGACAGGCTAGTAAGGGAAATCAAGACAAATCTAAGCAAGACAGAAACAATGAAAGTTTAAAGAGAATTGCCTCCTTGACTGAGAACTCACAATTCCCTGGGACCAAGAAAATGTGTCTTTACATTGAGAGCCACACCCGAAGTGGGAAAGAATAAACATGATGGCAGGTATTACCTTTTAGATAGTATAGGTTTTTCTTTGCCAGAAGCTAGATTAGGTAACATTTAACAAGCTAACATCCTGAAAATTCAGTGACCTAAACCAACAAAGCCTTATTTCTCACACACATTATATCTCCATAAATTGTCGGGGCTCTCTGTTACATGTGATTCTCACTCTGAGAATCTGACTGGTAAGGGAGCTATGACCTCTAGTTCTGCTTTTGAGGGTAACATTGCATGCCATTATGTTTGAGGTAAAGATAAGTTTAAGAAATTTGACATTGGAGGGGATTCAAGATGGCCCACCATATCTGGGAAGCAGGGGATCTGAAACTCTGAAATTGGTGAGTGAAGGGGCAGCTGAAGCCAGAACATTGACATTGAGGCTTCCTCAGCCAGAGGAGACAGTATATGAGCTGAGACCATTTAGATCCAAGTCACTCACGGACTTCTCTGGGGACGGAGAGTGGTGAACATTCAATCCTCCTGCACTTCCCCTTGTAAGGCCTCCCTCCTCCTCAGCAGAGCTGGCTCATGGTACAGAACCCCTCTGCCTGGCAACTGAGACAGCAGAGGTGGGCCTCCTAGTTTCTTGGCGGCAGCTGCCAGCTATACCACCTTCCAGTTCCCAGGTCCATAAGATGCTGTACGGCCCTGCAGGGCCTCCCAGCCAGTGACTCTATCAGCCACCAAGTCCTTCAGTGGTGGGCAGCCAGCAGTACCATATACCCAGATCCACCAGGCCCATGGGCCACCTAGGTGCATGGACCTCTGTAGGGGCTCCCCAGGATTTCCCAGCAGGCATCTGTACTGGCCTCCCAGTTCTGCTGTTATGACTGGACTCCCAGTAGGCCACTTTAACAGCCTAAGTTCTACAGCTATTTGATCCAGCAGGCCCAAATCTGAGAGTAGAGAACAGGAGGAACCCCTATGCTTTCTGATTAGACCTGCTAGAGAGAGAATGCACATTCAAGTGAGTGCCAGCAGAGCCCCAGATCCAGGGTCCCTCTATACTAGCAGCCAGACATCAGATCTCTCCCACACACCCACTGTGGGAAACTCAGAGATTCTTTGGACAGTGTCCTCAACATTGAAGAACCTGTTCTGTGGGTCTACCAGTGGAGTCCAGGCAAACAATTCCTGGAGCCCAGACAGATCTGAATACCAGTGATCCGCAGGCCACTGAGGTATTCATGGAATCTACGTATGTTCATTGCATTGGAGAATATCACCAACACCTGCAAAACCTGCTATGCCTGTACCACCCCCTGTCCCACATTCAAAGCATGTATACTCTCTAACACCCTGTCCTTTAAGACACACTTCCACACAAACACACATGCTTTCTCACCTGCATTTGTACTTGTGCACCAGTGGATCTTCCTCCCTTAGGTACAGCTGAAACACCAATGGACACTCTCAAACGAGTGGACCTCTCTCATCAGCCTGATAAGTACTCCAGACACTAGAGAAAGACCCAGGCTGAACTACACACTCTAGAAACAAACAATGAATGCTACAAATATGCAGATGGGCAGAGGGTGGCGTGAGAACACATCCAACAAAAAACAGGACATCATGACTTCTCCAGCAAACCCCCAAATCAATGGATACTCCAATTCATCAGAAACACAGGAAATGATTTTAAAGGTATGCTTATCCAGTTATTAGAGACACATAAAAAGGAAATGAACAGATGGACATTGAATGGAGGATAAAACAAGCAACAGGACAGGAGCATACCAAAGAGGGCCTCTGAAAGAATCAATATAACAATATAGCAAAGCAGATATTAAGACGCACAACCAAGCCTTCGCCAGAGGGCAGGAAATAATAATAAAAATAGGGGAAGTTAGTAAGACCTGTGGAGAACAAGAGCTCCACAAAGACCAAACTGAGCAGGGCACAGGGGTCTTATACGAGACAGTTTCCCCAACCAAGGACCATGTATGGATATGTCCTAGAACCCCCTGCTCAGAAGTGGCCCATGGTAGCTCGGTGTCCAACTGAAGATCCTAGTAAGGGGAACAGGGACTGTTTCAGTCATGAACTCGATGGCTGGCTCTTTGACACCACCCCCCACATACACACCAGGGAGTAACAGCCTGGCTAGATCCCAGGGGAGGACATTGCAGCCAGCCCTGAGGAGAAAAGATGATCTGGGGTCAGATGGAAGGGGAGGAGATCCTCCCCTGTAGGTGGACTTGGAGTGGTGGGGAGGAGATGAGGGAGGGATGGGGAGAGTGGGAGGGAAAGAAGGAGGGGGCTACGCCGGGGATGCAAAGTACCTAACCTCTGATTGATATGAAAATAAATAAATAATAAAAAATAAAGCAAGTGAAAAAAAAAGGAAATGAACAAAGCTCTCAAAAAAATAGACACACAAATGGAAGCACAAGTAGAGGCACAATTAATGGCATGTAGAAAGGAAACAAACAAACAAAAATAGAGACCCTCCATCGCAGAAAGACAGTAATCCACATTCAAACAGATAAAGGAAATGGTGCAAGGCATGAAAAGAGACTTAGAATCAATAAAGAAAACACAAACAGAGAAAACCCTACAGGTGAAGAACTTAGAAAAAAATATCACAAACTATTAAGATAAGCATCACCAATAGAATACAAGAGATGGAAGAAAGAATCTTGGATGCTGAAGACACATTTGCAAAAATTTATACTTCTCTAAAAGAAAAACTAAAATCAGAAAAGTCCCAAACACAAAACATACAAAGAATCAAAGATGCCATGAAAAGAGAAAATATAAGGAATAACAGGAACTGATGAAAAAGAAGATTCCAGGCTCCAAGGTCCAGAAAATATTTTCAAGAAAATCGTACAAGAAAGTTTTCCCAATTTAAAGAAAGAGATATCCATTAACATACAAGATTCCTACAGAACACCAAATAGACTAGAGCAGAAAAGAAACTCCTCATGTCACATCATAGTCAAAACAGAATCTACAGAACAAAGAAAAGATATTAAAAGCAGCAAGGGAAAAAGGCCGAGTAACATATAAATGTAGACCTATCAGAATCACACTAAGTCTAGTGTTTCTACTCAATAGAAACTATAAAAGCCAGAAGAGCCTGGAAAGTTGTCATGCAGACTCTAAGAGACCACAGATACCAACCCAGACTACTATAGCCAGCAAAGCTTCCAATCAACATAGATGGAGAAAACAAAATCTTCCATGGCAAACTAAACAATATCTACACAGCAACCAGCCCTATAGAAGATACTAGAAGGAAGACTCCAATCCAACAAAATTAACTACACCCAAGAAAACGCAGGCTGTAGATAACTTCACAACAAAATATTAAAAGAAAACAAGCAATGAAACACAGTAACTCCACCAACTCCACAATAAAAGGAACTAACATTCATTGGTAAAATGACCAATCATCACTCAGAAAGACAAATGGGATAGACATTGGAAGAAGGAGAAAACAGGAAACAGGACAGAAGCCTACCACAGAGGGCCTCTGAAAGACTCTACCCAGCATTGTATCTAAGCAAATGCTGAGACTCTTAACCAAACTTTGGGCAGAGTGCAGGGAATCCTATGAAAGAAGGGGGAGATAGTAAGACCTGGAGAGGACAGGAACTCCACAAGGAGAGCGACAGAACCAAAATATCTGGGCACAGTGTTCTTTTCTGAGACTGACATTCCAACCAAGGACCATGTATGGATATAACCTAGAATTCCTGCTCAGATGTAGTCCATGGTAGCTCAGCATCAAAACAGGTTCTCTAGTAAGGGGAACAGGGACTGTCTCTAACATTAACTCAGTTGTGGGCTCTTTGATGCCCCGCTGAGGCAGGGAGCATCCTTGACAGGTCATAGAGGAGGACAATGCAACCAGTCCTGATGAGACCTGATAAGTGAGGGTCAGATGAAAGGGGAGTAGGATCTCCCCTATCAGTGGACTTGGAGAGGAAAATGGGAGGAGAAGAGGGAGTCAGGGTGGGATTGGGAGGGAAAGAGGTCACTAAAGCTGGGATACATAGTGAATAAACTGTAATTAATACAAAAATAAAAACTTAATTTAAATAAATAGATAAATAAATAAATAAAATTAGACATTGACAAATTTAGTATTCAAACCTGAAAGTAATACCCTCACTTCTTTTTGATTTATTATTTTCTTTGACAGATACATCGATTTCTTCCATTGTATCTTCCACACCTTAAATTCTTTCTTCCGTCTCTTATAGTCTGTTGGTTATGCTTACCTCTGCAGTTCCTGTTTTCTTCCCTAAGTTTTTCCTTTCCATGAATTCCTCCATTTGTATTTTTTTAATTTTTCCAATTCTATCTTTAGATCTTGAGCCATTTTGTTGATTTCCTTCACCTGTCTGATTGTATTTTCCTGCTTTTCCTTCAATTCCTTTACCTGTTTGTTTGAACATTCCTCTGTTTCTTTTATTTCTTTCAGTGATTTAATAATTTCTTCTCTGAAGGCCACAAACTGTTTGGCTGCATGTTCCTGTATTTCTTTACGGATGGTCATAATTTGTTTGACTTTACCTTCCCCTTTTCCTTACACATTTTATTTGTTTCCTTCATTACCCTCTTTTTTAAAACAATTTTATTTTATATTAATCACAGGTTATGTACTTTGTATCCCAGCCATAGCCCCCTCCCGCATTCCCTCCCTATCCCTGCCATCCCTCCCTCATCCCCTCCCTGCCCCTTTCCAAGTCCACTGATAGGGGAGGACCTCCCCACTTCCATCTAACTCTAGCTTATCAGGTCTCTTCAAGACTGGCTGCAATGTCCTCTTCTGTGGCCTAGCAAGGTTGCTCCTCCCTCAGGAGGCGGGGGGGGGGGGTCGAAGAGCCAGCCATTGGGTTCATGTCTGAAATAGTCCCTGTTCCCCTTACTAGGGTACCCACTTGGATATTGAGCTACCATTTGCTACATTCAAGCAGGGGTTCTAGATTATATCCATACATGGGCCTTGGTTGGAGAAACAGTCTCATAAAAGACCCCTGTGTCCTGATTTATTTGGTCCTTGCCGAGCTCCTGTCCTCTACAGGTCATACTAACTCCCCCTTCTTTCATATGATTCCCTGCACTCTGCCAAAGGGTTGGTTATGTGTCTTAATATTTGCTTTGATACCCTGCTAGGTAGAGTCTTTCCGAGGCCCTCTGTGGTAGGCTCTTGTCCTACTCCTTGTTTTCTCCTACATCCAATGTCCATTCCATTTGTCTTTCTAAGTGAGGATTAATACTCTTACCCCAGATCCTCTTTCTTGTTTATCTTCTTTAGGTATTGATTTCAGTATGTTTATCCTATCTTATAGGTCTATATAAGTGAGTATATACCATGTTTGTCTTTCTGCTTTTGGGATACTTCACTCAGGATGATCATTTCCAGGTCCCACCATTTGCCTGCAAATTTCATGATTTCCTCATTTTTAATTGCTGAGTAGTATTCCATTACGTAAAAGTACCACAATTTCTGTATCCATTCCTCAACTGAGGGACATATCCTCTTTATAAACATAGCTGTAAGGTCATCTTCTTGAATCTGACTTATGTTAGGGTATCCAGGGCTACTTTTCCCAGGATAACTGGGTTCTGCAGATGCCATTTTTCTTTGCCTTTTGTGGATTTGCTTTTGTGCTGGACTCTATCCATCTGGCTGTCTCAGGTGTTGGCTGTTAGTTTCTGGTGCCTGCTAGAATCCTGGGGTGGGGAGACTCCCCTTGGCAGGATTCTGAAGGAGGGCTCTACCGCTTTTTGGGTATGGTCAACCAAATGGCAGTGCTTCTAGGAATTGCCACTTTTTACCTAAGGTATATGGACTTGTTTGGTAACTGTAGTAGTTGGTAGTCAGAGGGTCTGTCCTCTCACCAGGAGAAGTCCTGGAGACAGCTGCTCTGCCACTGAGGTTCTTGCTCTGAATTTAGTGAACCATTATTGCTGCTGTTACACTGTGTTTGCTGGGCACAGCCCTCTTTTAGAACCAGGGAGCCCCACAGTTTGGTCAGTTTAACTAGGGATAACTGGCTGCATCTTAGAGCAGTATCTGGGGATTGATCCAGTGGCTCTCAGGCTTCAGTAGCTCTGAGGCTACATCTCTGTGCCCCAGCAACCCAAGCAGTGACCATTGGCAGGTGAATGCAGCACTCATGCCTGGAGGCTAGAGCCTGGAGCTTGCGGGACCCCAGAAACTTTTCCTGAGCTGGGTTTCCTGAGATCAAACCTGATATTTCCCTCATGTTGGGGTTTCCTTCCAACAAGAAGAACCAGTCTGAGGTGTTTTTTTTTTTTTTTCATCCACAGTTCAGTCTGGGATAGTGAGTAGAGCACGCAGGCACAGGTAAATGGCTCCTTGCTGGTGACTGAGTGCCTGCAGGAACTCAGGAACTTTTCCCTGAGATCTTTGGTTAGGGGGGTCAGCTGAGTGCCTTGAGGTTGGACCTGAAGTTTCCCTCACCACGGGGCTTCCTCCCGACAGGAAAACCCAGTCTCTAGTGCTCTGGGGCCCACAGTTTTCTCTGAGATGGTGATCAGAGCACACAGGCATGTGGCTCTGTGCTGCCAACTGGCCTGCCAGGAACCGGGAACTCTTCTGGGGGTTAGCTGGGTGACCTGAACTGATTGCTTCCCACACCATGGGGTTTCCTCTCATCTGGGAAACACAGTCATTGGTGTTTTAAAGCCCAGAGTTCTGTGTGCTGCTCACTGTGCTATCATTGCTGTCCTGCTCATCAGACACAGTGTCCTCCTGATGCTGCTATCTTGAATCTGAGTGAGAAATTAATTTTTAAAAGTGAAAAGAGGCTCACGTACCTATGTGATAATATCAAAAGACATTGTATCTAGAGCTGGAAAGAAGGCAGTTAAGAACACATGCAGAGTACCAGAGTTCCCAGAACCCAATGTAATTAAAATAGATAGGGGAGAACCAACTACTATTATTCTATTAAATGGACATGGTATTAAAGCTGCTCCTAATGACCTCTGTTGTACCCCTATAATAGCATATCTCTGTACCCTCGTCAGAGAAGATTCTTTCTTCAGTATATGGCAATTAATATAGAGACTCACAACATTCAGAGGCAGACAACATTCAGACAGCAAAATGTTCAGCTCTAAATGGGACACCATCATCATATCATGTCTTCTTCCTCCTAAGGCTCAGGGGTGGAAAGGCTACCAGGGTTGGTGGATAACTACAAGGAAATGGTTTTCAGGACACAAAAGAAAGTAACACATATGAATTCTCAGACAGCATTCATTAGATCCATGCAGCTAAAGCCAAGTAAAATCACAGTACATGAGGGAAGGTAAGCATGAAGTCCCATCCTTGGCTGAAGAACTACTGGTAACTGACATCTGCCAGACAATTTGAGCTACTTTTCTTTTAGGGTGTACTCCCTGGTGGGTCTAACAAGCTTCAGTGGAGGACCATGAACCTAAGAATATATAAAGCAGCACCAATGGGACCTGATGAATATGGTGGGTATGGTGTGAGGGGTGGATCTACGATAAAATGGAGGAAGGGGATAAAAATGTCCAAATTACAATGCATGCAATTCTCAAATAATTAATAAAATATTTTCAAAGAAAGCAGTATAGACAAAATTAACAAATCCAAACGAAATGAAAATAAAATAATTCAAAAGAAAGCCAGCAAGAAAAAGGAGACAAAAGAACAGTATACCAAAAATTAAGTTAAATAAAGTATCTTAGAAATGTAATTATAAAGCAGATAAGGCTCTATTGTTTTAAAAATACCAACTACCTATTAATTTAAGTAAAAGGAGTATAAAAAGAATAAATTAAAAATGCATATCTTACAAATTCTACGAAAAAGAGAATTGGAGGTATCATACTAATAGCAAGCAGAAAAATATGAGAAGAGGTAAAATCACCATGGCTAGAATGGAACATTATCTAATGACACATGAGTCAGTTCATGAAGAAGAGATGATAGTTGTAAATATGAAGATTCAGAGTACATGACGCAAACTCTGATAGATGAGAAAGATCAGATGTACAATACAGTCAAAGGCTTCAACACTCCCATCTTAGTAACTAGATAGAATACCTATAAAATTAGCAGGGACTAGCTATGAAATGAGTTATGTCCTAAATCCCATCATGACTATATTTGTACATGATGCTTCTAGAATTAATCAAGGTTAAATTCGCTAATAAGGATGGGCTTATAGGTTGATAAAATTGGTGTACTTATTGGAAAAAAGAAAAGAACAAAACAGATAGGGGTCAATAAAGTAGTTCATTGGGGAAAAAGTGCTTCCTGGAAAACCTTGTTGACCTAAGTTTAATATCTAGAATCCACTTGATTGAAGGAGAGAATCAAGTCTCTAACTTACCACAAGGTTTTCTTTGACCTCTACACACACACCATATGAAAAAATTTAAAGATAGAGATAGATAGACAATCATGCATACAGAGGAAAGACCTTGTGTTCACACAATAGGAACAAGGTCATCTATAATCAGAAAACCATGTTCAGTAGCAATACAGGCCAGTACCTTTATCTAACACTTTCCCATCTTCAAAACTGTGAGGAAAAAAAAAAACTACAGTTTAAGTCAACCAATGCAGACTAGTTTGTCACAGACTGAACTTCTAAATGTAGATGGAGTCCTGAATATAATCACTCTCAGTGTGACCCATTTTTTTATCCAAAAGCAAAATCCATATTCTTTATAAAATGCAAATAAATGCAATAATTATTTTTGCTATACAACAGAAATGGAATTAAGCTAGAGAATGACAGTAATCTAAATAATTCATGATTGGAAAACATTTTTCACTGAATCAAAAAGATATGATACATGAAAACATATGCTTGAAGCTAGAATTATGTTTAAAGAAAAATGTATAGCATCATATGCTTATATTAGAAATGACATGTCTCAAGTCAATGTTTCAAGGTCCAAACTTAGAAAACAAGGACCAAAAAGACTCCAAAGTAAGGATAAGGCATGAAAAAATGGTACCTGCAAATTGATGAAATTTAAAATGGAAAGATCAAACAAATTTCTGCAAGAAATATATAAGGAAATTTATCAGACAATGGGAACACGATATAGGTTTGAAACTTGGATCTATATAAGGAAAGACAGAACATTAGAAAAAGGCAAAAAAGGAAAAGTAGAACCTAAATTACATGCACATTGATCCTTCCTTGAACTTCTACTCTGTATTACTGACCAATTTTCCTATTTTATTTTGCAATGGCACATTGACTTTGATATTCCTCTAACTTAATCTTCTTTTTCAATTATATCTTTGCTATTCTATGTCCTTACATTTCAGGACAAGTCTGGAAATATTTACAAAAGGAACCTGCTATGATTTCAGTGTTGATTGTAGTGCATGCATAAACCAATTTCAGAAGAAATTCTATTAACAATGAACTCACATTATTTGGAAGGTTTTGGTACACAGATGATAATCAACAGATTTCTAAAATAGTCCTTAAGGCTCCTGCTCCTTAACTATACATGCCCAGTGTAATTTTCTTTCCAAAACTATTGGATATTATTCTTTTAATTAGGTCAATAATTATTTATTAACTTAAAACCCAACTAAAGCAAAACAAGAGGGGAGTGGTAGTGTACACCCTTAATCTCATCACTTTGGGAAGACAGAGACAGGTGGATCTCTGTGAGTTCAGTGCCAG
>CM053742.1:39869346-39915207 GCA_028658305.1 Pachyuromys duprasi
CCAGCTCATCCTGTCTCCTCAGGGCTGGCTGCAATGTCCTCCACTGGGATCCAGCCAGTGTGTCACTCCCCGGCTTGTATGGGGGAGGGTCAAAGAGTCAGCCATCAAGTTCAAGACTGAAACAGTCCCTGCTTCCCTCACTAGGCCCTCCAGTCCTACACCAAGCTATCCTGGGTCCCATCTGCACAGGGGTTCCAGGGGGTGGTGTCTTAAAATAAGATGAAGCACTAGAGAAATATTATGCCGATCCTGCTAGCTTCAAAGAAAACAAAAACTGCTAGTTCAGCAGTTTCAAGGGACCAGACTCTGTGTATGAAATGAATGAATTTTTAGAGATTTGCAAGAATGAGATGATAGATACACAGCTCTAATTGACAACTTTGCAACCTGATGCTGAATTATCTCTAAGTAAAGGATTCAACTAAGGTGTGCCTAGATCTCTGAACCATAAAAACCATTTGGATGCCTGGGAAGAACATCATGGGCAGAGTAGCTTATAAACAATAAAAGTGTATCTTGGACAGTTCAAAGGTCTGGAAAATCCAAGATTAATTCACCAACAGATTCTGTGTTAAAGGGACAACTCTTTTCTGTGTCCTCACACAATGGGAGGGAGATTGAGGTGATCTCCATAATTCCTTTTCATGAATTTAATTTTATTAATGCATAGTAATTATACATGTTTAGGGATATGGGTGTGATGGTTCAATATCTGCATAATTATCAGATCACAGTGACAGACATATCCATCACCCTGGATATGTTCCATTTATTATTTCTTTGTTTTGAGTATTCAAGCCTCTATCCTGTATTTTAAATATGTAATTAATCATTGCTAGCCAATTGTCCTACTATGCTATGAAACATTAAAAGTCATCCCTTGTGGGACTATAATGGCCCAGGAGGAAGGGTTGAAGCAGCTTCAACCTCATATACCTCAAGGGAGGGTGGCAGAAAATGGCTCCTTCCCCTCTCCTAACCTGGTGCCAGAAAGTTGCTACCCCATATCAATCCTAGTAATAATTTACTACCCTAACAGTTATCAGGCCTTACTCCGTGTTTGAGTTATAAGGTTTTCCCCCTCCCTCAGACCCCCTAGCCTTTGACTATGCAGAAGAATCTTCCAACACCCCTGTCCTAGCCAATTGTAAATGGCCACACAAACCTTGACTCAGAAACTCTTCCCAACTCCCCAGGGGCATAAATAACCCTGTTTACCCCCAATAAACAGAACCAGTTCTCTGAAGCTGTTACTGAATGTGTGTGTTCTTTATTTACACACTCACTGCCAATCAATGCCCTGTACTGTAACCCATTCCCTGCTAAACTCTCATCCCCAACCCCAGCTAAGCTTCCCTCTCTCCAAGGTCTGGCTATCCTGAGGCTCAGCAATTTCTGGTAGCCAACTTCACCCTAAATCCATTAACAATCTTTGTCCCATCCTTTCCCCACTTTCTTCTTAGGCTTTCAGTGGTCATTCTCTACTTCTGAAATCAATGTTGAAACTACCATCTTTAAGTAAGAAGTTGTCTTTCTGTGTCTGACTTAATTTAATAGTATTTATGTCTTCTAGTTCCATTCATGTTGTTGCAAAATATTTTTGTGCTTTTATGTGGGCAGACAGTATTTCATATTGCCTTATTTTTGTGGGCACTTAGGGGCATATCCAACAGTGGTAAGTGAGGTTATTAATGTCATTCATGAAAGCTCTTTCTTCCTGACCTCATCACTCCCTGAAGGCCTACATACCTTCATACTATCATTACCTTAAAAAGTTAAACTCTTAGTTAGTTAGTTAGTTAGTTAGTTAGTTAGTTAGTTAGTTAGTTTGTTTGTTTGTTTTAGACAGGGTCTCACTAGGTAGCCCTAAGTTGCCTGGAACTCACAGTGGTCTACTTGCCTCTAACTTTCCCTCTCCAGAGATTAAATGTGTGTACCATCATGCCTAGAGAGATTAAGATTTTAACACATGAATTTGGTGTGATAGGGGTCCCCAACATTAAATCTATGAGACAGTAAATTGGTATTTTTCACAACACTATGACATAATATACAAGTACTTTTTTTCCAAGCCGCCACCTTCTTCAAAAAAAATGATGAAACCCAAAACTGGTTCTTTAAAAAGAGAAGTGGGACTCAAATGGGATGATAATGTGTGCTGGATGAAAGGTATAAAGCATATTCCATGATTATAGTTTTTTTTTTATTAACTTGACTTCATTGGATCAAAATTTCTTGTTTTCTCAAGTAATTGCTTTGCTACCTTATGAAATAGTATCATTGTAGATGGCTTAAATACAGTGATGTTTTAAAGATCCAAAACACTATTAGTAACTATTCTGAACACACTAGCACATAACAAGGAAAAATCTGAGGAATAGCGTTATCAAAGTTAATTCAAATAAATCTGTTTAGAAGGCAGCATAGATTTATCTATTAATTGGATAAAGTCTTATACTGAACTCAAAACAATCTGATTCCTAGTATTATTTGGTATTGTTTTTACCCACCTCTTAAATGAAACTATATGCAATAAAATTATAGACTTAATTGGACACTATTGAAATTCCTTATAGGGCACCCTGAAGTCAGTAAAATATGTGCCAAAGAAAGTAAGAAGCCCTTCCCTTTCATGCCTTCCAGAGTCTGAAATAGCTGTATTTTCAAAGAGTTCATAGGATGATTCTTTCATTTTTCTTCCTTCTGGGTGGTAACTGGCAGTATGTGAGACTGTAAACAGCTGTTCAGATGACTTGCAGTCATAGCCAAAACAAGATGGACAAATCATTTTTCCTGGGATAATGGTCATCAAGTGTTAGATTTTGTCCAAAGAGAAGTGATCCAGAAGCAATAAGAGGAATGCAATGTTGGGAGCTTCCATTTGAGATGACAGAAAAGCAGGCAAGGCAGGGAGTGCTGATAGGGACAGAGGTCCCCGTAAGGTCAGAGATAAAAGAAGAGATTTGTGTGCCACCTGAGTGCAGGAGAGTTTCAGCTTAGTGAAAGATGACAAATGTGTTCATGCTAACATGCATCACTACCTACCAAGAAATGTAGTGCACAGCTTGCAGCAGACATATCTTACCAGAAGTAAAGGCTACTACAGATTAAACAGTGGCCTCTATTAAGAGAGAATCATGCATAAACATTACAATTGCAAATGTCACTAACAAGCACTAACATTTAGGATTATATTTAATCACAAATACTGAGTTAAATTAAAGTTTCCTTTTGTTATTTATTTATTTATTATTTTTTATTACAATTTATTTACTTTGTATCTTGGCTGTGGCTCTCTCCCTCATCTCCTCCCAATCCCACCCTCCCTCGTCTCCCCCTATACCCCTCCCCTAGTCCATTGATGGGGGAGGACCTCTTCCCCTTCTATCTGATCCTAGCATATCAGCTTTCTTCAGGGCTGGCTGCATTGTCTTCCTCTGTGGCCTGGCAAGGCTGCACCCCCAAAGGGGAGGTGATCAGAGAGCCTGCCACTAAGAAAATCCTTAATTACAATCGATGGTTTTTAAAGAAGCAAAATAAATAAAATAAAATAAGCTGAATTTTAGAAATTGTAATAGAGGTTTGGAATACTCAAAGAGGACTCAAAAGCTGGAAATGGATTGAGAATCCTGGAAGAAATGAAGGCATGGTTTTCTTGCTTTGTGTTCAGTTCCTCATAGTTTCTTCATTTGTTTCAGAGAACTAAGCCATCCTGTGAATTGCTGACACATTGCCATCACATCACCTAGCTTCAACCAGTCACCATTGCTTCACCCGCTGTCTGAGGAATTGTTCTCCTCATCCTACATTACTTGAAGTATGAAACAAATCTGTAATATCCTAGCATGTCATTTACAAATATCTCAGTATTTATCTCTAAAAACTATTAACAATACCAACAACAGTTGTAAAAATCTACAATAACAACGCTTTTAAGATTGAGATTCAGTTTGCCACGGTTTGTCAATAATTGGCATTTTGTAACATACTGATTGTATCAGAATTCAACTAAGATGCAGATCTAGCAATTTGTTTTCTGATTATAACATTCTCCAGTTTCCCCGTCCTCTCTTTTCCTTTTTTGCTTATAGTATCTTTGGTGAATAAATTATATTGGTTGCCTCATTATATTTACTTCAGTCTGGACTTTGCTAATTATATCTCATGATGTTTTAACAGGTTCATCGTTTTCCCCACATTTCCCATAAACTGGTTATTAAAATTAAAGTCTTGATCATATTCAGTCTCAAACTTTTGGTAATAATCTTTAATAGACAGTGCTATGAACATTCATCAAGTGGCCAAACAGGGCTTATTTTCTCTATTTTTGTGTGTGCATGCAATCTTCACAGTCACTGATGATTATTTTCCATCTCCAATATTTTCCAGAGGTTGGAAATTAGTAGTGATATTATTTTATATTTCCTTCTTCATTTACCAGAAACTATTGTTTTCTAAAAATTTAATTTATTTAATGTTTTGGGTTATTTGTCTGCAAGTACATCTGTGTATAACATGTGTGGCTGGTGTCTGCAAAGGCCAGAAGAAGATATTGGTCCCCCTGGAACTGAAGTTATTGGTGGTTGTGAGCTGCCATATGGGTGATGGAAGTTGAACCAGGTTCCTCCACAAAAGCAACAAATTCTCTTAACCATTGAACTATTTCTTGAGTTCTGCAACTACTATTATTTTATAATGAACTTTTACATCTCGTTTATTCAGTTACTGTTTCGTGCCTTTCAATGTAGGAAAGATAGCATGGAAACTTCTTATATTTTATCTTTCCATTTTCAAAACAGGTATTGGTTATCTAGGACATCCAAAGGAGGTTTAAAGGTGAAGGGTGAGCTTCTGTGTTTAAGTTAGAATGAGAATATGCATTAAACATACATAAATACGTCCCAATATTACAATTGTTATTATCTGGAATAGAATTGTCCTTGGTCAAGTTGTTCTTCCATCTCATACTCTCTTAGTGTTGGAAAGCTCTTAGCTTCCTGAGATACTGCAGATGTAACTTGCACATTCTCAGCCCAGGGTGTGATGTAGTTTGTTTCATCTGTTTCATTTTGATTTTTTATGATTTCTTTTAAATTTAATTTTCTAATATAATGATGTAAAATAATAGTATGCTTTCTAAGTTTAAATCTATAAAAGGTGTATCCAGATTCAGTATATTTCTATCCTTTCTCTTCACCAGCTTTTATGTTTCTTGTTCCCCATTGGCAATATTTCTATTTCATCTTTAGGCTTATTCTTCCTTTTTAAGACAAACCAATATAATATAAATATGCATATATATTTATACATATGTGTATGCATACATAAAGTCTCTTCTTAAAGTAAATGATTATATATTATATACATCTCCTTTTCTTTTTTACATACTAATATGCTGGAAATAATTTCCCAATGTATGCTATACTTCATTCTTCTTCAATTAAATTTATTTATTTATTCATTTTTACATCCTGATTGCAGCCTGCTCCCTCCTCTTCTCCCAGTCCCACCTTAGCATCTTTTCCCTCTTTCTCCTCTTCACCTCAGAAAAAAAGGAGCTCCCCTTCCCCTTTACAACCTACCCTAGCACATCAAGTCACATCAGGGATAAGCACTTCCTCTTCCACTGAGGCCAGAGAAGGCAGCCCAGTTAGGGAAAAGTGATCCAAATCAGGCAACAGAGTTCATGTCCTAGACAACCCTTGCTCCACTTGCTAGGGAACCTACATGAAGATCAAGCCACCCATCGGCTACATGTGGCAGAGGGGACTAGGTCCAGTCTATGCATGCCTTTTGGTTGGTGCTTGAGTCTCTCTATGCCCCTATGGGACTAGTTAGTTGACTTTGTTGGTCTTCTTGAGACCTACAAGACCTTCTGTCCCCCCACCAACTCTTCCATAAGACTCCTTGAGCTCTGCCTAATGTTTGGCTGTGGGTTCATCATCATCTGTTTGGATATGCTGCTGCCTGGAGCCTCTCAGAGGACAGTTATGCTAGGCTCCTGCCTGTAAGCATAGCAGAGTGTCCTTAATAGTGCCAGAGGTTGGCTCTCTACTATGGAATGGGTCTCAGATTGGGCCAGTCACTAGTTGGACATTCCCTCAATCTCTGTTCCATCTTTATCCCTGCACATCTTATAAGAAGGGCAAATTTTGTGTTGAAGGCATGGTGGGTGGGTTAGTGTCCTCCTTCCACTGGAATTCCTGCTTGCTAGGATGTGGCCTTTTCAGTTTCCATGTCCCTCACAGCTAGGAATTTCAGCTAAAGTCACCCACATATCCTCTTAGGAGCCTACCCACTCACAGATCTCCAGCTTTTCTCAGAGATGCCCTTCCTCATTCCTTCTTTTAGTTATATATTCTTGCGCAGATGTAGGACAACTTTTCAGTCTCTTATTAAAGAATTTGAGTTGTTTCTCATGTGTTGCAATAATTTTTGCAATGAATAACCTTGAAGATTGCTTTTTACATTGTCATCATACCTTTCTAGACGTGGGATTAGTAATGCAAAGGGTCAATGAGATTTGACTACGGATGACACAATTTTCATTTATAGGTAACATTTTGTACCACCACAAGCAAAGTAAGGAGCAAGATGACGCATTTCCAGTAATCTAAGGATCTGTGCTAATTTTAGGAAGTCCACAAGTATCTGTAAGGATGATGGGCACAATAGATTTCATATGAAAGAGGTTTATTGGATGGAGATGAAGAGAGAGAGAGAGAGAGAGAGAGAGAGAGAGAGAGAGAGAGAGAGAGAGGAGAGTGAGACATGATAGAGGGAGAGAAGGGGCCACCACGACAGAGAAAGGTTTGAGCGAGAGAATAAGAGAGCAAGAGCAAGAAGGCAAGAGAGACAAAATTGTGAGTTGGTGCTTTTATGGAGCAACTTAATCACACCTGCTGTGTGCTGCGACACAATGACATCATAAGTTGCTAAGCAACCCAGAAGTAGGCTGCGTACATACTAACAGTACCCCCTTGCTCACAATCCAGTTAGCTTTATACTTTCTATTGACAGTGTCTGGACATTGCCCATAAAGCCAGTAAACTGTTCTTTTTGGTTCTGTACATAGAGAGCAGAGGAAACTAATTATGTCAAGGGGCTGGAATTGGCCCACCTCAGACCTTCATAGTGTGACAGGATGTGATACTAGTTAGACAAGCTGCACACAATTTAGATGTCCAGACTCTAGTGGGCCAGAAGATTAGCAGGCATGCTCTTCAAATGATTGTACAAGATAATAGGAATTGCAGATCCACATAGGCAATAAAATCATCTGCTTTGAATGTGCTCATATTTATGTCACTCCCCTGCTGAGGCATCTACTCAAGATCCTTCCCATCTGTGTTGTCAAATTCAGACTTATTCCCCTAGTGTCCAGATCCTCCAAACAAATCAGCTTCCAGTCTGTTCCCCCCTGCATGGCTCCTCTGCCTTTGCAAAACTAAGCTGCTTTCTGGCTGTGAGTAGAGCTTGTCTTGTTCTATAGCTTAATGCTAGAAGTTAGCCAGGCTATTCTGTCTTCGTCTTTAAAAGGCAGCCAGTACTAGATTCCACTAGAACTGATGATCTTCTCAACAACTGTTTCATAATTGCAGGTCACATGATTACTGGTATTTCTTATATCCACAAGGACCTCTCAAATAACTACCATTGTATTTTTGCTCATGGCATGAGATATGTTGGAAACCTGAGTACCTGGCACTTAAATTTATAGCCAGACACAGAAGTCTGGAAAATAAAGCTAGAAACACACAATGGAATTCATTTTCTCTGGCAATGAGTAGCAAATGAGAGATCCTTCTTCATGCCTACAGCACAGCACAGCTCCACATACTATGAAACCATGGGAAAACCAGGCTATAAATAGCAAAATGCCCATAGTAAATACAGTCAATCTCACTGCACACACACAACATGCATCAAATGGGGCACCACATAGTTCACAGGATCATTCCTTATTTTCAAAAAAACAGAAAAAATTTAAATTATTTAACTAGGATTATGAAAAATGTATGAGAAAAATGCAAAGCTATACAAGATGAGCATCCAGTATCTGAAACACTTGGGAGTAGAAGTGCTTTGGACTTCTAACTTTTTTTAGATTTTGGAATATTTGCATCACATAATGAGCTATCTTAGAAATGAAACTCAAATTTAAACACCAAATTCATTTAGGCTTCATATATACCTTAAAAACATGGCCTGGAAAGAATTTTATACACCATTTCAGTAATTTTCAGAGTGAAATTAAGTTTCATGGTGTCAAATTCTCTGAATGCTATACCCTATCAGCACTCAGAACAATTTATACTTTGTATCATTTTGCAAATCATATGTTCAGATTGGGCATTTTCAACCTGTATGTGATTTATACTTATAGATTCTAACAATATTTCTGAGTATTAAGTTCCCACATTAATTTTTTAATCTAAATTTTGTTATACAGTGTAACTTCATGATAAACATGAATTCTTTTATAAGAAGAAAGCCATGTAAAACGGAGGCTATGTAAAAAGCATTACAATGTCTGTTTGTGAAACATACTTTAAATACATAAGTATAATAATATAGAATTTTGAACTTGATCAGCACCTGGCATATCCAAAATACTTTGAGAGTGAAAGAGTCTAAAAAGAATCAAAGCAATCACTGTTTTAATGTTGAGTCAATATCTGAATAGGCATTATTTAGAGTCATAATTTTCAAAGATCAAAGCAGCTCTCCATTCCCTTTTATTCTTCTCCCTTCCTCTCCAGCTCCCTTCCTTTCCCTTCTCTTCCCTTCCCTTCCTTTCCCTTCCCTTCCCTAATGTCAAAACAAAGCAAAGAAAGATGAACTTGTTGATGGTATGTTGTCAACTAGAAGGAAGACAGAGGCAGAAAAGAGACAGAAATAGAGAAATAATATGCATCTCTAATCCCTGTCTTAAAACTAAGGAGAGTTGCTGTTTGTGCACCTTCCTTTAAAAGCAATTGGATATTTCTACAAAAAAGAAGAAGAAGAAGAAGGAGAAGGAGGAGAAGGAAAAGAAGAAGAAGAAGAAGAAGAAGAAGACGAAGACGAAGACGAAGAAGAAGAAAAAGGACTTGGGGAACAAATGCATTCAGGAGTGGATTTTTAAAAGACTAAACTGACTGACTCTTCCTCTGAAGCTGATAAAGTGGTAATGGTAAGGGTGTCAGTACTGTAGTTGGGTGCTTTTTAATGAGTTGCCCTAGGCAAACATACCTAATCAGCCTCCACTATTCATTATGTTACTGCCCACAATTATGTAAATTGATTCTCATCTTTATGCCATAATAAGCTAGAAACACTAGAAACCTTCTATTTTTAATCTTTCAAAAGCTATCTACCCATATGTCATTTCTAAAGACGAACCCCTCTTATTTGGGTTGTTAGCTTCTTTTACAAAGACAGAAACATCTCAGAGGCTTTCCTGGGTTTTCTTCCTCCTCCTCCTCCTCCTCCTCCTCCTCCCACTTCTTCCATTGTGCTGCTTGTTCCAAACAAAAGTATGGAAAATATGAGTGTGGTCCAAAAATAGTTACATTTCCATCTCATTGAAAAGGAAAATATTCAAGACAACCTTACTCCCACCCCTGCTTCCAACATGTTCGAACTTCGCTGACTCCTCAAAATAAAGAATAAGGTGATCTGCCCCACTCCTTTTTTAGTAGTCTAAGATACTGACTCTTTCAATTCATCTCTAACTCATAATCTTCTACAACACAAAACAGCTACTTTTACAATAATCCTACATAACTAACAAATCCCAAACCCAAATGATTCTTCCTAGTCTCTAGTCACTGCCTCTCTGTGATCCTTGGTGTTCTATGGACTGTAGCTTCATCATTCTAAACCTTGCCTTGGTCAGGTAAAGGAGAACACGTCTGTAATCCCAGCACTCAGGGAAGCAGAGATAAGCTGCTTACTTTGAGTTTGAAACTAGCCTGTTCTACAAAGGGAGTCCAGGACAGCCAAAGTTACACAGAGAAATCCTGTCTTGGAGAGAGAGAGAGAGAGAGAGAGAGAGAGAGAGAGAGAGAGAGAGAGAGAGAGAGAGAGAGAGAGAGAGAGAACCAAAACCAACCAAGCAAACCAATCCTTGCCTCCATCATCATAAGGATTTCTTTCTTTTGTTTGTGTCACCAACAAAATACCCCTCCTTCTTGGAAACATTCCAGCTGTTGGATTAGGGCCTCCCTGAATCCACTATGACCTTATATTAACATGATTACAATATCCACAGAGACCTTATTTAGAAATAAGGGTACATTCACAGATTCCAGGTGGATGTGAATTCAGGGAACATACTATTTGCTATGCTTTGAAAATGGCTTTACTGTTCTGTAAAGTATACTGAAATTTAATACTCATTAAGGCCCATTAGGATGAGGTACCAGGTAGAACTGTTAAGGGATAGTTAGAGCTCTGCCTCAACCAACAAATTAATCCATTCATGTAATTAATGCATTAATGAGTTTGGTTGGTTATCTGGAATGGATCTACTGTGAAAACCAGTTTTACCAGGTCTCTCTCATATTTCTGTTTCTTAGCATGCGATGCTCTGAGCCACTTCAGGACTCTGCCAAGAGGAAGCCAATTGCTAGATGTAACTCTTGGACTAATGCCATGAGTCCAATAACCTTTTTTCTTTATAATTTGCCCATTCTGCAATATGTTATTAGCAGCAGAAGATTCAGTAAAATTGTCCAACCCACCATAATGCTACATATGCTAACATTCCATTGGTTGAAGCAAAACCACATTGCCAAGTGCAAAAGTCAATGAAGTACAGAAGTGCACTCTACATACTCAAAGGAGATTACTACAAAATCCAATAACAAAGTGGGTGAATATATCACTTTATTACAGGTCTGGAAACAGTACTCCAAGCTGCTAGAATCCACGCAGTTTCTTTAAACATTTTATTCATTGGTGTAATTTTTTATAGTTCACATCTGCATTATATGTGCATTAAAGAAAGTGGGAGTCTATTGGGACAGAGAATAGCATTATTCTATCAAGTTAATGTGGGACAGAAAGTACAAGATGGGTATTTTTCTGAGCTTACCTCCTATAATCATCAAAACAGCTCCATGAAGTAGTTATTAATATTATTATTCCCAATTCCCATTTTGCAAATTGAGGCTCAAAAAGTTAGACAAGCTGTCCAGGTTTCTTGATATAAACTTAGTGTGATCCCAGAGCTTGCATATTAACACAGGAACCAAGCTGATATGACTTTGGGCCTCTGTTCTAGCTCTACTCTTAAGGAAAACATGGGGACATGATGAAAATGAATATAGAGCTTTGTGTTGGCCACAAAATTTGAATTTACAAGGACTGAAATGGTGTCTGGGCATTGCAGATGATGAATATTTCTTTGAATTATCAAGCAGAATAAATGCATACTTGGTGATGGGTTTGGGTCTAAATGGTTCTTTGTGTTACTATAAGAGGTTTAGTGTAAATGACAGGCACTTTTCTGAGACATTAATTTAAATCGATGGCCGTATTAACATGCTAATGCACTGGAAAGCACTCTGTGTCTATGTGAGGTACTAGATGTTAAGTTTTCCCAGAGCAACAATCCTCAAACTTGGATCTAGCTGACTTCCATCTGCAGACTTGGCCTCATCCCAGGCTCTGGGTCTGAACCTATAGTTTCACAGTAAGCTTAGGAAGTGCTGATTCAGCAAGTTAAATAGCATGGCCTGAGTAGAAATGGTAGGCCCAGTCAGATTTCAACTCCAAAATATAGGTAAGAAGCTTTGTTCTTGTTTATTTATTTATCCATTAAAGTAACATATATTAGAAATCACCCATTTGCAAACTTAGGTGAGGTACAGTGAATAAAAAGACAAAAATGAGACATAAAAAGAGAGAGTTCTGTCTTAGGAAAGTGTATGCTTCCCACAGTCAAACCTCAACATGTGCCCTAGTTTGGAGACTTCAGTGACATTGTTGTACCCAATTGTGAGACCCCAAAAGACCACTGGCCACAAGGAGTCAAAAATCATCTGCAAAAGCAAAGAGCCTTTATTTTAGGCTTAAGCTCAGACTTCCAGCAGTCAGAGGCCAGGAACCCCTAGCCTAGAAAGAAGCTGATTTTTATAGGATTTTTAGCAAAGAGGAGGGAATTTCCAGACTTGATGGTTACATGATTGGGTGAGATTTAGCAAGAGCAGGCTGGTTACATAGTGATTGTCTAAACTTTGTAAGCTGGAGCAACTATTTTGGCAACCACAAGGAAAACATATAATTGTTTTAGCAATCACAAGGAAAACTGTCATTTTGACCTGTTTCATGATTGACTGGTATCAGGGTGGGCACATTGTGTCTTCTGGAATGTTATGGTTTCTTGCAAGTACAAACACATTTATCAGGTTCTTGGGGTGAGAGCTAGGTCAATTATAAGATGGAGGCTAGTACCAAAATGGAGTCTGTTGTGCTCTGATTCTTTACCCCCCTCCCCAACACACATACTTCTAGTATCTATTGGGCCCAATCTTGGGACGAAGTAGCTATTTCTTCTTGAGTTAGACTTATAGGTTGGTATTAAGATGTTAGTACTAGCACGTGCATGACACTTATTTGTTCTCTAAAAAATGTTATTAATCTATTGATTATGCAAGGACCGAGTGTGAGCAGAAGTAATAATATAAACAGGGGTCCTATTAATGCTGAAATCAGAGTAGTCAACCAGGGGGCTCAATTGAACATCGACTCAAACCAAGACTATTTCGATCTCCCTGAAGCTTTCATTTCTGCAACCTTCCCTTACTAAGGCCATAGATTCTTTAACTATCCCTGAAAGGTCAATGTAAAAGCAACATTTTCCTCCTTACGCCTCACATAAACCTCCTGTTGCATGAAAAACAAATCTAGTCCTCTCCTATTCTGCAATACCACCTCAGAGAGGGAGGTTAAAGAATCCTGTAAATGAGAAATAGATGTTTCTATGTAAAATGGTAAACTACTGAGCCATAACATATATGTACAGGACCTCAGTCAGACCCCGTACAAGCTCCCTGATATCTGTGAGCTCCTTGAGAATCTGTCATTTAATTCTGCCAGGGGTCATGGTATCCCTGACCATTGTGATTCCTACAATCCTTTTCCCTCCTCCTCCATAGGGCTCCACAAGCTTCACCTAATATTTTGGCTGTGGGACTCTGCATCTGCAGGATGAAGTCTCTCTGGTCTCTTTGATGGTGATTCTGCTGGGCTCTGGTCCCAGAACACTCTGCAGGCAGGAAAAACTGTGGGTTGAAGGTTTTGTGGCTGGATTGGTGGAGGACAGAGTTTTAGTACAAGAAATAGCATGCATGTGGGGAAACCCATGGGAGATACTTTAAGTCAGATTTTTCAGTAATTATTGGAAACAATGAGAAATATTTGCTTCTAATCCCCATAATTATTAAAAACAATCAAAAGCCTTTATTCCACATAGCCAGTTTAAGAACCCCTATTATTATGTAATCAGGGTCTCACTGTGTTATTGTCATTTTAGGCTCCAAATCTAAAGTCAGATCAAGATGCTTAATCAAAAACCAGTGAGTTAGAAAATTTACATTGGACTTCCAGACCTTAAGGACCTGCTGTCACATAGGTGGTGTTGCAAAGTACCAAGAATGAGGCATTCCTAAAACTTGAGAGGAAAATTACAGTTACACTCTCTCTCAGCCATCTATGAACTCCTCAAAGTGTATATTGTAGCTTCTTCTTTGATAACTATTGTACTTCTTTTCCACTGAGTAGATGTGAATGAAGTTAGTGAAATGCCTTCAAATCAGTATGAGACTAATTGGTTTAAGGGTAAACCCACTTTCCAACGTTTGGCTTAAGAAGGACTTTTGATCAAACTTCAGTCAGAATGAGATAAAAGAAAAGTACTAATAAAAGTTTATTGGAAACAAAATTATAGAAAGCCTCTTCTCTTGGCCACTCCTAAAAGGAAACAGCTCAAGGGTCTTATCACTTGTCACATCCAACGGAATGACATTGGCTCCTTTTCATCAGTTAGGATGTATTTCCTAGAGAGGCAACAACGGACTGTTATAAATCAATCTATCTGGGGTACATATAATACACAATGGCTGATAAAGTCTAGAAGCCCTAGCATAATTTTTTTTCATAAAATGAAAAATACCATCAATTCTCTGGAACACCAATTCTCTTGGCCAGGTAGCAGTAATTGTTATTCTGGTCAGGAAGGTAGTTCTTTAGGCAATCAATCTTTATGAAAGAATCTCCATTATCCTTCAGTGGTAACATCAGAGGTGAATACTGAAGCTTATCTGATTCTTGTAATACCTTACTAGAAGATGTAAGATGTACTCAAGAGCATGATTTTATTGTTACCAAATCTTTTAAGGCTGCAGCTTTGGTGATTAATTGGAGAATGGTAAGTATTTCACTTAGCATGACAATGAGAGAAAGCATAAACTTTCTTTTGATTTTTTTTCTCTTCCATACAACCTATGCCATATGTTATATATCTCACTTGGAAGGGGAGATAGAATAGACAGAAGTGGTGGCCGAAGAGAGAAAACAAGGTAGTAGAGGGGGCACAGAGAGTTAAGAGTGGAGATCAGATTTGATGAGAACAAGGGCAAGGGGACAGAAGGCCTGTAGAGAAAAGAGAAATGGAGGGTGGGGTTATCTCTGTGACAACCTGGAGACTTAAGTCAGGGTAGGGCCCTGGGAGGGTATGAAGGGGATTCAAATAGTGAATTCTAGTAGCAGAGGCCATAGAGACTAAAGAGGATATCCTCTAACTAGAATAGCCTCCTAGTAGAAGAAGGGGAACTCTAATTTATCCACATAAACTTCAACCCCAAATTCACCCTGCCTACAAGATGTGTAGGGATAAAGATAGAGCAAATAGAGTAGAGATTTAGGGAATGTCCAACCAAAGTCTGGCCCAAACAAAAACCTACCATATTAGAAAATACCGACCCCTGACACCATAAAGGATAATCTGCCAAGCTTGCAGACAAGAGTCTGACAGAGTTCTCCTCTGAGAGACTCTACCCAGCAGTGCCTCAAAACAGATGCTGAGACTCACAACCAAACATTGGGCACTGCTTAGGGAGTCTTGTGGGAAAGTGGGAGGAAAGAGAAAAGGACCTGGAGGTGTCTGGGGATCCATAAGAAGACCAACAGAGCCAACTAACCAGGGCCCGGAGGGACTTGTTGAGACTGAAGCATCAACCAAGGGCCATGTATGAACTGGACCTAGGCCCCCTACAAAGATATAGCAGATGGGCAGCTTAGGCTTCATGTGGGACCTCTAGTAAGGGAAGTGGGGACTGCATCGGACAAGGACTCACTTGTCAGCTTTTTTATCACTTCCCCCTGGTGATACTGCCTTAAACAGGCCACAGGAGAAGAGGACAAGTTCAGTCCTGGTGCAACTTGATGATCTGGGATGGATGGGAACGGGAGTGGGAGCAGAGAGGGAAGGAGGGTAGAACTGGGAGAGGAAGAGGGATGTGGCTACAACCAGGATGTAAAATGAATCAAAAATCAACAAAATTTTTAAAAGATTTGTTATTTGGTATGCTCCACTTCTAGTACTGAATTTGGTAACATTTAATGTTTTTTAACCTACATAAAATTGAAAATTCAACCCAAACTGTGTTCAATCCTAATAAAGACGTTCTTGTCAATCAAAACTAAAATCTATCTATATAACATAAATTAGTATTAGTTGATCAAAGACAGAATAAAAGAAGAGGAACTTTCAACTCTCTATTTTGACACTAACACTGTCAGCTGCATCCAAGTTTCTTGCCATCATAACTGCAGAATGCCTCCAGTCACAACTAGAGCTAGTGGTTTCTAATTCATAACCAATAAGAAGCTGATTAATTGTGTTACCCTTGAAGATTATATTTCTTGTTTCCAATTAGGCCAAGTTACTTTAGACAGTCCTATGCATAAACTCAGATGCAGCGGCTAAACTGATTAGATTAGACATATAAGGTCTCACAAATTTAGGGCCAAACAGCTTCTCTTTAAGCATATTAACTATGTGTGGGAGTAGATGATATGTAAACAAAACATACTATTTAGGGTTGATCAAGGGCAAGATGAATATCAGAAAAATAGTAGCATTTCCCACTATTTTCACATCAGATTCTCAGAGGTAAAGAATAGTATCATTTTGCGCAACAGAGTACATGTTCCCTCCTGGAATATGAGACAGTAGCAAAGTATTTTACATCTTTCTTTTGTCCTTTGACTACCTTGAATTAAATTCTTTTCATTAATATCTGACAGGGCTCAACCAATACCACTCACTGGATCAAGTTACATTCACTCAGATCAGTCCCTTACTTAACAATTATATACTTTTCTGTCTAAAACACTTAGTTACTCTTCCTGTTGCTGTGATAAAGTACCCTGACAAAATCAAGTTAAGGAATAAAGGGTGTATTTTACCTCACAGTTCAAGGTCCATCATACTGGAACAGCCATAATAGCAGGACTTTTTGCATTTTTGTTTCGTTGTATTTTCATTTTTATTTTTATCTGTTTTTTCATGTTTTTAACTTTTATTTAAAAATTTGCTATACAATTTTGATCATATTTTTTCCTCCTCCAACTTCTGCCAACTCCTCCTCAACCTCACTCCCAATCCAACTTTGTTTTTTTCTCTCCCCCTCCCCCACTCACCCAAAAACCAAGAAACACAACATATAACAAAAATGAAAATCAAAACAAAAAAAACAAACACAAAAGAAAATACATATTTAATAAGACAAAAACTTTTTTAAAAACCCACACAGACAAAATAATCTACTACTACTACTGAACAACTACTACTAGGCACAGGACCTGCCTGAAAGCATGGTTGATATTCCCAGCGACATTACATTGGAGAAAATTGATTTTCCCTTTCCAAGTGTGTTGCAATTACAAATAGCTTCTCAGTTAGGAGAGGGATATTGCGTCCATTTCACCTTAGGATTTTGTCTGGTTTAAACTTCTGCAGGTCTCATGAGTGAGTGAGTGAGTGAGTGTGTGTGTGTGTGTGTGTGTGTGTGTGTGTGTGTGTCTGTGTGTTATCATAACCTCTGTGAGTTCAGATATGTAAAAGTACTATTGTATCTGGAATAGTAACGGTATCTTGAAGCAGCTGGTTGCAGTTAAGGAGCAGAAAGCTATGACTATTTATGCTCAGTTGCTTTTTTTCTTTTTATAGAGTCCAAACTCCCAGCCCATGGAATGGTAGCACCCACTATAGGCTGATCTTCCACCTTTAAAATTTCTCACTGTCCACTTTAAATATATTTCCTCTTACTACTTCTCCAAAAAGAATTGTCAAATAAAAGACATACTGTCATCTGTTTCACATGTGTGCAGATGGTCTGCCTGAAGAGAAAAGGATTTAGTCCTACTTTAACAAATGGGTTCTCAAACTTCCTTCTCTGCTTAAAAGCCTGTAAAAGAACTCTACATTAATTATTAGGAGAAATATCCTAGAGTGTAAATGTCAAACATTGAGCCTGTGGGCCAGATCCAATCTGTGGAAGGTAATCATTCAATGACACAACCTGATCGAAAACAGCTTTACTTCCATTGGCATTTTTAAAGTGAAATATTACTTTAGTCTGCCAGCATTTTCTTGAGAGGAGATTGGTTTATGAGTAAATTTAAGTTGACAGTCTTATCCTGAGGTAACAAAATGACATTTTTTAAAATGTAAAGTTAATACAGTAAATGATTATTACTCACCTGACACCAAGTTCTTCAAAATTATAGAAAATTTGAGGCATGAAATATCAGAAACTACAACATCTGACTCACTGCAGTGCATGTGTGTGGGAGCGGGTTGTGTGTGCATGAACATAAAGGCACATGCACGAATACCTGTATGTAAAAACCTCACGAACAGTATAATCCTCCAAATAAACTATATTTGCTTATTAAATGGTATATTCTTGGATTTAATTTCTAATCTGATTTTTATAACATCCTACTCAGAATTTTGACATTTTTACTAAAGCTTTTTTAAAAGGTGATACAAAATGGAGTTTGATTTTGATGTGATGTCAGGAAATGGTGTCAATTAGTTTCATCCTTATCATCTTAAGGAAAACTAATACTAGTGTTGGGTTTATTTCCCAATTTAACTCACAGACAAATAATTTCTGTATACATTGTATTGGCTAATCTGAATTTATTAATTAAATATCTTCACAGAAGCTTGAAAGTACAAAAAAATTAAAGGATAGAATCTTTAATTCTCAAGGGAAATTATAAGATTATTTTCAAACTTCTCTTAGATTATAGTGTGATTATTTTTAACACTATCACAATGATACTGCACTATACTTCATTTAACAGGTGCTAATCAATACTTTTAGATAGCAAATACAAAGGAAGAATTTTTCATGAAAAATTCCAACCATATTTTAAATTCTTAAAATTATCAGTCGCATCTATTTGTTATTTTATTTTATTATTTTTACACAGTATATAATACCTAATTTCAATGCTAAGTCCCCGTGTCATTCACCATCTATAATATCTATTTTTATCAATGTACATGTGCTTCTACTTCAGTATAATACTTGAATATCTGGAGGACAGTAAGAAATGCCTGTGGGGCACTGTGGCATTCAGGGCATGTGTGCATGCACATTGCACCTGCAAATGGTGCTAGCAACCCCACCTGTGCTTACACGCCACCCTTCCAGGCAACTACACACACTAGCATCCTGTCCTTCAACGCACACTTCCACACACACCCTTCCGCACTTGTGCACAAGCACATGTGACAATCCTCCTTTAGCTACAACTAAAACACCAACATCCACTCTAGAACCAGTGGACCTCCCTCATCTTTCTGGAGAATACTCCAGACACCAGAGAAAGAATGACCCAATCATACCAATCATACAGACTCCAGGAGCAAAGAGAAAGTGTAACAGATAAGCAGACGGCCAAAGGTCAGCATAAAAACACACCCAACAAAAATCACGACATCATGGCTCCACCAGAAACCTCCCAAATCAATGGATATTTCAATTCATTGGAAACACAGGAAAATTACTTAAAAAAACAAATCTTTCAAAGAAATAGCCACACAAATGGAGGCAAATAAAGAGGAAATAACAAAGCTCTTAAAGAAACACAGCAAATATAGCCAAACAAATACAGGCACAAGTAGAGGCACAATTAGTAGTCTATAGAAAGGAAACAAACAATAAAATGGAGGCCATCACAGAAAGATAGGAATCCACATTCAAATAGATGAAAGATATGGTACAAGATATGAAAAGCAAATTAGAATCAATAAAGAAAACACAAAGAGAGGTAGACCTAAGAACACATCCAACAAAAATCAGGACATCATGGCTTCACAAGCAACACCAAAAATCAATCATTATTACAATTCATCAGAAACACAGGAAAATGATCTCAAATCTATGTCTATCCAGTTATTAGATGCACGAGAAGAAGAAACAAACAAAGCTCTTAGAGAAAAACAGCCAAATACTGTCAAACAAATAGAATCACATGTAGAAGCATATAGAGAGGAAACAAACAAACAAACAAAAAAATAGAGGCCATCACAGAAAGACAAGAATCCAAATTCAAACAGATGAAGGATATGGTGCAAGACATGAAAACGGAATAGAATCAATAAATAAAACACAAACAGAGAAAACCCTAGAGCTCGAGAACTTAGAGAAAAAATTAGGAACCACAAAGGTAAGCATCATCAACAGAATACAAGAGATGGAAAAGAAAATATCAAGTATTGAAGATACACTTGCAGAAATTGATACACCTCTCAAAGAAAAAGTAAAATCAGAAAAGTTCCAAACAGAAAACAACCAAGAAATCAAGGACTCCATGAAAAGATGAAATTTAAGAATAATAGGAATAGATGAAAAAGAAGACTCTAGGATCCAAGGCCCAGAAAATATTTTCAAGAAAATCATAGAAGAAAATTTTCCCAACTTAAAGAAAGGGATGTCCATAAACATACAAAAGGCCTACAGAACACCAAATACACTGGACCAGAAAAGAAACTCTTCACATCAGATAATAGTCAAAACACTAAATTTACAGACAAAAATAAAAATAAAAATAAAAGCAGCAAGGGAAAAAGTCGATTAACATGTAGAGATAGATCTATCATAATCACACCAGATTTCTCAACAGAAACCATGAAAGCCAGAAAGGCCTGGGCAGATGTCATACAGACTCTAAGAGACCACAGATGCCAACCCAGACTATACCCAGCAAAGTTTTCAATCAACATAGATGGAGAAAACAAAATATTCCATGACAAAACTAAACTTAAACAATGTCTACACAGCAACCCAGCCATACAGAAGATACTAGAAGAAAAACTCCAATCTAACAAAATCAAATACATCCAAGAAAAGACAGGATAATGATAACTTGAAAAAAATAGAAAAAAAACAAGCATAGTAACACTGTAACACCACCAACTCCGCACAAAATGAAATAATATTCATTTGTCACTATTATCTACCAACAGACTCAACGCTCCAATAAAACAACACAGACTAACAGAATGATTTCAGAAACAGGATCCAACATTCTTCTGCATCCAGGAAACACACTTCTGCAACAAAGATAAATATTGCCTCAGAGTAAAGGGATAAAACAAAGGATTTTCAAACAAATGAACATGGAAAACAAGCTGGAATACCTTAATACCTAATAAAATGGACTTTCAACATAAATCAATCAAAAAAGATGAAGAGAGTCACTTCATTATGATCAAAGGAAAAATCCATCAGAAGGACATCACAATCCTGAAAATCTATGTCCCAAATACAAAACCACAAGCATTAGTAAACGAAATATTATTAAAGCTTAAATTACACAACGAAACCAACTCCTTAATACTGAGAGATGTCAACACTCCACTCTCACCAAGGTAGAGATCATCTAGACAGAAAATAACTAGGGAAATAATGACACTTACAGAGATCCTAAATCAAATGGACCTAACAGATGTCTACAGAACTTTTCACCCAAACTCAAAAGAACAGTACATAGAATCTTCCCCAAAGCAGACCATATAGTCAGGCACAAAGCAAACCTCATCAGATACAGGAAGATGAAAATAATCTGTATCCTGTCAGACCACAACGGCCAAAAACTAGACCTCAACAACAACAGAAATAACAAAAAGCCTACATACAAATGGAAACTAAACAACTCTCTACTCAATGATAGCTGGGTCGGGGAAGAAATGAAAAAAGAAATTGGAGACTTCCTAAAATTCAATGAAAATGAAGACACAACTTACAAAACCTTATGGGAGAAAATGAGAGCACAGTTAAGACAAAAGTTCATAACACTAAGTGCCTTCAGAAAGAAGTTTGAGGCAAATCATACAAGCAAATTAATGCCACACCTAAAAGCCTTGGAAAAATAAGAAACAGATACACCCAAGAGGAATAGACAATTGTAAATAATCAAATTCAGAGCTGAAATCAATGAGTCAGAAACAAATAAAATAATTCAAAGAATCAATTAAAACCAAGAGATTGATTGTTCTTTGAGAAAATCAACAAGGTAGACAAACTGTTAGCCAAACTAACTAAACGGCAGAGAGAAAGTATCCAAATCAGCAAAATCAGAAATATAAAGGAGCACATAATGACAGACATTGAGGAAATCCAAACAATCATTAGGTCTTACTACAAGAGTCTATATGCCACAAAATTTGAAAATCTAAGTGAAATGGACAATTTTCTTAATAGATTCAATTTACCAAAATCAAATCAAGATCAGTTAAACATAATAAATAGTCATATATCCCTCAAGGCAATAGAAGCAGTCATCAAAAGTCTCCATTCCAAAAGGAGCCTAGGGCAAGATGGTTTCAGCTAAGAATTCTATGAGACCTCAGAGAATAGCTAACTCCAATACTCTTCAAAATATTCCACAAAATAGAAACAGAAGGAACATTGCCAAACTTATCCTACGAGGATTATCTTGATACATAAACCACGTAAATACCCAACAAAAAAAGAGAACTTCAGACCTATCTCTCTTATGAACATTGATGCAAAAATACTCAATAAAATATTCATAAACAGAAACTAAGAATGCATGAAAGATATCATCCACCAGAACAAAATAGGCTTAATCCCAGGTATGCAGGTATGGTTCAATACACAGAAATCCATCAATGTAATCCACCATATAATCTGAAGGAGAAAAACCACATGATCATCTCCTGAGATGCCAAAAAGATTTTTGACAAAATCCAACACTCATTCATATTTAAAGTCTTGCAGAGATCAGGGATTCATGACACATACTTAAACATAATAAAGGCAACATACAGCAGGACAGCAGCCAACATCAAATCAAATGGAGAGAAACTTAAATCAATCCCACTGAAATCAGGGAGAAAGGCCAGGCTGACCACTCTATCCATAACATTTCAACATAGTACTTGAAGTCCCAGCTAGAGCAATAACACAAATAAAGAAGATCAAAAAGATACAAATCAGAAAGGAAGACATCAAAGTATCACTATTCGACATGATATGATAGTATATATGAGTGACCCCAAAAATTCTACCAGCGAACTCTGTCAGCTGATAAATACCTTTAGTAAAGTGGCTAGATACAAAATTAACTCAAAAAAATCAGTATCCCTCCTGTATACAAAAGAGAATATGTTTGAGAAAGAAATTAGGAAAACAACCTTCACAATAGCCACAAACAGCAAAAAGTACTGTGGTGTGACTCTAACCAGGCAACTAAAAGACCTGTTTGGAAAAAAAAAAAAAAACTTCAATTTTCTAAAAACAGAAATCAAAGAAGATACCAGAAGTTGGAAAAGAAACTCCTATGCTCATAGATAGGTAGGATTAACATAGTGAAAATGACCCTGGCAAAAGTAATCTACAGATTCAATGCAATTCCCATAAAAATACCAACACAATTCTCTACAGACCTGGAAAGAATAATTCTCAACTTCATTTGGAAAAACAACAACCCCAGAATTTCTAAAACAATCCTATACAACAACAGATCTGCTGGAGGTATCTCCATCCTTTATCTCAAGCTGTACTGTGGATCAATAGTACTAAAAACTGCATGGTACTTGCATAGAAACAGAATGATGGATCGATGGAATGGAAGAGGAAAACCAGAAAAAAAAAACCCCACAAACCTACCAATACTTGGTTTTTGACAAAGAACCCAAAACCATACAATGGAAAAAAGAAAGCATCTTTAAGAAATGGTGCTGGTCTAACTGGATGTCTACATGTAGAAAAATGCAAATAGATCCATATTTATTATCATGCACAAAACTAAAGTCCATGTGGATCAAAGATGTCAACATAAATGCAGACACACTAAACCTATTAGAAGATAAACTGGGGAAAGCCTTGAACACATTGTCACAGGAGACAACTTCCTGAACAGAATACCAGTAGCACAGGCTCTAAGATCAACAATCAATAGATGGGAACTCATGAAACTGAAAAGCTCCTGTAAAGAAAAGGTCACTGTCGTCAGAACAAAATGATAGCCTACAGACTGAGAAAGGATTTTCACCAACCCTATATCTGACAGAGGGCTAATATCCAGAATATAAAACGAACTAAAGAAGTTAAAAAGCTTCAGATCAAGAAATCCAATTTAAATATGGGGTACAGAGCTAAATATAGAATTTTCAATAGAGGAATACTGAATGTCAGGGAAACACTTAAAGAAAGGCACAACATCCTTAGCCATCAGGGAGATGCAAATCAAAACAACCATGAGATTTCAGCTTACACCCATCAGAATGGCTAAGATCAAAAACTCAAGTGACAACACATGCTGGAGAGGATGTGGAGAAAGGGGAACCCTCCTGCATTGCTGGTGGGAATGTAAACTTGTACAACCATTTTGGAAATCAATCTGGTGCTTTCTTAGACAGTTAGGAATAGTGCTTCCTCACAATCCAGCTATACCACTTCCTAGGCATATAACCAAAATATTCTCAAGTAAACAAGGACATTTGCTCAACTATGTTCATAGCAGCTTTATTTGTGAGAGCCAGAATCTGGAAACAACCCAGGTGTCTCTCAACTGAGGAATGGATTCAGAAATTGTGGCCCATTTACACAATGGAATACTACTCAGCAATTAAAAACAAGGAAATCATAAAATTTGCAGGCAAATGATGGGAACTAGAAAAGATCATCCTGAGTGAGGTATCTCAGAAGCAGAAAGACACACATGGTATATACTCACTTATAAGTGAATATTAGTTATATAATATAGGATGCACATACTAAAATCTGTACACCTAAAGAAGCTAAGCAAGAAGATGATCAATCCTCATTCAGAAAGACAAAAAGGATGTACCTTGGAAGAGGGAAAAAACAGAGAACAGGATATTAGCCTACCACAAAAGACTTCTGAAATATTCTACCCAAGCAGGGTATCTAAGCAGATGCTGAGACTTATGGCTAAACTTTGGGCAGAATGCAGGGAATCTTATGAAAGAAGAGGGAGATGAAAGACCTGGAGTGGACAGGAGCTCCACAAGAAAACCAACAGAACCAAAAATTCTGGGCCCAAGGTTCTTCTCTGAGACTGATATTCCAATCAAAGACCATGGATGGAGATAACCTAGAATCCCTGCTCAGATGTAGCCCATTGCAACTCAGTCTCCATTTTGGTTTCCTGGTAAGGGTAACAGAGGCTGTCTCTGCCATTAACTCAGTGGCTAGCTCTTTGATCACCTCCCTCATCAGGTTAGGGTAGCCTTACCTGGCCACAGATGAAGACAATGCAACCAGTCCTAATGAGACCTGATAAGCTATGGTCAGATGGAAGGGGAGGAGGACATCTCCTATGAGTGGACTGGGGGAGGGGCATGGGTGGAGAAGAGGGATGGTGGATGAGATTGAGAGGGGACAAGGGATGGATCTACAGCTTGGATACAAAGTGAATAAATTGTAATTTATTTTAAAAAGGAAAAAAAGAGAAAAAAATGGATACACCAAATCTAATAGAAGAGAATTTGGGGAAGAGCCTTGAACTCATTAGCACAAGAGACAACTTTCTGAACAGAACACCAAGTGCTCAGGCACTAGTTAATAAATGGGACCTTCTAAAACTGAAAAGTTTCTGTAAGGTAAATGATACGGTCAATAGGAGAAAATGGTGGCCTTCAGAATGGGAAAAGATCCTCAACAACCGTACATCCAACAGAGGGCTGATATCTAAAATATATTAGGAACTCAAGAAATTAGACAGCAACATAGCAAATAACCCAATATTAAAAACAAGAGACAGAGCTAAACAGAGAATTTTCAACAGGAATTGCTAATGGCCAAAAGGCACTTAAAGAACTATTCAATGTCCTTAGTCATCAGGGAAATACAAATCAAAATTACTTTGAGATTCCATCTTACATCAGTCAGAATGGCTAAGATAAAACTCAAGTGACTGCACTTGGTGGTGAGGATGCAGAGAAAGGGGAACATTCCTCCATTGCTGGTGGGCATGCAACCTGGTACAACCACTTTGGAAATCATTATGGCAATTTCTCAGATAATTGGGAGTAGTTCTACTTCAAGACCCAGCTATACCAACCCTGGTATATCTAAAAGATGCTCTACCCTACCAGAAGGACACTTGCTCAATTATGTCCATAACAGTTTTATTCATAATAGTGAGGAACTGAAAACAACCTAGATATTTCTCAACTGAAAAACTGATCAAATGTGTTAAATTTATACAATGGAGTACTACTCAGCTGTTATAAAATAGGACATCAGGATATTTGCAGGCAAAGGATGGAACTAGAAAATGTCATCCTGAAGCCAGGCACAGTGGTGCAAGCCTGTAATCCCAGACTCCCTTGTGGAGGCAGAGGTAGGCAGATATCTGTGAGTTCAAGTCCAGCCTGGTCTACAAAGCAAGTCCAGGATAGCCAAGGCTACATAGAGAAGGCCTTTCTCAAAAAAATCAAAAAACTAACAAACAAACAAAAAACAAAAACAAAACACCCCCCAAAGTAAAATAAAATGAGAAGAAAAAAACATACATAGTATATACTCACTCGTAAGAGGATATTAGTCATAAAGTACAGGATAAGCACACTACAATCAACATACCCAAAGAAGCTGAATAACAAGGAGGGCTCACTCAGAAGAGAAAATAAAACATCAGAGGTAAAGGGCGGGACAGAACTGGTTTGTAGAGGGGGGACCTAGAAAGGAACTGGTGTGGGGATTAGGTGTGGGGAGAAGGGGGAAGGCCTGGGAGAAAAAAATGGAAATCAGGGGAGCGGGTGGTATCTATGGGATGAGCAGGAGACCTGGGAAGGGGGAGGATCCCAGGAGTCTATAGGGATGACTGTAGCTAAGACTCCTAGTAGGAGAGATATGGAGCCTGAAGTGGCTACCTCCCGTAGGCAGGCAGTACTTCCAGTGAAGAAAGGGAGACACCAACCCACCCACCTTCGACCCCAAATCTGTCCTGTCTACAAGACCTGCAGGGATAAAGATGGAGCAGAGATTGGGGTAATAGCCAACCAATGACTGGCCCAACTTCAGACTCGTCCCATGGGAGAAAGCCAACCCCTGACACTATTAATGATGCTGTACTATGCATCGAGCCAGAGGTCTAGAATAACTATTTCTGAGAAACTTCATCCAGCAGCTGATTGAAACAGATCCAGAGACCCACAGACAAATAATAGGCTGACTTTAGGGAGTCCTGTGAAAAGTGATGAGGAAGGAGAGAGGGAGCTAGAGGGGTCAAAGCCACTACAAGAAGACCTACAGAGTAAACTAACGTGGGCCTACGGGGGCTCATAGAAACTGAATCAGCAACCAAAGAGGATGCATCGACTGGACCTAGGTCCCTTGTACATATGTAGCAGATTTTTTTTTTGTATCTGACGGCCTTCGTATGAATCCCCTAACAACTGGAGAAATGGCTGTCTCTGACTTTGTTGCCTGCCTTTGGATTCCTTTCCCCTAGCTGGGCTGTCATGTCTGGCCTCAGTGGGAGAGGATGTGCTTAGTCCTTAGTCATGCTGTTACTTGATTTGCCAGGACATGTTGGTACACAGGGGAGAAGGAATGAGGGGAGGTTGTGTGTGAGGATAGTACTAGGAGGAAAGGAGGGATGGGGGCTGCAATTGGCATATAAATTGAAGAGAGAAGGAAAGAAAGAAATAAAAGAAAGAAAGAAAGAAAGAAAGAAAGAAAGAAAGAAAGAAAGAAAGAAAGAAAGAAAGATGGACAAAGAGGACAAATATAGCATGATTCTGCTTATATGAGGGACCTACAAAGTAAATTCAAGGAAACTGAAAGAATAATGGTTGTCATGAGTGAGTCTTAAATTACAATGCAAAGTTACTGTTTAATGGTTATAGATTTGTATCAGAAGATACAAAAATTGTGAAGGTGAATAGTAATGCATGATACAGAAAATATTTCACTTGAATTTTACATATAATTTGATTAACATGGTAATTTTTGTGTGTATTCTTACCACAATTAGAATATATATATTAGAGGGGTTAACTCATGCGAGGCATCAAACTACAGGTTCACACATGAGTTGGTTCATTTTATAGTCACAGTAATCTTAAGGTAGGGTTTCTTATCCAAACATGGAGGGAGATTCCAACATGGGAAGTCAGTACAGAAGAAGGGAAAAGGAAGGAAAATAACACCAAGGAGGTTTGATAAAGCCTCATAGAATCATATATTTGCCTGTTATATATATATTACATACATATATCTATCTCTGTCTCTATCTCTCTTCCTCCCTCTCTCTATAGATAGACAGACAGACAGATAGATAGATAGAGATATATGAATGTTAAGTTATTTGAGCTGACAATACTGCCCCCAAGAACCATAGACCTAACAAAAACTGTACCAGGCAGAAGAAAGCCCTTTGATAGTGGTTGGTCAAAGTTGTCGAAGTGATTTCCAAAACAATATAGCTCCTATTGTTGACAACATCACACATTTAGGACACAGGAATTAGATGATTGGAGCTGGATCGAACCTAATAGCCTCCTTCCCACAGTCTAGTTTCCAGAGTATGAGAAAATGCTATGCAGACTTCCAAGAGAAGTTAACAGTCCTACCCAGGTGTGACACGTATGAACCACAAAAATAAGCAGAATGGCAAGATATCTGCAAGGGTGTAATAATGGCACTCACATGTTGGTGGTAACCAACAGCTGTCTAAGTGAACTTAAGGCTCCCTCAATAAGAGGGAAATCATGCTTGATCCTAAAAACATAGCTGACTTCCCAGGGGTAGTACATTCATGGATTTTAGAAAAGAATCTACTGCTATCACTTTGCTAGACCAGCATAATTCCTTACTACATTCTAAATAGTAGCCTTATACCCACAGGTAAGTGTAGCTACCCTCTTCAAAGAAGCTTCAAGGGGGATCGAAGATGGCAGTGCCCGGAGGACACTCTTTCTGACCAGCAGCACAGCAGGATCTGCACAGTGACCAGCAGATGGAACTTTTGGACCCTAAAATACCAGCGATTGTATTTCCCAGGTGAGAGGAAACCCCATGGTGTGGGGATTCAATCAGCCTTAGGTCACCCAGCTAAGCATAACAGTTCAGAGGTCATGCCTGGCCCTCAGTCTCCATCCCAGAGCCACACAATGCCTTAGTGCTCTGATCACTGTCCCCGATAGAACTGTAGGACCCACAACACCAGAGACTGGGATTTCCAGTCGAGAGAAAACCCCATGTTGCAGGAAGTGATCAGGACCGGCCTTAGGTCACCTAGAAAATCCCTAGAAAAAGACCCATGTCCAGCAGGTGTCCAGGCACCAGCCCGAAGTGGCGTGCTTTGCTGCCAGCACAGAGTCCTGCATGCATGCCCGACTCACCGTCCCTGACAGAACTGAAGGTGCAAGAGCACCAGAGACAGAGCTTCTTGGTCGAGTGGAAGCCTACAGTGAGGGGAAGAGCAGTTCTGACCTCAGAACACTCAGCCTACACTCCCCCCCCTCAAAAAAAAGTTCTCAGGAAAAGTCCCCAGGTTGCTGCAAGTGCCCAGGCACCCGGGCACCAAGTTGCCCAGTCGCCGACAAGGCAGAGCCTGTCACCTGTGCCTGCTTGCTCTACTCACCATCCCAGATGGACTTGCAGACCACAAAACACCACAGACTTGGGGAAAAAAATCGGTTCCAACCCTCAGGACACCCAGCTTCAGAAAAGTTTCTGGGTTCCCACAGGCTCTAAGCTCTGGCTTTATACTGCACACATGAGTGCTGTGCTCACCTGCCACTGATCACGGCTAGGGTACTGGGGCACACTACTCCAACTTCAGACCTACAGAAGCCTAAGAGCCATTGTAGCAGAGTCAGATACTGCTCCAAGGTACAACCAGTTATCTCTAGCTAAACTGACAAAACCACAGGACTCCTTGGTTCTTCACGAGGGCTGCACCCAGCAAATACAGCTTAACAGCAGCAGTAGCTCACTAACTTCAGAGCAAGAAACTGAGCAGCAGGGAAGCCATGTCCAGGACTTCCCCTGAAGAGAGGAGAGTACTTCCTGAATTCCACAGTAACCACACAGGTCCATATGCCTGAGGTGAACTGTGACAATTCCTGAAAAGTACCACCATTCAGTTGTCCATACTCAAAAAGCTGAGGAGATCTCCTTCAGAACCCTATCAAAGGGATTTCACACCCCAGGACTCCAACAGGCACCAGACATTAACAGACAACACCTGAGATGGAGAGATTGGTAGAGGCCAGCATAAAAGCACAACCAGCAAAAGGCAAAGCAGTATGGCCTCCCCAGAACCCAGGTATCCAGGAGCAAGTAGCCTTAGACACACTAACATAAGTGAAATTCAAGAAGATGACCTTACATCTATGCTTATGAAGAGGTTAATGGAGAAAACAAATTAAATGCATAAAGAATTAGTGGAAGATAAAATCAAACAGATTATGGCAATCCGTAAAGAAATACAGGAAGATGCAGCCAAACAGTTTGTGGCTTTCAGAGAGGAAACGATTAAATCACTAAAAGAAATAAAAGAAACATAGCAATGTTCAAACAAACAGGTGAAGGAATTGAAGGAAAATACAGTCAAATAGGTGAAGGAAATCAACAAAACAGTTCAAGATCTGAAGATAGAATTGGAAAAATTAAAGAAAACACAAACGGAGGAAATCATGGAAAGGGAGAACTTAGGAAAGAAAACAGGAACTAAAGAGGTAAACATAACCAACAGACTACAAGAGATGGAAAAAGAATCTCAGGTGTAGAAGATACAATATAAGAAATCTATGTACCCCTCAAAGAAAACAATAAATCTAAAGAATTACTGGCATAAACCATCCAAGAAATCCAAGACAGCATGAATTCCTATGAATGATAGGAATAGAGGAAAAAGAAGATTCCCTCCTCCGAGACCCAGAAAATATTTTCAACAAAATCATAGAAGGAAATTTCCCCAACTTAAAGGAGAGGCCTATAAGCATACAAGAGGCCTACAGAACACCTAATAAATTAGACCAGAAAAGAAAATCCTCCTGCTGCATAACAATCAAAACAGTAAGTATACAGAACAAAGAAAAAAATACTAAAAGCTGCAAAGGGAAAAAGCCAAGTAACATATAATGCCAAACCCATCAGAATCACACCTGACTTCTCAACAGAGACTATGAAAGCCAGAAGGGCCTGGACAGATATCATGCAGACCCTAAAAGAGCACAGATGTCAGCCCAGGCAACTATATCCAGCAAAATTGTCAATCCTCATAGACGGAGAAAACAAGATTTTCAGTGACAAAAACAAATTCTAACAACACCTACACACAAATCCAGCGTTATAGAAGATACTAGAAGAAAAAATACAAGCCAAGAAAACTACTTTCAAAAAAGAAAAACAAAGGAAATAAATAACCTCACCACAGCAAACAAAAAGTAGCTAAGCACACAAACAAACTACCACATCCAACATCAATATCAATGGATCTAACAGCCACTGGTCATTAATCTCTCTCAACATGAATGGACTCAAATCTCCAATAAAAAGACACAGACGAACAGAATGGATGCATAAACAAGACCCAACAATCTGTTGCATACAAAAAACACACCTAAGTCAAAAAGATAGACATTACTTGAGAGTAAAGGGCTAGAATATGGTTTTCCAAGCAAATGGACCCAGGAAGCAAGCAGGAGTAGCCATTCTAATCTAATAAAATAGACTTTCAACCAAAATTAATAAAAAGAGATGGGGAAGGACACTTCATACTCATCAAGGGAAAATTCCACCAGGAAGACATCACAATCCTGAACAGCTATGCCCTAAATACAAAGGCACCCACATTTGTAAAAGAAACATTAATAAAACCTAAACCACACATAGATCCCCACACATTAAACTGGGAAACTTCAACACTCCACTCTCAACAAAGGATAGGTCAAAAAAACAGAAATTAAACAAAGAAACAATAACTCTAACAGAGGTCATGAATCAAATGGACCTAACAGACATCTACAGAACCTTTCACCCAAACACAAAAGAATTTACCTTCTTCTCAGCACCTAATGGAACCTTCTCCAAAATAGACCACATACTTGGTCACAAAGCAAGCCTCAAAAGATACAAGAAAATTGAAATAATCCCTTGTATCATATCTGATATCCATGGACTAAAACTGGACCTCAACAACAGAAATAGCAAAAAGCCTACACTCACATGGAAAATGAACAACTTCCTACTAAATGACAGCTGGGTCAGGAAGAAATAAAGAAAGAAATTAAAGTCTTCCTAGAATTCAATGAAAATGAAGACACAACATACCCAAACTTGTGGAACACGATAAAAGCAGTGCTATGAGGAAAGTTCATAGCACTAAGCGCCTTCAAGAAGAAATTCAAAACATCTCATTCAATCAACTTAATGGCTCACCTAAAAGCCCTAGAGAAGAAAGAAGCAGACACACCAAAGAGGAGCAGATGGCTGCAGATAATCCAACTCAGAGCTGAAATCAATAAATTAAAAACAAATAAAACAATTCAAAGAATCAATGAAATCAAGAGCTGCTTCAACAAAATAGACAAATCCTTAGCAAAACTAATTAAAAGGCAGATAGACACTATACAAATTAAGAAAACCAGAAATGAAAACGGGGATATAACTACAGACACTGAGGCAATCCCAACAATCATTAGGACTTACTTCAAAAGCCTATACTGCACAAAATTTGAAAATCTAAATGAAATGGACAATTGTTTGATCAATTCCACTTACCAAAGCTGAATCAAGACCAGGTAAATCAATTAAATAGTCCTATATCCCCTAAGGAAATAGAAGCAGTCATCAAAATTCTCTCATCCAAAAAAAAGCTGAGGACCAGATGGTTTCAGTGCAGAATTCTACCAGACTTTGAAAGAAGACCTAACACCAATACTCTTCAAACTATTCCACAAAATAGAAACAGAAGGAACAATACCAAACTCATTCTGTGAAGCCACAATCACCTTGGTACCTAAACCTCACAAATACCAACAAAGAAAGAGACTTTCTGGCCAATCTCCCTTAAGAACATTGATGCAAATATACTCAACAAAATACTTGTAAACTGAATATAAGAACACATCAAAGATATCAACCACTATGACCAAATAGACTTCATCCCAGGTATGCAGGGGTGGTTCAACATACGGAAATGCATTGATGCGATCCACCATATACACAGTTTGAAAGAAAAAAAAAAAGACGTGATGTTTTCCTTAGATCCTGGAAAAGCATTTGACAAAATCCAACATCCATTCATATTGAAAGTACTGGAGCAATCAGGGATACAATGCACATACCTAAACATAGTAAAGGCAATATACAGCAGGCCTATAGCCAACATCAAACTCAATGGAGAGAAGCTTAAATCAATCCCACTGAAATCAGGGACAAGGCAAGGCTGCCCACTCTCTCCATATCTCTTCAACATAGTTCTGGAAGTCCTTGCTAGAGCAGTAAGACAATTAAAAGAGATCAAGGGGATACAAATTGGAAAGGAAGAAGTCAAAGAATCCCTCTTTTCAGAGGATATGATGGTATACCTGAGTGACCCCAAAAATTCTACCAGGAAACTCCTACAGCTGATAAACACCTTCAGCAAAGTGGCTGGATACAAAATTAACTAAAAAAAAATCAGTATCTCTCCTGTATACAAAAGTCTGAGAAAGGGCTGAGAAAGAAATTAAGGAAACAACACCCTGCACAATAACTACAAAGGACATAAAGTACCTTGGTGTGATCCTACCCAAGGAAGTCAAAGACTTGTATGAAAAAAAATCAAGTCTCTGAAGAAAGAATTAGAAGAAGATATCAGAAGATGGAAAGATCTCTCATGGTCATGGCTTGGCAAGATTAACATAGTAAAAATGGCCGTCTTACCAAAAGCAATCTACAGATTCAATGCAATTCCCATCAAGTTATCAACACATTTCTTTCCAGACATTGAAATAAAAATTCTCAACTTCATATTGAATAACAAGAAACCCAGAATTGATAAAAACTATCCTCTACAATAAAAGATCTTCTGGAGATATCTCCATTGCAGATCAAGCTGTACTATACAGCAACAGTAATAAAAACTGCATAGTATTGACATAGAAACCGAATGGTAGATCAGTGGAATCAGATAGAGAACCAAAAATAACCCCACAAACTTATGGACACCTGATTTTTGACAAAGATGCCAAAACCATACAGCGGAAAAAAGATAGCATATTCAACAAATGGTGCTGGGCTAACTGGATGTCTACATGTAGACGAACACAAATAGATCCATACTTATCACCCTGTACAAAACTAAAGTCCAAGTGGATCAAAGAACTCAATATAAACCCAAACACACTAAAACTGTTAGAACAAAAATTTGGGGAACGCCTTGAACTCATTGACACAGGAGACAACTTCCTGAACACAATGCCCACAGCACAGGGTCTAAGAGCAACAATCAATAAATGGGTCCTCATGAAACTGAAAAGCTTCTGTAAAGCAAAGGACACTGTCATCAAAACAAAACAAAACAACTTCCTACAGACTGGGAATGGATCTTCACCAACCCTGTATCTGACAGAAGGCTCACATCCAGTATATATAAAGAATTCAAGAAGTTAAACAGCAACAAATCAAGTAATCGAATTAAAAAAATGGGGTACAGAGCTAAACAGAGAATTCTCAATAAAGGAATGTCAAATGGCAGAGAAACACTTAAAGAAATGTTCAACGTCCTTAGTCATCAGGGAAATGCAAATCAAAACGACCCTTAGATTTCACCTTACGCCCATCAGAATGGTTAAGATAAAAAACTCAAGTGACAACACATGCTGGAGAGGTTGTGGAGAAAGGGGAACCCTCATGCATTACTGGTGGGAATGTAAACTTGTACAACCACTTTGGAAATCAATCTGGCACTTTCTCAGACAATTTGGAATATTAACTCCTCAAGATCCCGCTATACCATTTTTACGCATATATCCAAAAGACGCTCAAGTATATAACAAAGTCGTTTGCTCAGCCATGTTTATAGCAGCTTTATCTGTAATAGCCACAATCTGGAAACAGCCCAGATGCCCCTCAGTTGAGGAATGGATACAGAAATTGTGGTACATCTACACAATGGAATATTACTCAGCAATAAAAAAAACAAGGAAATCATGAAATTTGCAGGTAAATGGTAGGAACTGGAAACAATCATCTTGAGCGAGGTATCCCAGAAGCAGAAAGACACACAGGGTATATACTCACTCATAAGTGCTTATTAGACATATAATATAGTATGCAGATACTAAAATCTGTGCACCTAAGGAAGCTAAACAAGAAGGAGGACTCTGGCTAAGATGCTCAGTCCCCATTCAGAAAGGCAAAGAGGATGTACATCGTAGGAGGGAACAGCACAGGAGCCTACCACAGAGGGCCTCTGGGTATTGAGGCAGATGCTGAGTCTCATAGCCAAACTTTGGGCAGAGTGCAGGGAATTTTATGAAAGAAGTGGGAGATAGTAAGGCCTGGAGAGGACAGGAGCTCCACAAGGAGAGCAACAGATCCAAAAAGTTTGGGCACAGGGGTCTTTTCTGAGATTGATACTCCAGCAGATGACTACTCATGGATATGGCCTAGAACCCCTGCACAGAGGTAGCCCATGGCATTTTAGTGTCCATGTGGGTTCCATAGTAATGGAAGAGGGCCTGTCTCTGACAGGAACTTATTGGCCTGCTCTTTGATCAACTCCCCTGAGTGGGGAGCAGCCTTATCAGGCCACAGAGGAAGACAATGCAGCCATTCCTAATGAGCCCTGATAGGCTAGGGTCAGATGGGAGGGGAAAAGGACCTCCCTTATCAGTGGACTGGGGGTGGGACACAGGTGGGGAAGAAGGAGAGAGGATGAGATTGGGAGGGGGGAAGGAGAGAGCTACAGGGGGCATACAAAGTGAATAAACTGTAATTAATAAAAATAAAAATAAATTTTTAAAAAAGAAGCTTCTATTTACAGCAAATGAAGACTGTTAAGAAAATCACAACTGGACCCAATTCACAGATCACATGTCAGCCTCAATGGATACATCAATAGCACAGTTCCTCAATCTATGGCTCAGGGGACATCTCAGAAGAGGGAAAAGAAAAGGACTTTAAGATCCAGAATACCAGGAAGTCTGTTGTGAAATTGTCTCTCTTAAAAATGGCTGTATAAACAAGAGCAGAATAATGATGAACATGGTAACACAGAAGGGGTAAAATCTTGCAGGATCCTACTCCTAGACAAAGAACTAGAGGCTACTAAGGAATACCAAGACAGGGAGAATTAGTTTCTCCCAACAATAAGTCCCATAATTAACCACCCAATACAAAGTGCTCATCTCTGAATCCATATACAAACAAACAACAAAAATGGGTTCAGCAGGTCTTGTTCGTGAGTACGTGTGTGTGTGTGTGTGTGTGTGTGTGTGTGTAATAATCAAAGAAAAGGACTCTTTCAATTTGAGACTGATGAGGGACATGGAAGGAGAGTTACATGGAGAGTCTGAAGGGAAGAAAGGGGCTAGCAGTGGAATTATATTTTAATTTAAAATGTAATTTTAAAGATCAACACAAATAAAAATCACTATCATTTATATAATAATATGATTTTAATATGGTAAATACCATTATATTTCATATTAAATAAAATGGATAATTTATCAAAGAAAAAAGGGCATTTGAAGATGCATAGATAAGTCTACACGTTTCCCTTTATATCTAAATTTTACAAAAAGATCTGATATTTCAGTAGTTTCAAATTAAGGCATACTTTAGTATTTCTCAGTGATAAGTACGTGGGTAGGACTCTCAGTACTGCCTATGTATGAAATAGGCAGTGTGTTGACCTACATAAATCTAGGATGTTAGGATTTTAAATGTTTCTAAATGTGCTGTATACCCAGATCCCTTTAGAATACAATGATATTTGGAGCAGAGGAAACAGCATAAAGTGTTTGCCATATGTATAAGTTACTTTTCTGTTGTTTCAATAAAATACCATGACCAAAAACAACTAACAGAAGAAAGAGTTTATTTTGATTTAAGGTTCCAGACAAGAATACACCATGGCAGGGAGGCATAGCAGCAAACTGTATGGAGAACAGAGCAGGAATATGAGAGCTCACATGCTCAACCACAGGAATAAAGCAGAAAGAGCAAACTGGAAGTGGTGCAAGGTTTTTAAACTCTCAACACCCACCCACATACACCCAGTGATGTACTTCCCCCAATAACACTGAACCTCCACATAACCTCTCCAAACAGTACTACCAGCTAGAGAATAAGGGTATAGATGCCTGAATATATAAGGGACACTCATCAAACCACCACACTGTAGGAGCCTGAGGACCATTTAAATAGCTGGGTGTGTCCAGTGTGAGGAGACAGACAAGAGGATCTGCAGGGCTAGCTAGCTTACCTTAACTGGTGGACTTCAAGTCCCAGTGAGAAACCCAGTCTCAAAAAACAAGGTGGATAGCAACCGAGAACTGAAACCCAAGGTTGACCTTTGGTTCCATGCACACGTGCACCTACATGCGCACATGTACGGACAAACATATGTAACTTCTAACTTACAGAACAATGTGTAGAGCATAAGTTCTTATAGTTTATTAATCCTAAGGGTTATTTTTCAAGTCAGAAAGAAATCAGTGGTCTCCTTAAGAAAAGTTTACAGTTGAATTTTTCCCACTATGTTTGGTAGTGGGGTTATTACCTGTGCTAACAAAAATATCAATCCTATTGTGCCATGTGAAAGCATCCCAATAATAGGGAACAATGCCAGTCCCTGATGTTTTCATGGCTGGCTCTGCAGATGCTTCTCAGCTTCAAGGCTGCTTAATTCTGAGAATATAATTCAGGACAGAAATTGTAACTCCACACTTCTTAAGAATTTGCTGCACTTCCCTGCCACAGCTGGCACAAAGGAAATGGAAGATATTCTCATGGAAAGGGGAAGAAGTAAGTAAGCAGGAGGAGACGGCCTGGATTTCCAAATGCACTTGCTCACTCAGCAACCGCTTAACATGATATTGCTAGCAGATGGCAGAGCAATCTTTCTATTAGCTGTCCGTCTCATAACAGGCACTGATGAAACATTGAACTAATTCCTAAATACACTATACTACAGATCTGCAAATTGAATGAGTGCTTCATTATTCGGTTATATCAAGTAATATGCCAAGAGAAGCCTGAAGAACCACAATAACCAGTGGACATAATGAATGGATTTTGATGCTATCTTCTCTATGTCTGTAATAGATTATATTTACAATAGTGTATGAAATAATGCCTTTCTTCATTAGAGAGAAGTGCTAGCACTAATATATTGATGCACTGTCAAATGTTGTCTGCTTTGCTGTCTTCTATCACTGCCCTGCCTTTCTACACAGATGGAACATGAAAACTGCAGAGATCCTGGGATTTTGGTCTATAATAGCAACTGGCAAATGAGGGCATTTCTGTACATCTATCTAACACAATACTCTATCAGTTCGTGTTGTATGCTAAGATAGAAGTTGAATAGGAGAGGAGGGGATCATAACAACACTATTTTGTAAAAATTTTATCGGCTTGAAGGCCATCACTATCAATCCTCACTATATCCATTTGGAAAGGATCTTATTTTTGTCCATGTTAACTAACAAACCAAGGTACACAGAGAGGTCAAGTAACTTCTCTAAGGTCACAGAGCTATTCAGAAGCTGAGCTGTGGTAAAAACCCCAAGCAGTCGAGCCACAGAATCCTGCTCTAACTTTTATATCATACTGCTTAAGAAGAAAGGCAAAACATTGTGGGACTCCCTTATTCTGTCTGGACCACAGTGAAGACTAGGTACACTCAGTAGAAGGAATCATCACATTGTCAACTTCCATTACTCTCACATCACTAAAACAATGCTTTTTGTGAACAGTGCAATGGTCCATGCCCACAGACACCAAACTTTCAATTTTGAGAGAATTGAGCACAAAAAAGTTCATGAAAGTTCTTTGTCAAAATATTAAGCATAGTTGCTCATTTTGGAATCAGTGGTATTACATAGTATTTCTTTATATTTTTAATTATTCAACTCAGTATTTTGAGAAGGTTTAATGGTATCAATTAATATTATAGTCACAAATACACACAAATAAAATTCTTGAGGTGAACGCTGTTTATGGTAGCCATCTTGGAGCTGCTTGTTTAAAAATCATTCTTCTTCTGAGGTTTTGGGTCCAATATGTATGATTCCACAGATGAAAAATAAGTAAAAGCCAAATCATGGAAATTTTAATTTCTTTGATAAAATTTGGTCTAACCAGGGGTATCTGACCCAATTCTGGTGACAAAGAGAAAAACTTATGATAGGCTCAAGTTAAGATTTTGCTGTAAGAAGCAGAGAGCAGTTGGTGTAGAAAACATTTTAATCACTTACACCTCCCACTAGTATGTGAAGATAACAGATTTAGAGCAGTGGCAGCCATCTGGATACCATAAGAGGAAATACTGTTGACACACCAAAGGGGAAGAATGGAAAAGACTGAAAGAACCCACCCCATATATTTGGTAAAGTTTGTTAACTATTTAAACCATCCTGGCATTGCTGCTTTCTAAGCTTTGTATCATGTACATTAATTAAATGTCTATATTATTTATTGTTTTTTCATTGGTGCGGCATTTTGCTCCCTGCAAATACATGTTTATTTTAATAGTTCACCCCAAATAAAACCATGTAAACATATACATTCTAGCCATATAAACATGTCACACACCTATGTAGATCTCATTACTACCTGCTTTATTATTTAAAATTAATTTTAAGCATCATTCCTTGTGTTTAAATCCTCTTCCTCTCAGATGGATTTTTTTTTTGCATCACCACTAAGCCCATTTGATTGTCTTCCAACTCCCACTCTTCAAGCCATTCCACTCCACGTTCTGCATTCATCACCTTACCTTAACTTTCTAATTAAATTGTGTGGTGTATTTGTTATTTGTCAGAGGATAGAATAAGCCACTTTAGGGTCTTTAGGAAACCACTTCCTGTCAACTCTAAGAAGGTTTGGTTGAATCCGATATTCTGCTTATTTTATAAAATTTGAGACTAGACATCATATAATGACTTATACAACACACTTGTGTTTGTGTCAGGAAATTTGAAGCATTTTGCATTACTTGGCTCATTTTGTATGTAAAATGTATGTTTATATAAGTATGCAGCTATAACTAACATAATTATATAATATATTCATACATATATAGCACAATTATTTAGTATATAATAAATATAATTTATATAGTCGTATTTGGTACATACTTAGCTTTCCCTATATTTATATAATCATATACACACACATATATATATTGTTTATATAAACAATATCTCTGCTTTTAGTGAAATGCTTTCCTTTGGTCATGACCTGGCTGTTGCCCACATGGACTCAGAGCAGCATAGTTACCAGCACAAGATCAAGTCTCTTAAAAGTTCCATTATGGAGAGTGGATGGGCACCCATGGCTTGTCCCTACATGAAGAGCTATTGGGTGTTAATAGTTACCATACTGGGATCAGGGATGAAGCAAGAGGAAGAAAATCACTTCTTTTTTGGAAGTAGATACTGGTAGTTTCTCCTTGTTCTAGTGGATAACCCCATCCATATGTGAACATATAAACAACACTAATTGTACTTTATGGGTTAATAAATGAAATAAAATGCCAAAGGGGAACTTGAGATGAGGGATCCTGAGAGTAGGGTTTCAGGCATGCATACAATCAAGATATATTGAATGCATGTATGATATTGTCAAAGAATAAATAAAACTCTCTCTCTCTCTCTCTCTCTCTCTGTGTGTGTGTGTGTGTGTGTGTGTGTGTGTGTGATATAACATCAATGTTACTAGCCAACCTAACTTCCTGAGTTGATTTCATCACTCCTTTTCAATGTTTTGTTCCCTCGGTTTCTGGTCTTCTTTCCTGAATCCGGGTTTTAATTTTACATCCATGACTAGTCTTGCTCATCTTCCTCTGCTATCTCATCGGTCCATCCTCCCCTACAGGCCCACAAAGTGTGGTATTCCTGAAGGCTTGTTGCTTTAAGAACCTTTATTCTTCCCATTTTGTAATCTCCACTGCTGATGTCTTTGGTGTAATTTTTCATTTATGTGTAAAAAAATACATACTATTTCAAATGTATAAATGCAACATTTCTTGGTAAACAGTTCAGAAGTATATCAAATTCAACATTTATACTTGAGGTTTTTCTGCTTAAATCTGAGTTTCTTCACATGGTCTTTGTCACAGTGAGTGCTATCAAAATTGATCTAGCCATTTAGTCCTGAAACCTTAACGTAGTCCTCAATACCTTTGCTAATCACTATCCCCAAATCACATTTATCAATAAGCACTATCAATTTCATTTTCCAAATAGTTCTCAAATTTAGTCACATCTTTTTGTGTAAGTACCATATCATTCTAGCTATTATACTCTTTCCACTAAACTGGAAAACAAATTCTTATTTGACTTTTTTATAGCCATTCTTTTACTTACTCAATTTAGGTCCATATCCTAGTTAGTGTAATCTTCCTTTAAGTCCAAATCTGGTTAGATTATTTTCTTTAGTAACTTTTAATTGCCCTTAGCATAAAGCACAAATGCTTCAGCTTAATCTACAAGACCCTGAAAGATATGTTTCATATCTCCACAACCTCATATCCAGTTTGCTTCCCATCACATTTCCGCTTCTGCAAGGCTTTCACACTTACCCTAACCCTAGGCTCACTTCACTATAAAACATTTATTAATGTTCTGCCCAAACACTCTTTACCTCTCTTCTTTACTTGGAAAATCCTCATTCACCCTTCTCATTTAGTGCTCAATTTTCATCATTCTCATTAGCACTCGTCTTTATAACCTCCCCTTATAGCCATACCCTTGTTAAAAATTTTCATTGCTTAAAACTTATGAAAATCTCTTAGACATTAAAGTAGTGGCTATTGATACTCTTACTAACTGCCATATAACTTCATTTTCAATATAACCATACCTCTTTTATATTCAGATATCAGACCACTATGTTTCAGAAATTATCCCTAGCCTCAGGGAGAAAATGCTTTCTAGTATGAGCCTACTATGTCCATTTTAGTTTTTCAACCTTTGATTACAAATGGACATATGAAACAGTATTTGCTAAATATAAGGTAAATGTCATGGTGATGAAGTGTCTAGGAAGGAGTCAGGCCAAACTCATCCCTTCCCTCAGTCCCCGTTAGGAGACTATAAGATTATATGATGCTTAAGTAAGTTTCAGACTTATTTGAAACTGTTATAAGACAATTGTTAAATAATACTTTTGGTTGTGTGTTGTGCAGTAGATTGAATTTCTTTTCTCAGTTCTTCATAGTTCTGTAGTAGACCAGAAACACCTACTATGTTCTGATGATATAAATAGTATTCATTCCTTTTGTTTGTTTTGGCTTGGTCATGTGACTTGTTTTGTCCAATAAAATATTGGTAAATATTTTATGGAATATTTATGAAATAAATATGATAAATACAAAGACTCTAAGTGTGATTTCATGGTTTGCTTTGCTTTCTTGTTTTGTCTTCATAAAAACATTATCCTTCAGACATTTGCTTTCCCTTCAGCCTGGGTACCAAATGGATAAATACACAGGAAACAAACTCTGTAGTTCATAAACCTATACTCTAAAGCAGAATTTCCATTAACATAGTTGTAAACTTGCAAGCATAATAACAAGTGCTTGTTCTGTGTGCCAGTGAGTTGGAGATTATCTATTATTGTATATTACATGATAATGGCTGACAGATATGTCAGAAAAGAACAGTAACAGTTGCTACAGACATTAGTCGAATAATCACATAATTAAAGACACTTATCCCTTTCTAGATTATGAGGTCCACAGGACAAAAACTGTGGCAATTTTTTGCTTACAATTGCATATCAACACATAGCCCAATGCATTTCATAATAAATATTGATTAAATATTATTAACAAGAACAACGGCTATAATATACCACCAAAAATGTTAGTCAGATGATAGAATAACATTTACACCTTCATTCTTTTTATTACAATAATATGTTTGTATTATAATCATGAATTACTTTTATAATCAGGAATAACAAGAAAGCTATTTTTGCTGAAAAAACATGTATAATTATTTGAAAATTATCTCATGGGTCAAACAAAAAGTCATTTGTATTATTTAAATCTGTATGTAGTTCTAACTTCGGGGGGCTATAATTCACACAAAGGAGATGAATATTTAGGTGAGAGTAGAGTAAATAAGGTTTTAGTTAGACCAAGAATTAAGCTGTGGTTGAGACTTTCTTGTGCTTTACTCTGTTTAGCTGTGTTTTGCTTCATAGTATCTCACAGAAATGTCTCCAGTAAGGCTAGAAATAGCAGGAAAATGTAGGGAAAGTGAATCAAATAGAAATGTTAGCAAACTACAATTATGAATAACTCTGCTTTCTACAGCTATTTTACAAGTTTATCTTTCCTACGGACTTCTCTTCAGCCACAACTCTTTACCTTCCATCTCCTTTTCCCTTATTTCCTTGCTATCTGTTTTCACCTCCTTTTCCAAGGTAAGGATACTGCTTTATTCGCAGGACCTTCCTGGCATCCCATGGCATCACTTTCTTCCTGTGATTTCTGAATAGAAAACAAAAACACAAGCCAGGTTGCACATAGCCTTATGGATTATTCTTAAAGATACAGAAAAAAAGAAACAAAACAAGAAAGGAAATGACATTTTCTCTAGAAGATAGCTTACATAAAATTAAAACGTGTGCATTCACATGTGTATGCTACATTATCAACATATGCAAGGGCATGTATCAATTACTTGAAACATTATCCACTACGATATAAAAATGTGGCTAGGCATAGAAAATATACAGTGAGAAAAGAACAAATTGTGGGCACACATTTATAAGGAAAGAAAACAAATCATTTCATCCCTCTCTCTTTTCTCAGTCCTTGAGCTAAGCCATGAACTCTCTCTCTCTTGCCCTTTGATACTTGAGCTAGTTCTGAATAAAGGAGATGTTAGAAAAATACCTCCTTCTTGATTTATGGAGATAACCTAGAACCCCTACACAGATGTATCCCATGGCAGTTCAGTGTCCAAATGGGTTCCATAGTAATGGGAACAGGGACTGTCTCTGACATGAACTCATTGGCTTGCTCTCAAGGGGGAGGAGGGGTGCAGCCTTATCAGGCCACAGAGGAAGACAATGCAGCCAGTCCTGATGAGACCTGATAGATTAGGATCTGAAGGAAGGGGAGGAAGACCTCCCCTATCAGTGGACTGGGGGAGGGACATGGGTGGAGAAGAGGGAGGGAGGTACAGGTGTGGTACAAAGTGAATTAACTGTAATTAATAAACATTTTTAAAAAGTTAAAAAAAAAGAAAACTTCCATTAAACTAAAATCAAGGTTTGGAGATAGGTGGGCTGTAGTTCTTTCAGATCATTGGGGTAAATTTGTTTCCTTGCCTTTTCTAACTTCCTAAGGTGGTTCAAATCCCTTAGCTTATGCCCCTCTCCTTCATCCATCACCCTCAAAGACAGCAATATGTAATCTCTTTCTGAGTAAGCTCTCTTGTCATATTTCCTAACCACAGTTGAGAGATGATTTGTTATTATTATTTTGTTATTAAAATGGATCTATCCAGTACCTAGGAGACTGAGGAGTCAATATTCCTTATCTGTTTCTTCAAATGAGCAAAGGCAGAATTGGATTTACATAAATGACTATGCAGGTCTCTCTCACTCTTTATCTTGTCACACAGTGGAGCCAGGTAGAAAACACTACAACTAAAGAAAGGTGGAAAGATGGGAAATACACAGGAATGAAAGAGAAGACTTAGCAAGAACACAGGCAAGTCAACCTTTCTGCAGGGAGCTTTTTTGAAACAACTCTTTTCCAAAGTGATGCAAGTATTAGAAATTCTCCTTTACTGTGTCAGTGTATGTTAACTCAAAGTCTGTTGCACATTAATTTATAAAAACCTACGAGTCCATGTTGTTCTGAAAAGACTATTTTACTCAACAAAATGTTAATTTAACTCTGAGATGAATTCTATTTTGAATTCTTCTCAGAGGTATCTTGTCTAGTACTCTATATCCCCCAAGTCTCTTATTTTCAGGGGAAACATCACTTGCTTTTATATCTACTTCATTGTACATAAAGGATGTAAAATTCTCCTTAGGCCCAGCTTCTATCTGATTCTGAAACTCTGGGGACCCCATCCTGGTGGCCAAAAAATAAAATTAGACAGACACTACCATGGAAAGTGAAATCCCCTATTGTTTCCTATACACAACTAAGACCTTCTTCAAGGCTACCCAAGCTTCACCCAGAGGCTGCAAACATTTGTAAATTTTCTTCAAGCAGAATAGTCATTCAGGAGATACTCAGCCTCTCACAGCTGGCACTGATTTTCAAACATGCCACTGGTTGAGGAAACACCAAATCAAGACCAGATAGATAAAAGAAGACTGATACGAAGAATTATTAATAATCTCCTTTGTTTCTCTCAATCCATTAAAGTTGACATTATTAGTTATGGCATCAATTGATATGAATTATGTTCTCTGTCTTAACCCAGTAGTTGTTAAGGACACAACAGCAAGCATAAATCTAATCTGAGGATTGCTCAGATTTGTGCACCAGGCTGGGGATGGTTGCCATCTTAATGATCCAGAGCTGGGACAGAGAAATGGCTCAGCAGTTAAGGGCTCATGTTGATCTTTCAAAGGTTGGGAGTTCAGTTCCCAGAACCTTCATCTAGTGGCACACAACTGCCTGTAACTTCAACTTCAGGGACCTGATATCATCTTACGGCCTCTATGTGCAAATACATACACAAGGCACACATTCACACAAACACAAATACACATTCACACACACACACACACAAACACAAATAAAACTGTACCAATAGCATTGAGTCTTCCAATCCATCCATAAACAATGTACCTCCATTTATTTAGATTCTCTTTAACTGACATCAGCACTCTAGTATAATGTACAAGTCTTGCTCTTTTATTAAATTTATTATTATGAATAAAATTTGTTGTTTTAATTTTTTATTATTCATTACTAATAGATACAAAGTTAATTTTTGTATAATAGTCTTATATCTTCTGACCTAGATGAAATTGTTTGATAGGAGTTCTAATAGTTTTTCCAGCTAAGTTAGGATTTTCTGTATTCTGGATTATGTGCTCTGTGAATAAGACCTTTTTTTTTTTTTTTTTTTTTTTAATTTATTTA
>CM053742.1:39922280-39945862 GCA_028658305.1 Pachyuromys duprasi
TGGAAAAACTGTCTCGTAAAAGACCCCTGTGCCTGCTCAATTTGGTCTTTGTGGAGCTCTTGTTCTCCCCAAGTCTTACTAACTTCCCCTATTTTCGTTATTATTTCCCGCCCTCTGCCGAAGGCTTGGTTGTGAGTCTTAGTATCTGCTTTGATACATTGCTATATTGATTCTTTCAGAGGCACTCTTTGGTATGCTCTTGTCCTGTTGCTTGTTTTCTCCTCCATTCAATGTCCATCCCATTTGTTCATCTAAATGAGCATTGATCATACCAACCTGGGTCCTCCTTTTTGTTTATCTTCCCTAGGTGTATAGATTTAAGCATGATCTCTTTTGGAAAAGGCAAAATATCCCATTACCATTACCATTTCTTGCTGGTATTCTGCTAGAAACTGGGGCAACTTGGATTTTGGCTCAATGTTGGTCTGCTTGGTAGTCTGCTGTTTCTTCATTGCAGGTGCTGGGAATACATCCTTTGTACTTATCATAGAAACCCTTGGCTTTTATAAGGTTTATGTGTCAAAATGTTTATTATCAAAGAGATTTCAATTCAGTCCTTTGAAAGGTGTTGCAATCAGATGTTAAGAGATTTTAGGCAAAAAAAAAAAAAGGTAGAATGGTCAAGTATACTTAGGAAGTACTATGTTAAAATAAAATGAACCTTTTTTATATATAAAACCTGAATTTGATGTGTATCAAGTATCTCAAAGTACAGAATATGATATGCACAGTTTCTGAACCTATCTGTAACAGAGAAATATTTTGTTAAAGACATACCTCATGAGTTTGAGCAACATTTATGTTTTGAAACATGAGTAACTGGTTGGTAGTGTGATGGCAAGCTAGATTATAAGGTTTTTGAAGGAAGAAGTTCACTCTCCTTTGGTCCCTTGGCTCTTGCTGAGCCAAAAACAAGTCACTCTGAACCTGACTGAATTGTACATCTTACTAAGTTACTCTGCACACTTCATTTAAAATTTGGCACCAACCCCAGCTGTCAGAGGTTCTTAATCTGGAACAAAAGGTTAGAGAGAAATTTTACTACCCAGATCTGGCAGCCCATGCAAGTCTTTTTAATTAACTTTAAAAAGTCTGTGAGAGTCCTGTGCATGAGAGGATATAAAGTACACATGCACGCACACACGCACACAAGTACACACATGTACGCACACAAGTACACACATGTACGCACACAAACAGGGTAAAGGGGCACAAAATAGAGAAATGAGAGAATCTACTGGAGCCCTTCCAAATCCACTTCCCTACCATTTGAGGAATTTCTTGATAGAAATTCAAATTTATAAATTAGATTTAAAACAGAATATAAAACAAAGTCTAACCAACATGAGCTAGCGTTAGAGGAACCTATATTACAGAAATGTTACCTTTTTAGAATAAAATTCACACTAAGCTTTTTACTATTAAAAGGAGCCTTTTTCTACTTAGCCCTCACTTATAGGTGAAACAAAGTAATGAATATCATCACAAGACAGAGTGCAAATGACAGTGGAACACTATGACCTTAGAACTTGAAATAGTTTCCTCAGGTCAGATCTTGAAAGTAGAAATTCAGCGTGAGCAAATTCTAATAATCTTTTGGCCAATAGTAATATGTACATGGCATGGTAACACCAAGCTTTGAACTTTCACAGTTACCCCAAATTGATCCTGCTTTCTCCTTATTGCTGCAGATGGGCAGGACCCAATTGCTGTTTCCAGAATCTCTGTTTTGTTCCCATACTTCTAGAATGCCCATGTATGTATTTGAAAATCTATGTGTTAGTGAGGGAGGCCTGTTAGAGGAAGAAGAATTTGTCTCTGAAAGACAATCTCAATTTAAATTTACAGCCTCTGGGCTATGGGCTTTATTTATGAAAGTAGGAGGGAAACTTATGATTGCATCTGTATATTAGTTAATAATTATGTATCTCACATATATATGTTATTAAAATTTCAAATTATAGACACTTTTCTGGTAAATAACACTAAAAGTCTAACTATACACTGTATTTAAGTGATCACATCTTATATATTTTCTTAATCAGTGTATACAAAAAGATCAACCTTCAGGGACAGCATCCCTAAAAGTTTGGATTTTAAAAAAAGATTCTACATGAAAATGGCTGCCCTACTCTTCCCAATATTTTTAGTAAATCTGCTCTGAAACTTCCTCTACACATGCTTCCTTAAATATTCCCCCAAATAATTCTTTATGGTCAAGGAAAAGGCATGTCACTCTGTGTTGAATTGTTCATTACTTATTATATTGAATCAACACCTGGAACTCAGCAATTGTAGATCTAACAATAATACATTTTCAGAGTTTTCCTGCAAACCTGTTGACAGAGAACACCACAGTATGAAGGGGTGCCTAGAATGATTTGGAAAGAATAACCTTGTCCACTGTGGAGAGAGAAGATTGCCTTCTAGATAGTTCCTGGTGCTGGATGGAAAAGTGGCCCCTAGGCTTAACGCACTCAGTAAAACTTCCAAGCAGAGTTAGGCTTTGTTTAACCTGAATCAAGACATTTAGTGCTGACACAGAAAAGTCCAAAGCTGCACATCAGCGGGCTTCTCTCATAATCACTTAAAGCTCTCTGGTAGTTATTGCAGGCCCAGCTCTGCAGCCCCAACTGCCATTTCCTTGATGGAAGGCACTGCTTAATTTATAGCTAGAGTGAAATTATCCTCCCTGAGACCTGTACTAATTTGCGTATGTAACCTAAAGGACAGTTTAGGGCATTGCACTACAACTTTTCCAGTAGGTTTGTGACAGAACTTTTTTCTGAATCTACACATTTCATGTCACAAAAGATAAAGAACTGTTAAGAAAATGCAAGTGAGCTAGCCTCTCCCACCATGAGTCATTTTTCCTGTTGGGCTCAGAGCTGGCAACTGTGCCATTGAGCGTGATTTCATGGCAATTTGTATAACGAAGGGTTTGTTACCTCACTCAGGGTTCCTTGCTGTGTTTATACTGTGGCTGCATTGTATTTATACCAATGTATAAACAAATTTTATACTATTTTATTTATATGCATCTATATTCTTTTATTTATATCCATCTATAAAATAAACAAATAAGAGAGCCTTATAAGTATATATTATACAAATAAGTTCAGATATAGTTATAAACTCATAAACCCTTACAACTAAACTGGAGATCAACTGATTTACGTATTTAAAAAGATGATGGTAGTCATCTTCAAAAGTTACTGCACAGTTTAAGTGTGACTTGCAAGTGTGTTGGGAACTTAGTCCTCAATGGAATAGTACTGAAAGGTGATAGAACCATTAAGAGTTCAGGACAAGTGACAGGAATTAAGGTCGTGAGTGAAATAACATCAAAAGATATCAATGCTCCTTTATAGGAATAGATTGTATTGGCAGTTTAGATGAGCCAGCATGAGAATGGGTTGTTATAAAGTGAGTTCACGCCACTTATTTGGCTTCTTCTGTATGGCATGCTATCAAAAGCCAAAGTAGATACAGGCTGACCTCAGGGCGTCCATTTGATACTGGAGTTTTCCTTCCCTCCAACATTTATTCCAATAGTTAATTGAGCAATCATTTTATGCTCTACTACAGATTCCATTGTCATGTCAGTGAAGACAGTTCCCTGGACAAACCTGTCATGATCATTCCTAGTACTTCTTACCCCTCTCCTCTATCTAACTGTTTTCCATAGTACTTCTTACCTCCAATTATGATTTTGTAATTTCATTTTTAAAATGCATTTCAGTTAAACAAAATTATATCATGCCCCTTTTCCTCCCTTCAGATCCTCCCATATTGCCCCTCACCTTCAAGCTGATAGTCTCATTTTCTTTATTATTGTAACTATATATGCACAAATATATAATCATAACTTATTGAGCCTATTTTTGTTGCTTGTGTGTATATTCTCTCAGGGTCAGCAGCTCTGAATTACATAACCAATCAAGAGGCTCATCCCTGGGAGAGAACATCACTCCCTCTCTCATCAGTATTATTAGTCTCCTATAGTTCTTTGTCTAGTTGTAGACAAATCTCCCAAGAGATTTTCCCTTTCTACATTAGCTTGTTTAAAAATTGTCAGTATTCTGGTCTTGTTTATGCAACCATTTCTAAGTTACATAATCACCATGGAATATTACTCAGCTATAAGTAAAAATGAAGTTTTCTTTTTATATTTTATAGACTTAAAAAAATTGTATTGATCAAGGTAAGCCAGACCCAGAAAGACAAATGTCACATGTTCTCTCATTGGCAAGTCCTAGGTCCAAATCTTCAGATGCGAGTATGTAAGATGGAGTAACTACAGAAAACAGGAAAGCATAAAGGGATCATGGATGGTGGTGAGGCCTGGAAATGAACTACCAAGATACAGGTTAATATAAAAGTGGAAATATAAAAACAGGAAAGGAGCTCTAAGTTGAAAGGGGGGATAGAGGTCAATACATGAGAAAGAGGGAAGAAGGACAAATAACAAGGTTGTTTGGTAAAGCCCCAAGGTATGATATTATTTTATAATAACTTAAAATTATATAAAATGCATAAAAGTGTATATGTATATACACACATATATCTTATACATATTTATTAAGTGAAGCTATGTCACTTTGGTCTGACAATGCTCCACACAAGAAACATAGCCCAACAAAACCCCCTGTCTTAGGGGCAACAAACCTCCTTTTGAGTGGTTGTTTAGTGTAGTCTAAGTGACTCCCCAAACAATACAAACTGTTGCTGTTGTTCTTGGATGCCTGTCAGATGTTGTATGTAAGTTGTTATTCTCGAAGACATCTCCTAGAATGTAGATAGGAAGTGTAGTCCATGAGGAGGTACATCAAAGAGTTTAATGAGTTTGCTAATTTATTTAAGCAGAAGTCTGAGGAATCTGTGTGAAAAATAGATTTTAAGAGTGTGAGATAATGGTGGAAGGAAGATGAAACTGGATCAGGAAGGTTGAATTTATTGATGTGCGCCCACTGAGTAGAGATTCTTGGCTAAGTATGGAAGATTGCACAGTTTAAAAAAGGGTCAAAAGTTTGCTTGAATTGTGACCCGAACATTTGTCAAATGATGGCCTATTGAAAAGGAGTCAGAGATGCCTGATATTCCTTGACTTAGTGTTGATGAAGGATTTTAAGACTCAGAGAAAACTATGTAAAACCTAATTCTCCACAATGGGAAGGCCCAGAAGACAAGCCCTTCGCTAATAAGGTGCAAAATGGTGAGAGACCACCAACTCATCTGAAGAGCTTTATTGTTGCCCTTTCCCTTGTGCCAGATGTTATGGTTGGAGGTGCTACTGCTCAGATGAATGAATAAAATGCAGTGGGTTTAATTGGACCCAGATCTCTCAGGGGCTAGGTGGCAGTACTGAATTACCAAAGGCAAAGTGATCATGGTTATATCATATTATAATGGAAAGCATCGACAAAGGAACGTCTATAATGACCTGACCCATAATGGGCAGCACAGGCAAAGTGGTTTTATAGAAGCATGACCTGTACGGACCTTTGGTTCTGGCTAATCAATCATGATGTTTCCAGGTATGAACTAGACAAAAAGGCTACTGCATTTGTGTTTGTTCTGTATAAGAGGAAAAATTCTTAAACAAGTGAAAGAAAGGCTACACTGGATCATGGCAAATGGGGAATTTTGGCCTGTGACTCAATTTCCAGACTTGAATCACTTTGCATACCTAGACTCCCTGAGTTCCCCTGAGTAGGACCTTGATAAAACACCTAAGAGTTTTATTGTTAGCCTTTCTCCAGTCCTCCCTAAGAGGAATCTATGACCTTTTACAAGGACAACTGTACACTGGGGAAAAGGAAGCAATCAGACTTTCTGGTGTCTATTGGATACTTGTTCTGAATTAATATTTACACCTGAAGATCCCAAGAGACATTGTGGTCCTCCATTTAAAGTAGGGGCTTATGAAGGTAGGGTATTTAATGGAGTTTTGGCCAAAGTCCAATTCACAGCAGGTCCAGCGGATTCTCTCACTCATCTTGCGGTTATTTCCCCAGTTCCAGAATATATAACTGGGATAGATGTACTTAGGAGTTGATAAGTTTCTCACATTGATACCCTGACCTTTTCTGTAAGGCTATTATGATTGGAAAAGCTAAATGGAAGCCTTTAGAGTTGCCTCTGCCAAAGAAAATAATGAATATCTCATCCCTGGAGAAATTGCAGAAATTAGTGCCACATTCAAGAACTTGAAAGTTTCAGGGATGGTAGTTTCCACCACATCTCCCTTTAACTCTCCTATCTGGCTAATAGAGAAGACAAATTACTGACTATCAAAAACGTGATCAAGTAGTAACTCCAATTGCAGTTGCTGTACCAGATGTGGTATCCTTACTTGGGCAGATTAACACATCTCTGGGTACACAGTATGCAGCTATTGATATATAAAATGCCTTCGTCTCCATACCTGTCCATAAGGACCAGCAGAAGCAATCTGCTTTCAATTGGCAAGGCCAGCAGTATGCCTCTACAGTTGTACCTCAAGGACATATTAACTCTCCAGCCTTGTGTCATAACTTAGTTAGAAAAGTTGATCATCTGTCTCTTCCACAAGCTCTCACACTAGTGTACTATTTTGATGATATCATGCTGATTGAACTAAGTGAGCAGGCAGTAGCAACCACTTTGCACTCATTGGTAAAACACGTGTCCATCTGAGGATGGGAAATAAATCCAAACAAAATTCAAGGGCCTTCTACCTTAAGTGAAATTCTTAGCAGTCCAGTACTGTGGGGCATGCAGGATAAGTTATTGCACCTGGACCCTCTCACCAGCAAGAAAGTAGCACAGTATTTATTTGGCCTGTTTGGATTGTGAAGACAACACATTTTTCTCCATGTGACTCAGAAAACTACTATCTCTATGTGGGGTATGGAGCAGGAAAAAGTTCTTCATCAGGTCTGGCTGCTGTGCAGGCTGCTCTAACTGGACTGTATATTTCAGCAGACCCAATGGTATTTGATGTATCAGGGTGGCAGCTAGGGATGTTGTTTGTAGCCTTTGGCAGGCCCCTATAGGTAAATAACAGAAGAGACTTTTGGGATTTTGGAGCAGATAACTAACTATTCTCCCCTTGAGAAACAGCTCTTAGCCTGCTATTGGGCTTGCAATGTGCCACCAAGTTACCATGTGTCCTAGTTAGTATTTACATTGCTGTGAAGAGACATCGTGACCACAGCAACTCTTACAAAGGAAAACATTTAATTGGGGTTGGCTTACAGTTTCAGAGGTTTAGTCAGTTATCATCATTGTGGGAAGCATGGTGGCATGCAGGCAGACATGGTGCTGGAGAAGGAGCTGAGAGTTCTATATCCTGATCAGCAGGCAGCAGAGGGGGAATGTGTGCCACACTAGGCATAGCTTGAGCATAGGATGCCTCAAAGCCACCACCGCTGTGACACACTTTCTCCAACAAGGCCAGACCTCCAAATAGTGCCACTCCTTGTGGGCCAAACATTTAAACACATGAGTCTATGAAGGTCAATGCTATTAAAACCATCACACCGTGTGACCTGAGCAGCCTAGCATGAACTGGGTGTTATCTGACTCACCAATTCATAAAATAGGACATGTACATCAGCAATCTATTATCAAATGGAAGTGGTATGTACATGATTGATCTGAGCAGGTTCTGAAGGCACAAGCTAGTTGCATGAATTTGCCCAAACACATATGTTTTCTACTCCCATTACAATGCTGTCTGCTGGCAATGTATATACAGCCTCACGAAATTTGCCCTATGATTGGTTGACTAAAAAAGAGAGGACTAAGGCCTGGTGTACTTATGGTTCTGCACATTATGCAGGCACTACACAGAAGTAGGTGGCTACATCATTATATCCTCTTTCTGAGACAACCTTGAAAGACATTAGTGAAGGGAAATCTTCACAGAGAACAGAACTTCAGGAAGTATACATAGTCGTGCATTTTGTCTGAAAGAGAAATAACCAGATGTTAATTTTTCACTAAGTCGTATGATGTAGTAAATGGGTTGGCTAGGCAGTCAGGGACTTGGAAAGGCCATAATTGGGAAATTGTGAGAAATTCATATGGAAAAGAATGGGTGAAAGGTGTGAAGACACTATGTCCCATGTAGATGTTTATCAGAGGATGGCTTCAGATGAGAGTAGTTCAACAATCAAGTAGATAGAAAGACCTATTCTGTGGACAGTCAACTTCTTTCCCCAGCCATTCCTGTCATTACCCAATGAGCCATGAACAAAGTAACTATGGAGGCAGAGATGGGACTTATACATGGGCTGAACAACCAAGTTGAACTGGTTAAAGTTGCTGCCAAGTGCCATGTCTGCCAACAGCAGACACCAACACTGAGCCCCAGATAGAGCATCTGGCTGACCTGGTGGCAGGTTGACTACATTTAACCACTTCCTCCATGAAAAGAAGAACCCTTTGTCTTTATGGGAGTATATACTTATTGTGGTTATGGATTTATTTTTCCTCCACATAATGCTTCTATCAAAACAAGAACCATAAATGATACGAGTGTTTTTGTTGTATTTAGTTTATTTTTATTTTTTTATTTTATATTAATCACAGGTTATGTATTTTGTATCCCAGCCGTAGCCCCCTCCCCCATTCTCTCCCTCATCTCCTCCCTGCCCCCTTCCAAGTCCACTGATAGGGAAGGACCTCCTCCCTTTCCATCTAACTCTAGCTTATCAGGTCTCTTCAGGAATGGCTGCAATGTCCTCTTCTGTGGCCTAGCAAGGATGTTCCTCCCTCGGGGGCAGGGAGGTTGAAGAGCCAGCCACTGAGTTCATGTCCAAAATAGTCCCTGTTCCCCTTACTAGGGTACCCACTTGGATATTGAGCTACCATTTGCTACATTCAAGCAGGGGTTCTAGGTTATATCCATACAGGGTCCTTGGTTGGAGAAATGGTCTCATAAAAGACCCCTAGGCCTTGATATATTTGGTCCTTGCCGAGCTCCTGTCCTCTCCAGGTCATACTAACTACCCCTTCTTTCTTATGATTACCTGCACTCTGCCAAAGGGTTGGTTATGTGTCTTAATATTTGCTTTGATACACTGCTAGGTAGAGTCTTCCCGAGGCCCTCTGTGGTAGGCTCTTTTCCTGCTACTTGTTTTCGTCTACATCAGATGTCCATCCCATTTGTCTTTCTAAGTGAGGATTAATCCTCTTACCCCAGATCCTCTTTCTTGTTTATCTTCTTTAGGTGTATAGATTTCAGTATGTTTATCCTATCTTATAGGTCTATATAAGTGAGAATATACCATGTGTGTCTTTCTGCTTTTGGGATACCTCACTCAAGGTGATCATTTCCAGGTCCTACCGTTTGCTGGCAAATTTCATGATTTCCTCATTTTTAATTGCTGAGTAGTATTCCATTATGTAAAAGTAGCACAATTTCTGTATCCATTCCTCAACTGAGGGACATATGGGTTGTTTCCAGGTTCTGGCTATTATGAATAAAGCAGCTACGAACATAGTTGAGCAAATGTCTTTGTTGTGTACTTGAGCATCTTTTGGATATATGCTTAGGAGTGGTATAGCTGGATCTTGAATCACTATTCCTAATTTTCTAAGAAAGCGCCAAATTGATTTCCAGAGTGGTTGTACAAGTTTACATTCCCACCAGCAACAGAGGAGGGTTCTTCTTTCTCCACATCCTCTCCAGCATGTGTTGTCACTTGAGTTTTTGATCTTAGCCATTCTGACAGGTGTAAGGTGAACTCTCAGGGTCGTTTTGATTTGCATCTCCCTGATGGCTAAGGACGTTGAGTATTTCTGCCATTCTACAATCCTTTACAGAGAGTTTTCTGTTTAGCTCCGTACCCCCCTTTTTAATTGGATTACTTGATTTGTTGCTTTTTAACTTCTTGAGTTCTTTTTATATATTGGATATTAGCCCTCTGACAGATAGAGGGCTGGTGAAGATCCTTTCCCAGTCTGTAAGCTGTCATTTTGTTTTGATGACAGTACCTTTTGCTTTACAGAAGCTTTTCAGTTTCATGAGGTCCTATTTATTGATTGTTGCTCTTAGTTTGTATTGATGTTTGTGTTTTCTTCCTCAATTTCTTTATCATGTAGTGTAACATCAATTAAAAGAATACAAATAGTTATCTTATTTAAGTTTGAGTTACTAAAAGAATGTCCCTCAAGGGACATTGCTACCTATTATAAATTTATGGTGTTTGTGGTTGTGTGAGGGATAGTTATATCATTTTAGAAATAATTATCATAAACTTATTAAATATATAATGCATTTATAATTATATAAAGAATAGTTATATAATATTAGCAATAATTATGACATGTTTATTGTTTCATTTAGAAATTAAGTATGACATAAGGAGATAAGATTGTGTTGTCAAGTTCATAAGGAGTGGAATTGTGATAACTATTCTTGGTTGTCAGCTTGACTACATCTGGATTTAACTAAACCCCCAAAATGGCCTGGCACATCTGTGAGGGAATTTTTACTGAGTAATTCAAAGTGAAATATCTGCTTCTAATCAAAATCTCTGAGATGGGAAGACACACTTCTAATCTGAGACGTACCTTCTGCTGGAAGCCTATGTAAAGGTCATGGAATGAGGAAGTTGCTTTCTTTGTCTGCTTCCTCTTATCCTTGCTAGCAAGTCCATCCTGCACTGGCATTAGAGCCTACTTTGAGATTCCAGCATATACTGAAGACCAGCTGAGACACCCAGCATCATGGACAGAACAACTACTAGATTCTTAGACCTTTTGTTCATAGGCAGCTATGGTTAGATTAGCTGGACCACAGCCTGCAAGTCATTCTGTTCTGTTACTCTAGAGGACCCTGGCTAACCTAGGGAGAATTGGGTTGCCTTCCACTGGCCTCTTTGAAAAAAGCTCCTGAAACAGAATTTATTGAGGAGAGATGAAAGGCAATAAGTCTGGATGGGCATGAAAAAAAAGTAAAACTGACCTACATAAGGACTGAATTTAAGACTTCAGCCAGTCCTACTTAATGGCCTCTTTAGAGTTGACATAGCCCCTCAAATTCATCCTAAATCAAGGTTCAGTCATTGGCGACAAGCACTCAATTTTCCTATCAGCTGTGGTTTACTCATAGTCATGTTGTCCCGGCAGTGTATCATATGGAGAGGTCTTGACTCTTGACAAAACACTACAGTGTTCACTAGTAATCTCCTGTATCATCACTGCCTTGTCACCCATGCTTGGCAACTTTTAATAGCCCTGCAAGTTCTATCATCTCAATCTGTCTCCTGCAGTCCAATTTTACTTGGAGGGGGAAGTTCTTTGTAAACTCAGTGTTTAAGGAAAAGAGTCCTGCATGACCTCCTGAGCTCAGATACTTTAGCTTTTTTAGTCTTCTTGTGGGGCCTCCTCTCTACTCCATGTCCCCCTATCCCCACACCCTTCTTCTTACATAAGACTCCCTGTGTTCTGCCCAAAGATTGGCCATGAGTTTCAACATCTGCTTCAATCCCCTGTTTGGTGGAACCTTTCAGAGGAGTAGGCTGTCATCCTGTTTTCTCTCTTCCACATCTTTTGGTGTCTATCCTGTTTACAGTTATGATTGAGATTTTGTTATGCCCAGATCCTAAGGTCTCCAAAGACCACCTGGAGCTGGACCATGTATGCAAAAGCAAAGAGCTTTATTAGGGTGTAAGCTTGGTCTCTCCACCATCACCAACACAGTGGATGAGAGAGGAGAGCCTCCAGCAGCTGCACAGTAGGGTTTTTATTGGGGTTTGAGGAAGGACCAGGAATTTCAGGTTTAACAGTTATATGATTGGGTAACCAAGGGCAAACTTATTACAAAGTGATTGGCTAACTAACATAACATTGAGAAGACCTTAGGAATCTTATGTAGGTGGGCTGCCCAGCACAATGCTCCACCCTGAGAAAAGATACCTTCCCATTCTTGTGGCTACCACCAGTCTATTTCTTAGATAGGGAATTTTATAGTTTTCATATTCCTGGAATTGGTAACTAATGGCTTATTTCCTGGGACTGATGACTTTTGGTGGAGGGGGTTAAGTCTGGTCCTTTCAATTTAAGCAGCCTCCCTAGGGTCCTCCTTAGTGTTTAGCTTCTTTAGGTCTTTAGATGGCTATCCTGTATTGTACAGTTAATAGCCACTTATAAATGAGTATATACCATGCCTGTCTTACTGTTTCTGGGTTACTGCACTCAGGATGATCCTTTTTAGTTCCATCTGTTTGCCTGCAAATTTCATGATGTTTTTGTTTGTTTGTTTTTAATAGCCAAGTAGTATTGTGTAGATGTACCACAATTTCTGTATCCATTCCTCTGGAAATATCTAGGTTTTTTCCAGATTCTGGCTATTGGGAGGGTGAGACTGATGGGAATTGAGGGACAGGGTTTCAATTGAGATATATAATGAAAAATAGTGAAAAAAAATTAAAAAGACTTAGATTTGGCATACTGAGTAAATACATTAAAGAAACCTAACATTAGAAGTGGAAAAATTAACTACAAGGTGTTAAACTTAAGTACTCATATAAATTAAATTCCATCAGTGATGCAAAATTATATTCAAACACCCATTCTCAGAAGGGTTTCCCTTCTATAACTGTGCTCTTTGAATTTGTGGGGGGTTTTCAGACTAAGAGTGAGGACAAAAGTGTCTGTCAAGGCACTTGTTATTAGAGGGCAATTAAAACATCCTAGATCTCTGAATCCAGTATGACTAACAAGAGCCCTAGTGCTCCTGAAAACACTTCACTAATTGCAGTCTCATTTAGTGGCAGGCCCAAACAAAAGCAGGCTGCCTCAGTTTTTCAAATTTAAATAAAGAACATCCAACACTTAAGAGCTAGTTTCAGGAGCAAGAAAGTAAGGCCACCCACATCCCACATTCTGCTAAAGAAACCTTCACAGTCTCTCCAATGTCTTCTCTAGGAACCAAGAGCAGCCTGACATTTTGGAGAACTTCCTCCTAGGGAGGAAGTATGTGTACACTACAGTCTTGCTTTTTTTAAAAACCTTTTCCTTGAAATGACTAGATTCAAATGCAGTTTTTATGAAGTAACCCAGAAGAAGCTGGTGTATCACTTACCCACTTCTCCTCCATGGAAACATCTTGCAAAACTATCAGAATATCATAACCACCGTGGTGATCATATTGCAATCCACTTCTTCTATACAGATTCCCACAGTTAGGCATGTTTGTATGTAGTTTCAACACAACTGCATCACCCATGGAGGCTCGCGTATCTAACACCACAGTCAAGATACAGAAAAAAAAATCACTTGGAATAGTTACAATATGGCAAGGCTTTTTCTTCTTGCTCTTTTTTGATGCCCGCCACTTTCTACTCCCTTCCCCATACTCTTTCACCCTAACTTTAAAAACCGTGGCAGTCCATAAGTCCTTTCAGCCACTAAACTGTTTTCTGAAACTGTACGGTATAAATTTCAGAAACATGGAGTCATGTCTGTAAACTTTTGAGGTTGCTTTCACTCAACATAACTCCCTGGAGATTCATTTAAACTGCTGTATGTATGAAGGGTCCATTTCTTTTCATTGCTAAGCAGTATTTTATGATAAGTATGTAATAGTTTGTTTAACTATTAACTAGTTGAAAGACATCTAGTTAGGTTCTTGCTTGGAGTTCTTACTTATTTATAACTTATTTGTAAGCTGCTCTGAATTTCCATATATAAGCCTTCTTAAGTGAACATAAGTTTTCATTTTTCTGGGATAAATGCCCAACAGTACAACTTAGTACAACTTCTGGGTCACATGGTAGTTGTTGTTTTTTTTTCTTTTGCAAAATTGTCAAAGTGCTTTCTACGAAGCTGTGTCATTCTTCTATTGCTAGCAGTGTATAAGTGCTCCAGTTTCTCTGCATCTTAACCAGGAATTAATTTGCAGATGTCATTTATTTTAGTCATTAGAATTGGTGTTTAGGGATAGCCCCTACAGTTTTAATCTGAATTACCTTGGTGGGTGATATGAACGTTTTTGTATGCTATCTAAGATATAGATAACTAGACAGATATATTTTCTCTTATAAAATATTTATTCTGTTTCTTTGCTGAGATTATTTTTATTCATTCATGTGCTGCCTGAATAGATAGAAGTGGTTTCCTAAGGCATGGTATCCAGGTGCCTCTGTGTAGGATAAAAAGTCTTTGGTCCACAGAAGTAAAGAGGCTTCCTGTACACACCATTTCACTCATGTTGGTATATAGCTTTCTCTCAAAAGAGGAGACAGTCTTTGGCTAGGTGACAAAGGACAATGCTTTATTTGATCTCTTGGTCTTTTTCAATGTTCCTCATTAATCTCCCTTACAGGTAACTCCATTCTTGTCTAGTATTTTCAGAGGGAATTCTCTTTGATGTATGGGTACTATAGTGGTTCGAATGAAAATGGTCCCCATAGACTTGTAGGGAGTGGCATTATTCAAGGTATAGCCTTGTTGGGGAAAGTGTGTCACTGGGGATAATCTTAGAGGTTTCAGATGTTCAAGCGAGACCCAGTCTCTCTCTCTCTCTCTCTCTCTCTCTCTCTCTCTGCTTCCTGTTGACTCAATGTAGAACTCTCAGCTACCTCTCCAGCACCATGTCTGCCTGCCTACTACTATGGTTCCCACAATGACAATACTAGACTAAACCTCTGAACTGTAAGCTAGACCCAGATGAATATTTCCCTATAAGAATTGCTATTGTCATGGTCTCTCTTCACAGCAAAAGAAACCATAACTAAGACAGAAGTTGGTATTGCTATGCTAGACCTGGCCATACTTGGGAGGATTGTGGACTTTAGATTTAAAAAGCAGTTAAACATTTTAAGTGGGGCCTAATGGGGCATAGTAGTAGGAGCATGGAGGTCAGTGGTGTTGATGGTGATTTGAACTGTGGGAGCCTGGCTCAAGAGGTTTCAGAGGAGACTATTTGTGTGAGGCCTAGAGACTATTCTTGTGATATTTTGGGTAAGACTGTGGCTGCTTTTTTCCCTCCTCTGAAACTTCTGCCTGAGGTTAATTTGAAGAGCTTTGAAAATCTCAAAACAGCCTCATATTGATTCTGTCATGTGTTCATTATTATTCATTCTTATGCAGATCTATAATGAAAAAGGAGCAAACTGAGCAAGGAAAAATATAAAATGTACAGTATGAGGAAGAAAGGGCCACCAAGAAGTAGAATAGAGCTAAACCTTGTGTTTAAAAAGATAAACAGATTAGAGAATGGCTTGATGTTAAATGGAATAAATGGAATGGTAACCTCAGGGTAAGATTCCACCCAACTAAGCTTCTAACATGTGAAAAAGAAATTAAAGATAAACTTAGGGTCGAGTACGGTAGTCCATGCCTTTAATCTCAGCACTCCAGAGGCAGAGTCAGGGAGATCTCTGAGTTTGTGGCCGCCCTGGTCTACAGACCAAATTCTAGGAAAGCCAAGCTTAGGCAATGAAAGAAACCATCAAAAACAGAAAACTGATGAAAATCTATTTGAATGAGGAAGCCGTGTTTCAGCCCTAGAAAGCAGCTTTGGTCACATGGTTCTGGCTTTAGAGTCAAGGATTTAAGAAAGGAGTTACAGAATCTCTGTTTGTGACTAAGGAAAGCTGCTGAGGCCTGGCATATGTCAGAGGCATCCCTGTATGGAGGCCTAAAGAGGCCATAGAATGAAGCTGTTAATATGAAGCCTGTATTGTGTTGGAGACCCTAAGATATTGTCATGGGATACCTGCCTAGGAAAGTTGCTAACACGGTATGGGAACAGACCAAGAGAAAGAAGTGTGTTGCTGTCAAAAAGCTGAAAGGAATTGGAGATCTGAAGAGCACTTTGACATCAGATGCAGAGTTTGGAGTTTGCCCAGATGTTTTTCAGTGATGATTCAGTCCACTATTTCCTCACTATGCTCCCTTTTGGAACAGCAAAATAATGTCAATCCTGTGATGTTATATTTTAGAATATCTGATCTGATTTTTCATTTTGATTTTACAGAAGTTACAGTTAATAAACTGTATCAGTCTCAGAAGAGACTTTGAACTTTTAAACACTGATGAGACTGTTAAAGTCTATGGGTACTTTTGAAGTTAGACTAAATGTATTTTGAGCTATGATATGGTTACAAGCCTATGAAGGCCAGGGAGTGGGATGTGGTGGTTTGAATGACTCATAAGGAGTTCATTTTTGGAGGTATGGCTTTGTTGGAGTAGGTGTGGCCTTGTTGGGGGAAGTGTGTCATTGGAGGCAGGCTTAGAAGTTTCAGTGTTTCAGTCTCTTCCTGCTGCCCGTTGATATAAATGTAGACCTCCCATCTACCTCTGCAGTGCTATGTCTGCATACATGCCATGATGCTACTTAACATGACAATAATGGGCTAAACCTCTGAACTCTAAGCCGGTCCCAATTGAATACTTTATTTTACAAAAGTTGCTGCGGTCCTGGTGTCTCTTGACAGCAATAGAAACTCTAAGACAGGTACCATGAGCCTAGCTAGGCTGTATTTTATTATTAAGATGAAGATATGGAAACACCAGTCTTGGCTAGTTTCTTTTGTTACATGATGGGACCTAAGATACCCTGAAACTACACTGTGTTTCAAACTTCAGGATACCAGACCTATTCCCATTCTTGCCATATTTTAGGATTCCTTTTTATACTATTTCCTAGGTTTATGGCTGTCCCTATCTAAGACAATCTAGAAGTATGTGAAAATCATCTACTCTAGACAAGAAGTCTTATATCAGATAATGTAGTTCGGTTTCAACTTCTACCATATAGGGACTTTAATTTTCTTTTTTAATTCTATCTTTTTTATTTTCTATTTCTATTTTATTTATATACTTTTTGGTTTTTAACCCACAGATTGATTACATACACATTATAGCTTCCAGTTTAGTGATTTTATAGGTTTCCTGAGTGTGGTGGTTTGAATGTGAATGGTCCTGTAGACTCATGTGCTAGAATGCTTGGCCCATTGGCACTATTAAGAGGTATGGCCTTGTTGAAAAAAGTGTGTCACTGTGGGGGTGGGTTTGGAGTTCTTACATGCTCAAGCTATGCCCAGTGTGACATATATAGTCTCCTTCTGCTGCCTGTGGATCAAGGTGTAGCTCTCTTAACTCCTTTTCCAGCACCATGTCTGCCTAGATGCTGCCATGTTTCCTGCCATGACAATGACAGACTAAAACATTTAATATGTAAACAAACTCCAATTAAATGTTTTCTGTTATAAGACTTGCATGGTCATGGTGTCTCTTTACAGCAATAAGACAATGAGTATGCAATCGAATGGGTCTCTGAAACTATATCAGTCTTTCATGCCTTTTCTTAGGCTCATTTCTTTCTGTTTGTTTGTTTTGTACTATTGCAATGTGTTACCTTTTGTTTTATCTTCTAATACTTCCCCATAACACTACCTTCTTAATGTGCTTACTTTCCAAAATTATTTTATTAGCAAATAAAGTGACTCAAGATGCCACCCATGCTGCATAATCTTGAACTCATATACCTAGTTTCTGTAAATTATAAAATGGAATCATTGATCTAAATGGTATCTATAGAAAAAGGCTACACTGAAATTCTGACAATCCAATGCATGGGAGGAGAGAGAATTGCTAAATGGCCAGAGAATATAATACAGAGGTTAGACGGGAACACCAGTGGGTACTGAGAGGAAATCAAAATGGACTTAATGAAGACTCTAAGAGCTCAGTGGTACTTAGGGGGAAAAAAAAGCAGTCTCAGCTATAATTTCCTAAGTCTACTTACCGTTATCAAAGTACTGTGTTCTATGTCCTTGCTTTCTTCACAAGGGATTGGACCAAGGCCCTCATTTAAACTGAGAGCAACCATATGAGGAAGGAGTCCTTACCCCTACTTCATCTAGGACAGTTCTCAACCTTCGTAATGCTGTGACCCTTTAATATGGTTCTTCATGTTATGGTAACCTCCAACCATAAAATTGTTTTTGTTGCTACTTCATAACTGTAATTTTGCTAGTCTTATGAATCATAATGTAAATATATGATATTCAGGATATATGATATGCAACCTCCATAAAAGGGTCATTTGGCCCTAAAAGGGATCATGACCCACAGATTGAGAACCACTGATCTAGATAGTTAATCAATGTATTTCCCTATTAGAATCTGAAATGGTTAGTTTTGAATATCAACGTGATGGGATTTAGAATTACCTGGGAGGCAAACCTTTCAGTGTCTGTGAAAAGGTTTTTCCAGAGAGGTTATACTGGAGTGGGAAGACTCACCATTTTGTGGGCTGGGAACCCAGGGTGAATAAAAAGAAAGCAGATTAAGCACCAGCATTCATCTCTCTCTGCTTCCTCACTACAGATGCAGTGTGACCAGATGCTTCATGTTCCTCCTACCACAGGTAGGGGAACCCCCATTACTTCTGAGCCATGGTGGATTTTACCATCAAATGGTAAGCCAAAATCATCTCTATTTTTTCTAAACTGGTTTTGTCATGTATTTTGTCATAGCAACAAAAAAAAGTAACTAACACAGAATCCACATGATCCACATGAACAAAGTGTTCCATTACTGTGAACACTGCAGAAAAAATACCACTGACTGGGATTAACTCTACTCAAACCATCTCTCTAGCCACCCAGTTTCTCTTCTGGGACTTCAACAATCGTGGGATAGGCTTTTCTGTCCATGGCAATGCTACCAAGTTATTTGGGACTACCATCTAGGTCACCAATGAAGTGTATGTGTCATATCTCATCCCAAATATCCCAGCCCTCACAGAAGATTATGTTGCTGAAAGGGCAAATTTTTCTTCACCACTAATTACTCTGCAGCCTCAACTCTGGATGACATTTCATTATGGGTATTTATTGTATCATTTCCCAGGGAGTCTAAGAAACTTAATTAGCTGGCATGAAGAACCCTAGAATCATGAAAATTTGTCCCATAGCAGGCATGAAAAACCAGAAAAGTGGTAGGATAAACTGAAAGCTGACTACTTAATACAATGTTCTAGAGATGAAGGATAGTAAATGCTCTATCTCATTCCATCTTCCATTCATTGTACAAAGGTAAATCAAAATCAAGGCATTCACAATACACAAAAATGTGTGTTGATTTGTTTGATTGTAAGATGATAAATTAAAATCTGATCTTGGTTTTGAGCAACTTAAGTCACTTAGTATTAACATGCCCCTTGTTTCTTACTCCACTCGGGGTACAAATCATATTAAGAGCAGTTCTGCTAGAGGATAGTATGGGAGCAGGCAAGATTCCAAATTTTTTCTCTCCTGCCTACAGCATATCACTGGCAATAGTCACAATTTTCTTATGTCATATTTTCTGAAACTTTTCTGTCCTTACTCAAGGCCAAGTATACTACCACTGAACTAAACAAAAATATAGTCAGAGTACATTATGGAGGAGGGAGGGAAGGACAAAAGAACATAGTGATTTTTCAAAACTAAATTAGATCATGACTGGCCCACACTTGCCTCTAAAGGTCAACCTTGCTGACTGCTTACTTTATTTTGATTATTGCTGATCTGGTATTTTATTCTGTTCACCCATTTCTTTCAGTCTCAAGTCACAGAAATCAACCATGGATAACTTCATCCCAAACAACCTCTTAGAATTGAAGGCTCAATAAGCAGGTCTTGAGAAGAGCAAAAGAACCAGTGACTGCAAACACATTATTAGAAACTTAAAGGAACTATTCTGTCCATAGAAACAGCAGAACAAATGGATCATGGTGGTTTCCTGTCCTTAGACTGGTATGATTAAGAGACACATCCTCAAGAAAAATACACTCATTAGCCTATTTTGTGTCATGTCCCTACCCTTGGCCACTGGTACTATATAATGAGAATGAGGTAGATCCATTTATCAAAAGTGGGTTAACACCACTGTGGTAGCAAATAACAGTAATCTTAGAAATCAGGAGGCTGGGACAGAAGTATTACAACTTTGAGGATGAACTGGGATATATAGTAAAAAAAATGCCTCAAAGAAAAGAAGTAAGAACAATAAGAACACGAACAATGACAACAACAACAGACAACAATCATCATATGTACCTGATCCAGGCCTGAGCCCCAAGAACATAAATGTTCTACTTACTTAATTTTTGCCACCAGGGACTACTACCTCTAACACTCCCAATTCATTAGGTTTTGTCTCAACTTCAGGCTTTTCTCTGTAGCATATTTCTACCTTCATCTGACAGGCTCCAGCTCACCTCTAAGTTCTCAGAGAGGCTCTACTATAAATTCTTCCATCCCCGCTCACCACTCACTTACCATCCTTACTCCATCCTCAATCTAAGTGAGATTCTGTGCTTCTTCCTCATGGCCTGTGTTCCCATGGCTCTCTATCATTTCTGACAAACGGTAGCCATCCTGTGATTATTAAGCAGCATAAAGGAAAAGGACATTTCCTTCTTTCTTTTCAAAATCATGTAATATGAAGGTGAAGCCTTGTGTAAACATGTCAGTAATTAAAGAGTTATAGTTAAGAAAACAGGTATGCTAGAGTTGAGGTTGGTCTGGGGACTTTTGTACCACATAGCCCTGGGTTTAAATCCCATCTATTTCCTAATTGTGTGACATGAACACTTTACTTCCTTTTTGGGTCCAGTGTCTTTGAGAGTTAAATAAGCAAGGCATACATCAATATATACTGCACATTTTCTTGCCTGTGTGGTAGCTGAAAAGTGATCTTACAGAGGCAAAGAATAGAATAGTTATCATTAAAGGCTGAGCAAAGTGGAAAATAGAAAAGAGTTGGATAACATTGTCAGAATTACGTTAGATTAGACAAATATGTTCTAGTGTTCTATAGGACATCACAGTTGATACAGTCAAAAATTTACATTTCAAGATAGCTATAAGAGAGAACTCTGAATAATCTCAACATGAAGAAATGATAAGTGTTGGAGGTAATAAATATGCAAAGCAATAATATTTGAGAAGTGCACACTATATGCCTAAATGAAAATACCACATTAATATCCCCTTAAATATATATAATTATTATATATCAACTAAATTTTTAAAAGACTAAAGCAATATTTTTAAAAATGAGTTCTTAAAATATCTACACTGCAGTTTATATATTAGATAAACTAAGATATAAGCCTGGCTCTAGGGAACAACTACAAAAGTAAATTCCTATTACTGTCAGTCTATAGTAGATGCATGTTCTTATGTGTAGTGGAGTACATGTGTAGGAGGACATTCAGAGATAGACTTAGAAGGACTGTGCATTTACTAACAGGAGAATAAACTCTTTCATTTCAGCAATGAATAGAAACGTAGGTGATTGCAGGTTGGTAATCCTTCCCCAAATAAACCGATAGCCAAGCTCCACAGCTCAGGGGTGCTTGTTTAAGCTATCTACTGTTGTGTTTTAAGCATTCCAATGGACAATTACAGACTGGAGATATGGGAGACTAGCCAACATCAGAAACAGAAATTTCTAATCATTAGCAATTTCTCATTGACTAAGAAGAATGCGTGTTTGCAATACCCAGTTCATGAAGCACAAGTCATGAAATCATAAAAGTTCACCTTTACTATTATTTTATTATCTTCCTGATTTATTAGCTACTTTAATATTAGTTAGGTAAAGAGTTATTCTCCTTGACTCCAAATGAAAAATTCTTCAGACCCCTAAATTTTCTGTTCACTGTAATGTAAAAGACTGTGACTTCCGTAAGGAGTCTCAATTTAAAAATTAGAATGGCTGCCAGGCATGATGGCACATGCCTGTATTTCCAGTGCTCAAGGAGGCACAGGCAGACAGATCTCCATGAGATCGAGGCAAGCCTGGTCTACTAAGCAAGTCCAGTATAGGCAGGGCTACACAAAGGAACCCTGTCTTGAAAATCAAACGAAAAAGCAAGCAAGAGAGAAAGAGAGAGAGAGAGAGTAGAATAATAGACTAGACTAGACTAGACTAGACTAGACTAGACTAGACTAGACTAGACTAGACTAGGCAGCCTATCATAGAAGGCAAGGCTGTTTACTTGATTTAACTTTGTAACTTCTCCCTTTCTCAGATAGATTTCAGAGGCAAAATGTGCAAGGCAGCTTCTGTCTACTTTTCCATCTTGTGTATCCCATCTTCTTCCCTCCCAACTCCTCCTATCCCTGGTAAACTGACTAGTGAAATAGTTATCTACCATTTCATTTTAAAACCACTCCAAATCATATTGGATTAAAACAGCAAAGTGTTAATATAATCCATAAACTAAAAACTATAATTATGCAACTTATTTGAGGTTCAGCTGGGCAGATCCACTTTCCAGGAAATCAGTTGAGTCTAGAATATTCATGGTAAATTCAGGCACCTAAGATGAGATACTTGTGGCTGGCCTGCAATGTGCCTCACTACATGTGACTTTCCTATTATGGATTTTCATAAAGCACACTAATCTCAGAATACTAGTGCTTCTCACTTATATGCTGGATTCTACAAAAAGGTACAGATTCACTTAAAGGCCATGAATAAGCTGAGCATGGTGGCACAGAGCTTTAATAACAGCACTTGGAAGTCAGAGGCAGTATGTAAGTTTGACGCCACCTGAGGCCTTATAATGAGACCCTATCTCAAAAGGAAACAAGTCCAAAAGTCACTTCTGTTCCAATCTGTTCATCAAGGCAAGTCACAATTCCAGTCTAGAGTCAAGAAAAAGGAAAAGATTCTACCTCTTGGTAGAAGAAGCTTAATGGAAGCTATATAAAGGGATTGAGAGACTTGCTTGCTACCACATTTGGAGATTCTATGCTATAAAGATGGCAATGGTAGATTGGCATAAGAACATATGACTTAAACAACTGGTTCGTTGGTCTTAACAGATTATAAAAAAATTCTTTCTTGGCATTCTCAGATAATCCAATCACCAAGCAATTCTCCCTAGCATTTATTCTCATTCAAACAACTATGTCTCTAAATTTTCATGGTTATTAAGATATATTTCCTGAGTGTCTAAGAACCTCAAGTAACAGAAAAATTAGTTCAGGCCTGATATAAGACAGAATTTTGTTTTATATGGATGCAGTGATCTTCATTGTGGTATGTGACAACACAGGATGTTTTTTAACACCCCTACATACTTCTTTAGCTTGGCTAGTGTGGAAAGTATGAAGAGGGAAAATTTGTAGTGTATTGGGGGAACTGAGTTAGGTTAGGGACTATCCAGTCATTGAGGGCCAATTTCTTCCTTATGTATTCTATATAGGTCTATTGGTCCAGGATCTCTTACATCTTAAAAGAAATGTGTACCATAGGGTCACCATTCTTGTGATAAAGCCAAATTCACTATGGTACCTAGAAATGAGCTTGACAAAATAACAAGCTCACATTGCGGGTAATGTCAGCTTAAGCATCAAAGGCTGAAGAATTATGGAAGACAAACTGTCCCAACACACTCCTTAAAGAGATATTCTGGTGGTTTGTTAGTGTGTGAACGATCATCCTGAGTGAGGTATCCCAAAAGCAGAAAGAAGCATATGGTATATACTCACTTATATAGACCTATAGGATAGGAAGGTCAAGCTGAAATCTACACACCTAGAGAGGATATACAGGAAGGAGGACCCAGATTGGTA
>CM053742.1:39946362-39985796 GCA_028658305.1 Pachyuromys duprasi
AGTGGGAGAGTGGGAAGGAGTGGGAAGGTGGGAGGGAGGGAGTGGGAGGGTGGGAGGGAGGGAGGGATGGAGCTACACCTGGGATGCAAAATACCTAACCTGTGATTGATATAAAAATAAATAAATTTAAAAAAAAAGAGATATTCAACACTGTTTCACAGTGTTATCTATCATATGTGGCATATTTTTCATGAATGACATATTGGCCAGTCATGCCATTGCACTATTCATTAAGTTCTGGAATGGCCTTGTTCACAACTTTGGCAGCACGAATGGACATAGGCTTGTCTGTAGCCTTCTGGGTATTAGTGATGCCAATGACTGTGGTCACAAATTCCTCCATGATACCAGTTATCATGAATAGTCTAAGCCTGTGAGAATGCTAAATAGTGCGTGGTAAAGAAACTACTTCTGAATGTTTTGAGGGACTTAGCATATTCCTAGTAGTCTTTGCACATCACAAACATGAAGTCTTTAGCAGAGGAGGCAGAAATGATGACAGGCTTTGGTTCTACCCTTCTAGTGAGTAAAGATAGCAGTGAACCCCATGCCATGTTCAGCACCAGTGTCACCCATTTAATAATGAATGGCATGACTTAGATCCTGGAACATGGAAGTGTCCTTCCCATTGATAAAAAACTTCCTACACTTGACTGTCCCTTAGCACTTGCTATGGATAGAATCAAATTGTAACATGAAGGCAATGTAATTAAAGTGAATTGAAGAGAGAATTGATAGCACAGGTATTCACATCTATCTGATTATTTTTAAAAAATCTCATCTCAATGTTGGATAAAACAAACCAACAGAAAAATAAGAACCCCAGAAGAAGACTCAAGAATCAGAGATCCACTCATTCATACATTCAGGAGTCCCGTAAAAGTACTAAACTGAAAAATATAGTGTTGGCCCTATGATTGATGCTTCAGTCTCTCTGAGTTCATATGAGTTTTGCTCAGTAATTTTAGAGTAACCTGTTCTCTTGGTGTTCTCTGTGCCCTTTGTCTCACCCACTCCTTCTGTCTCCTCTCCTGTAGGGTTCTTTGAGCTCTGAGGGAAGGGATTTGATGTAGACATTTTATGTAGAGCTGTGTGTTCCATGGTGTCTCTTTCTCTGCGTAATGTCTAACTGTGGGTCTCTCTATTTGTTCCCATCTGCAGCCATAGAAAGCTTCTCTGGTGATAGCTAAATAAGGCACTGATCTATGAGTATTGCAGAATATCATTAGGATTAATTTTTTTTGTTTCTTATTTTTTTAGACCAGAAACATTTGGTTTTACCCTAAATCTTTAAGCTTTCTAGTCTCTGATTTTTGGTCACCCAAGCAGTGTCAGGTATGAGCTCAATCTCATGGTTTGTGTCAAATCAAATATTAGCTAGTTACTCCTGCAGAATTTGTGGCACTACTGCCCTAGCATATTTTACAGTCAGGTTATATTGTAGATCAAAGGTTTTGTAGTTGGGTTGGTGTATACATTTCTCTTTTGGTAGTCTCTGAAGAGTTCCTTTCCATGTCAAAGAAGATACCAGAGTGTGAAGGTTAAGGGTCTATGTTGGTACCACCTCAACCCCTCTGTCCTAAGTGAGGTAACCCAGACTTAGAAAAATATACATGGTATGTGCTCACTTATAAGCAGACATTACACCTATAGAACAGGATAACCATACTACAATCCACAGACCCCAGGAAGCTAAGTAACAAGGAGGGTCCAAGGGAAGGTGCTGAAATGTCACTCAGAAGGGGAAATAAAATAGACAGCAGAAGTGGATGGGATGGAAAATGGGTAGGGATCAGATGTGTGGAGAATGGAGGTAGGAGGTGAGAGGGCTGGGAACAAGAAGGGAAACTGAGGGGGGGACACCTCTTTGTCAAGCTAGAGGCCCGTGATAAGGCAGGATTCTGGGAGGACATGGGTGTGACTCTATCTGAGACTCCTAACAGGGGGGACATGAAGACTGAAATGACCACCTCCTAGTTAGGCAGGACTAGTGGAAGGAGGGAAACAAGAACCCACACACAAAACCTTTGATCCAAATATTACCCTGCCTAAAAGAAGTGCACGGATAAAGAGGGAACAGAGATTAAGAAAATGTATAATTTATAATTGGCCCAACTTGAAACACACCTCATGGTAGAGGGCCAGGCCCTAACACTGTTAATGATGCTATGCTATGCTTTCAGACAGGAGCCTAACTTGACTGTCTTCTGGGAGCCTCCAGCCAGCAGCACATCTAGACAGATGCTGGGACTTTCAGCCAAGCATGGGGAGGACTTCCAGACATCCTGTGGAAGTGTGGGTGAAAGACAGAAGGACATGGAGGGGATTGGAACCTCATAAGAAGACCAACAGAGACAATTAACCCGGCCTCATGGGTGCTTACAGAGACTGAGACATCAACTAAGGAGCATGCATGGTCTGGACCTAGGTCCCCTATACATACGTGGCCAATTGGCAGCTTGGCCTTCATATGGGGTGGCTGGCCAGTGGAGGTAGAGGGCTATTTCTAACATGGACTCTTTGGGCTGCTTTTGGATACCTTCTCTCTGGCAGGGCTGCCTTGCCTGGCCTCAGGTGATGAGGATATGCTCAGTCCTGAAATCGCCTGATGTGCTGGGAAGTGTTGATATGAGGGGAAGGGGCTCCCTTTTTCTGAGGGGAAAGAGAGAAGGAGGAAAAGAGGGAACTTGGAGGAAAGCAGAGAGGAGCACCCTTGGGATGTAAAGTAAATAAATAACATAAAAATATTTTGGACATTAGCTTTATTTCCTCATTCCAAAATTAACAATAAGCCATCAGGATGCCTAAACAACTGAAGGTGCTACATCTATGTCCAAAATAAACAGTAAAAGAACTGAGAAAAGAGATGATACTCCAGAGCAGATATTAAGACTCGTGATCAAGCCTTTGGCAGAGGGCAAGAAGTGATGATAGAAAGGGAGGAGGTTGGTGAAACTTGGAGAGAACATGAGCTCCACAATGACTAAACTGAGCAGGGCACAGGGGTCTTGTATGAGACGGTTTCTACAACCAAAGACCACGTGTGGATGTGTCCTGGAACCCCTGTGCAGATGGGACCCAGGATAGCTCGGTGTAGGACTAAAGACCCTAGTGAGGGAAACAGGGACTGTTTCAGTCTTGAACTTGATGGCTGACTCTTTGACCCTCCCCCATACAAGCCAGGGAATGACAGACTGGCTAGATCCCAGGGAAGGACATTGCAGCCAGCCCCGAGAAGACAGGATGAGCTGGGGTAGGATGGAAGGGGAGGAGGTCCTCCCCCGTTGGTGGACTTGGAGGGGGCGGGGAGCAGATGAGGGAGGGTTGGGGAGGGTGAGAAGGAATGAGGGAGGGGGCTACGCCTGGGATGCAAAGTACCTAACCTGTGATTGATATAAAAATAAATAAATTACATTAAAAAAGATGATACTCTACAATGTGAAAAATTATCTTTCAACAAACCTTTAAGAATATTTTTACTACAGTTTTTATCTTTCAGTTTCTCCATCCCCTTCATGCACTATAAAAGCCATAAGATTTGAAGGGACTTCACACATCATGTAGTTTAAACTCCTCAAAATTCACCTTGACCACAGTGTCTCTGATCAATGGTTATCTGTCTTTCTTAAAAACAATTCAGGGATGTTTATCTTACTACATTACAAAACAAATCCATTCATTGTAGACATATACCTATTAGCATTTCTTATAAGCAGCTAAAAATGTGCCTTGGTGTAGCATCTGCTTTGTAGTGTATTGTGTTGGATAGTTTTTATGTCAACTTGGCACAAACTACAAATATTTTGGAAGATGGAACCTCCATTGATAAAAATGTGCCTACCAGATTGGCCTATGGGCAAGCATATGGTGCATTTTCTTTAGGCCCCTCGTCACCATGGGCAGTTCAACCTCAGGCAGATGGTCCTAGGTGCTTTAAGAAAACACACTGTACATCCACCAGTAACAAGCCAATAAGTAGCACTGGTTCATGGCCTCTGAATCAGCTCCTGCCTCCAGGTTCCTGTCCTGTTTGAGTTCTTTCCTGATGTTCTTCAATCATAGACTGTGATGTGGAAATGTAAGTCAAATAAACCATTTACTCCCCAAGTTGTTTTTAGTCATGGTGTTCAATCACAGCAATATAAATTGTAACTAACACATAGGTTCATGTCTGTCTCTTTATATCAACATAGGACAAGGCTACTCCTACCTCTCCATTGGGAGCACTTCAAATGAGGACAATCAAAATTCAGTCTTCCTGAAGGTTTATTGCTTATGCTTATGAACTGCTATATAAATACTTACCCCATAGACTAGTGGCCTAAGAAATATTTTATTGTCCCTTATTTTTGTGTTATAAATTGAGGATGACAATTTACAGTTATTCTATATGCCCCTATTATACTTGAAGTGTCCACTCTATGGAGTCCCTCATGTATATAAAAACCTACATTCTTGCTGTCTAGTATCCACCTGAATTCTGTCCTTATAGTTTCTTTCTGCCTCCACTTAGTTTTCCAGTATTCACTTTTCCACTACTAACTTCATTATATTGTGTCAATTCTCCAAAATGACAAGAGCAAAAACTTATGCAACATTTAAAGCCTAAGGGCAGAACATCACATTATTACTTCCTTCACATTCTTTTGGTCAGAGAAAGTCACAGGTCAGACAAAATTCAAGATAGGGAACATACACTCTGTTTCTTGGAAGGAGAAGGAATAAAACCATATTGTAAAAGAAGAGGTTGGATGAAGAGATATTGCAGATATTTTTGATATAAAAGCCATCATTTATGGTTACTTGGATAAAGTGGTAGACTAAATTCCTCAATATTCAACTGAGTAGCCACCTGAAATAGCCACAATTCTAGTTTACATATCACATCTTATAAAACGTCACTGGTAAGCAGAAAACTCATAGTAGAGTAAATGGTCAATAAATACAAGAAAGAATGCTTCATCTCAATAGTATAGAACAGGTGAAAGAAAAGGGGCATTTTCATCACATAGACAAATGGTTTAAAAACTGTAAGTCTTTAACGTATTGATCTATCTATATCTTTGAATGTATCTTTGAATGGCAGAGGTTTTAAAGACTATAAGTCTTTGAATGTATCTATGATATAAATATTGGAGATTTCAACTATTTGATAACAACCCAGAGGCTAGATTTTACTTGAACTGATTTGAAATTATGCTGAGCCTCACATTTGAATACCACATGCTAAAAATGCACAATTGAGTCACCAGAACTAGAAATGGATCCCTAGATAGTCTCTAAAACATAAATCTCAATTCAACTTTGCTATTTTCTGCTACTTATGGATGTTGGTGTACTTAAAAAGTGTAAGGAAGTATGCCAAATGCCAACGATGCTTGAATAGTGGATGGCTTATACTGTCTTTAAAAGTTTGTGCTTATCAGATATTACATATCTAATATCCACTTATGAGTGAGTATATACCCTGTGTGTCTTTCTGCTTCTGAGATACCTCACTCAGGATGATCTTTTCCAGTTCCCACCATTTGCCTGCAAGTTTTATAATTTCCTTTTTTTTTATTGCTGAGTAATATTCCATTGTATAGATGTACCATAATTTCGGTATCCATTCCTCAACTGAGGGTCATCGGGGTTGTTTCCAGCTTCTGGCTATTACGAATAAAGCTGCTATAAACATGGCTGAGCAAATATCCTTGTTGTATATTGAGCATCTTTTGGATATATACCTAGGAGTGGTATAGCTGGATCTTGATGAGGCACTATTCCTAATTGTCTGAGAAAGCACCAGATTGATTTCCAAAGTGGTTGTTCAAGTTTACATTCCCACTAGCAGTGGAGTAAGTTTCCCCTTTCTCCACATCCTCTCCAGCATGTGTTGTCACTTGAGTTTTTGATCTTAGCCTTTGTGATGGGTGTAAGGTGAAATCTCAGGGTTGTTTTGAGTTGTATTTCCCTGATGACTAAGGACATGATCTGTACACCTAAAGAAACTAATCAAGAAGGAGGACTCTGGCTAAGATGCTCAATCCCCATTCAGAAAAGCAAAGAGGATGGACATCAGAAGAGGGAGAAAACAGGGAACAGAACAGGAGCCTACCACAGAGGGCTTCTAAAAGGCACTACCTTGCAGGGTAACAAAGCTGATGCTGAAATTTATAGCCAAACTTTGGGCAGAGTCCAGGGAATCTTATGAAAGAAGGGGGAGATAGTAAGACCTGGAGAGAACAGGAGCTCCAGAAGGAGAGAAACAAAACCAAAAAATCTGGGCACAGGGGGTCTTTTCTGAGACTCATACTCCAAACAAGGACCATTCATAGAGATAACCTAGAACCTCTGCACAGATGTAGCCCATTGCAGTTCAGTGTCCCAGTGGGTTCCATAGTAATGGGAACAGGGACTGTCTCTGACATGAACTTATTGGCCTGCTCTTTGATCACCTCCCCGTAAGGGGGAAACAGCCTTACCAGGCCACAGAGGAAGACAATGCAGCCACTCCTGATGAGACCTGATGGACTAGGATCAGAAGGAAAGAGAGGAAGACCTCCCCATCAGTAGACTTGGCTAGGGGCATGGGTAGAGAAGGGGGAGGGAGGGTTGGATTGGGAGGGGAGGAGGGAGAGAGGTACAGGTGAGATACAAAGTGAATAAGCTATAATTAATGAAAATAAAAAAGTTTGTGCTTTTCAATTTTTCTGTCTCTAAATATTTCACTCTTAAATACTCAGCTTAAAATTGTAAGAATGGGGTGGAGATATAAGAGACTTATAGCAATATTCAATTTAAGACTTTTCTCTTTAAATTAGACAAGCACATTCCCATGAGTATGTTGCCAATGTGGTTCACTGGAGTGTATCCTCTTACCTGCTATTTGGATATTAACCTATCTTCTTTTTTAAGTTTTTTTTCTTCTTTTGAATTATTATTATTCCACCTCCCTCATCTCTTTGCAGTCCCGCCCTTCTTCCTTCTTCCTCCACTATGTCCCTTCCCTAGTCCATTGAAAGGAGAGGTCCTAATCACCTACTATCTGATCCTAGCCTACTAGGTCTCATCAGGATTGTCTGAATCCTCTATCTCTATGGCCTGTTAAGGCCACCTAACCAGGGAGAGGTGATCAAAGAGCATGCTACTGAGTACATGTCAGAGACAGCCTCTGCTCCCATTACTAAGGATCCTCCATGGAGACTGAGCTGCCCATGGACTACATCTGAGCAGGGGGTAGCCAGAATCTGGAAACATCCTACATGTCCCTCAACCGAGGAATGGATACAGAAGTTGTGGTACATTTACACAATGGAATACTACTCAGTTATTACAAACAAGGAAGTCATGAAATTTGCAGAAAAATGAATGGAAATAGAAAAGATCATCCTGAGTGAGGTAACCCAGAAGCAGAAAAACACATATGGTATATATTCACTTATAAGTGGACATTAGCTTTATAATATAGGATAAACTTACTAAAATCTATAGTCCTAAAGAAGCTAAACAACAAGGAGGACCCTAGGGAAGATGCTTTATCTTCATTCAGAAGGGCAAACAGGATCAACATCGGAAGCAGGAGAAGAGAGAGAATAGGACAGGAGCCTACCACAGAGGGCCTCTGAAAGTCCCCTTCAACGTTTTGAAGCAGATGCTGAGACTCATATCCAAACCTTGGGCAGAGTCCAGGGAATATTCTGGAAGAAGGAGAAAATAGAAAGACCTGGATGGGACAGGAGCTCCACAAGGAGGCCTAGGGGAACCTGAAGAAACTGATGAATGAACCAAGGACTAAGCATAGAGAGGATCTTGACCTTCTTTATGGCTTTCAAACTTGCCAAAATGAGGTAACCTTTGTCATAAAGTCATCCATGACTATCTTACCTATGATATTGCTTTTTCTCCCCAACAGAATTTTTCATAGGTTCTCTATAGCTCACATAAATTAGAAACTTGAGCCTTACTGTCTCTGATCACTCCTATATAATTTAATTGCAAACAAATTAAATGTAATTTAACAAAAGCAGGTAGCATTCCCCATAACCTAGAACAGGTCACACAATGGACACTTAATAAATGCTTGTCATATGAATAGCAGGTTTTTAAAAATGGGGTTCAGAACAGAGCAGAAAGAGCAGGGTTGCATGATTCTTGCATTTCACATTTCTCTCCATTTCGTATCTGCCCACATCAGCTTTCTGAACAGTCATTCTAGAAAGCTACTCTTTATTAAATCTTGTGTACGAATCATGCAGACAGAAGCTACTCTCATATCCTATCCTCTGACACACTGTGATTCTATATTTATTTCTTTTTATTTTGAATTAATTTATTTTTATTAATTATAATTATGTATCCCAGATGAGGCCCCATTCCTTTTTCCCTTCCCAACCCCAACCTTTTTCCCTCTTCTCCTCCCATGCCAATTTCGAAGTCCACTGTTAAGGGAGGTCCTCCTCCTCTTCCCTCTGACCCTAGCCTATCAAGTCTCAGCAGGATTGGCTGCATTGTCTTCCTCTGTGGCCTGGTAAGGCTGCTCCCCCTTCAGGTGGAGGTGATCAAAGACCCAGCCACTGATTTCGTGTCAGAGACAGGCCCTGTCCCCCTAACTAGGAAACCCACCTGGACACTGAGCTGCCATGGGCTACATCTGTGCAAGGGTTCTAGGTTATCTCTATGCATGGTCCTTGATTGGAATATCAGTCTCAGAAAGGACTCTTGGGCCCAGACTTTTTGGTTCCATTGCTCTCCTAGTGGAGATCCAGTCCCCTCCAGGTCTTTCTATCTCTGCTTCTTCATAAGATTCCCTGCACTCTGCACAAAGTCTGACTATGAGTCTCGGCATCTGCTTTGATACCCTGCTGGAAAGATTCTTTCAGAGTCCCTCTATTGTGGGCTCTTGTTTTCACTCTCTTCCAATGTCCTACTGTTTTCCTTTCTGAATGAGGATTGAGAATCTTACCCAGGGTCCTCCTTCTTGATTAGCTTCTTTAGGATTATAGATTTTAGAATTTTTATCCTATATTAAATGGCTAATACCCACTTGTAAGTGAGTATATACCATGTGTGTCTTTCTGCTTCTGGGTCACCTCACTCAGGATGATCTTTTCTAATTCCCACCATTTGCCTGCAAATGTCATGATTTCCTTGTTTTTAATAGTTGAGTAATATTCCATTGTGCAAATATACCACAATTTCTGTATCCATTACTCAATTGAGGGGAATCTAGGTTGTTTCTAGATTCTCTTACTAATAAAGCTGCTACAGTTGAGCAAATATCTTTGTTGTGTACTTGAGCATCTTTTGGATATATACATAGGAGTGGTATAGCTGGGTCATGAGGTAGTACTATTCCTAAATGTCTGAGAAAACACCATATTGATTTCCAAAGTGGTTGTACAAGTTTATATTTCCACCAGTAATGGAGGAATGTTTCACTTTTTCCACATCTGCTCCAGCATGTATTGTCACTTAAAATTTTGATTTTAGCCATTCTGATGGGTATAAGGTTAAATCTCAGGGTCATTTTGATTTGCGTTTCCCTGATGACTAAGGACATTGAGTATTTCTTTAAGTATTTCTTCACCATTCAATATTCCTCTATTGACATTTCTATGTTTAGCTCTGTGCCCCATTTTTAATTGGATTACTTGATTTATTGCTTTTTAACTTCTTGAGTTCTTTATATATTCCAGATATTAGCCCTCTGTCAGATATAGGGCTGGTGAAGACCCTTTCCCAGTCTGTAGGCTGTAATTTTCTTCTGAAGACAGTGTCCTTTGCTTTACAAAATCTTTTCAGTTTCATGAGGTCCCATTTATTGATTGTTGATTTTAGAGCCTATGTTGTCGGTGTTCTGTTCAGGAAGTTGTCTCCTATGCCAGTGAGTTCAAGGCTCTTCCCCACTTTTTTTTCTAAGAAATTAAGTGTGTCTGGTTTTATGTTGAGGTCTGTGATCCACTTGGACTTTAATTTTGGATCTAATTGCATTTTTCTACATGTAGACATCCAGTTAGACCAGCACCATTTGTTGAAGATGCTGTCTTTTTCCCATTGTATGTTTTTGGCTTCTTTGTAGAAAATCAAGTATCTGTATTTGTGTGGGTTTATTTTTGGGATCTGTATTTAATTCCATTGATCCACCATTCTGCTTTTGTGCCAGTACCATGCAGTTTTTTCTCTGTAGTATTGCTTGAGATCAGGGATGGAGATACTTCCAGAAAACCTGTTGTTGTACAGGATTGTTATAGCAATTTTGAGGGTTTTTTCACTTTTCCATTTGAAATTGAGAATTGTTCTTTCATGTTCTGTAAAGAGTTGTGATGGTATTTTGATGGTTAATTGCATTAAATCTGTAGACTGCTTTTGGCAGAATGGCCGTTTTCAATATGTTAATACTACTGATCCATAAGCATGGGAGATCTTCCCATCTTCTGATACCTTCTTCAATTTCTATCTTCAGAGGCTTGAAGTTTTTTCCAAACAGGCCTTTCACTTGCTTGATTAGAATCATACCAAGGTACTTTATGTTATTTTTGGCTGCTGTGAAGGGTGTAGTTTCCTAATTTCTTTCTCAGCCATTTTGTCTTCCCTATACAGGATAGCTACTGATTTTTCTTTGAGGTAATTTTGTATCCAGTCACTTTGCTGAAGGTGTTTATCAGCTGAGGTAGAATTTTTGGGGTCACTCGTATGTACTATCATATGTGTGAATAGTGAGACTTTGACTTCTTCCTTTCTGATTTGTATCTTTTTGATCTCCTTTAGTTGTATTATTGCTCTAGCTAGGACTTCAAGCACTATGTTGAAGAGATATGGAGAGAGTGGTCAACCTTGCCTTGTCCCTGATTTCAGTGGGACTGGTGTAAGCTTCTCTCCATGTAGTTTGATGTTAGGTATAGGCTTGTTGTATATTGTCTTTGCTACATTTAGGTATGTAATACTACTCTGTTGTCTTTTAAATGTATTAATATGTACTAATGTAATAACTCTAAGATCCATTGTTTGGGGTAGGTATCGAGGATCAAAACCAAGACCTGACTCGTTATAGAGAATTCTACCACTAAGACACATCTCTAAAACCCCAAAGATAGATTACAAATAGGTTTTTTAAAACAAGGTAGATAACAATGCAATCCTATTCATGTTTTTCAAAAAAGAGATTAATTTACCTGTAAATGTGTATATATGCAAAAAAATCTTTAAAAGATTCAGAAAAATTACTAACAAAGTTATATTTTTTAGGTGTAAAACAGAAGCTGAAGGGAAAACATCCACTAATTCTGTAGTTTTTATTTTAAAAGTTCTAGTCTGCTTCAAAGATCTACTGTGTAAATATATTAGTTTTTTTTTTCTTAAGAAGAATTAGTTTTAGAAACCAATTCTCTATGGGTCTCTAAGAGTCTGTGGAGTCCTATAGGCTGAGAACAATCCATTAAACCCAACAGCTTAAATTAAAGAGACAGATGTTCTTTTTGCCCAATTTGATGACTATGTTTGTATTCTCTGTGCTACTAGGTAGCCGTTTCTCTCCTTAGGAACTTACTTTACAGTAAATTCAAGATAAATGAACAATACTCACATTTGTATTGCACTGTAATTTGATGCCTGTTGGCAAAAACAGCCTCAAAGAGCATGTTTCTTTCATGACATCTGAAGGGCATAAGACAGCAACCACACAATACTAATAGTAATAAATTTAGCTAATTGTTATGTGTGCCCAACAAGGTTCTAGATGTTTTGTATGCATCACTTCATCTAATCTCCATCACATTCTTACAACATGGGTATCATTCATGGCATTTTAGAAAAGAAATCAATGATTACCTTCCTACCTGAGGAATTTCTTCCTCTAACTTTTCAAATGTTTGAACTTACAATCACTAAAACAGTACTTAGAAATTATACTTACTTTTTAATCACAGCTTTGAGAACTTGACATGTCTCTAAGACCCCAAGTCCATGTGACATACCAAAATGTTCATAAGTTTCTTCCTCCAAAAAATCCACTTTTCGGGCTCTGGAAGTCAAACATGGCATCTAGCCAGACCAATGAAACCTTCTTGATCTCACACCTCTTATCTCTCAAAACAGGAATAGAAGTAATTTTCTAATCTATGTCAGAGATTGTTAAAAGAATTAAATAATGTAAATATGCAAAATCTGTAAGTCTGTAAATACAGTTGGGAAACAAAAAATATATTTGGCTTTTCTTCACACATAATAAGAAAAACATATATGTACGATTTTGAATATGATAATTATTAGTGGAAAAAATCCCACATATTGTATCTGATACCATCAGTCAGTCCTTAAACCCAAGTCTTCCAAGACTACATTTCAAACACTTTTCTTTTGCATCCTCATCTCTACCTTTGAAATCCTTACTACGATGCATGTTATTTCAGCAAGTCGGAAATGATTCTTTGGTCTTTGGTTTCTTCATGTATTATAGAAGAATTGAATAATCAGGCCTTGCTCAACTTACCATTGTGTACAGCAGATTTGGGTTTCAAAGCCAGGTCTCCAGCTCTCACAAATCTTCACAATTCCCAGTATTCATTGTTCACAGAATAACATGAGTTATATCCATAAGCTAAATAAGTCAGGGAACAATACATGTGATGATTGTAACTGCCTTGCAAAGAAGCATCTAATCACTAATAACTCCAAAATTGATCTGGAATCCTATCAGAGAATTATCTGCTATAGATAAAAAAGTTGGATCTCATGATCCTCAGTAAATATGCGAACCTCCCTGAAAAGTGCAACAATGACCACTTACAGCAAATAAGTTTTAAACATACTAAATTGAGAAATGCATACTGGCTTAGAAGTCACATTCCAGCTACGCGAATTTGGGGAAGGCATTGGACCACTCTAAGGTTTGGTTTTCAGACCCGTAAAACAATGATAAGTTTTCTCAGCAGAGATGGTCGAGGAAAGTTATGTATGGTAGTTTGGCAAATGGGTCTGCATTGCCATTACAATTACTTATGTTCTATTTAAAGTTGACTTCTAACCATAAAGCAGAGTACACAGAAGACCCTAAAGTAATAAATTTGAATAGATTATCAGACATGCCACCACAACAGACTTGACTCCATATTCTGCTGAAACATAACTTTTTAAATAGCTTATAAGCATAACCATCTCACAGATACAAAACACATGCCAAAGATGTTTTTTAACTCACTAAAGTGATGAGGGAACCAGTAAGGTGTCACAACCTATTCAAAGGAAAATTCAAAGGCCTACACTCCTTACACCTACATAGGCAGATAAAGAATGCTGAATTGAAATTACAAATAGATAATAAAAAAGACTCAAAACACAGTCGCTGTCTACCAGACACAATGAATTTACATTTCTATAGGAAAAAATAATTTGCATTATAATCAGTCCAGCAACTTACTGCATCATAAAAACTGTTCGAAAACAAAGGATGCAGGTAGCAGTAGAAGGTATGCTGAAGAAGACAATCAGGGCTTTTGCTGTTACTGTTTTATTTTATTGTCTATTTGAAATATTTATTTTATTGTCCATCTGAAATATACAGAACTTTTTTCTCTTGAGTTTTACAAAGTTTGCTGATCCCATAGTTGCACCTGGTATTCAGGGTACTTGGAGAAGAGGGCAGAAGATGGGAGGAGGAATAAATAAAGACAATGGGGCTAGGCTTTCCCTTCTTGTGAAACCTAAGACAAACTTGTAATAGAATATACCATCCCTGCTGGAAGTCCATTTGCTTTGCCCTTAATAAAAGGAAACCAGTGTGTGGCAGACACAGTTAATTATCTCTTGATACTTTTTCTTCTCTTCTTTCTCGGTAACATAATCCCTCAGTTTTAGCTTGCCACAGCTTCACTTACAACTAGGTACAATTATGTGCTGTCTTCTGTCCAATAGGATACTCACTGAAGAGTCTGAACAACTTCCAATAAAGATTCTTACAGGGAAATGACATGTGCTATTTAACCCGTCTATCCTCATCTATCTATCTATTTATTTGTTTGTTTGTTTATTCATTCATTTGCCAGCTACTGTGTTTTTTTTCCAAGATTTATTATTTATACAGTGTTCTGCTTGCATGCCAGAAGAGGGTACCAGATCTCACTATAGATAGTTATGAGCTACCATGTGGTTGCTGGGAATTGAACTCAGGACTTTTAGAAGAACAGCCAGTGCTCTTAACCTCTGAGCCATCTCTCTAGCACCTCATTTGCCAGCTAAAAGTGTGTAGAATATCTGGAACTTGAGTGATCATCCTTGTGAAAACCATCTTTTGAGTGACACTGAGCATCAAAGGACCCAGAGCCTGAGTATCTTGAGGAGTTGCCTTCTACACAAGCAAACTGACCTTTCCCTCCTGTGGCTTTTCTTCTAATGTTCTAGTGTTATTTGGGGGGTTCTGTCCAATACAGCTAAATGTAACCCTAACTACAAAGAGAAGAAGCCCTGAAAAATATTTGAGTTGTTTTCCCAGAGAGTCTCAATTTCCATCTTCAGTTGTTACTCTGAAGAATATATTTATTCATAGCTGATCATTGAATATGATTCTCTATTACTACCTTCTGCCTGCTCAAAGGGACACACTTTTCTGGAAACAGGATTATATTTGCCTGTTACCCATGTAAGCCAGTTGAAGACTTCCCTTAAAATCATAATTACTAACTGTAGTAGAGACTTTTAGTGTATGTTGGCAGTGTAGACTAACACATGGCACAGAAGTGCACTCAAACCTCAGTTCTCCAATTCCTAGCTGGGCTTTGTATAGTAAGGAAGCCTGAGTCAAAACCAGCCATAAGAAAGTAACCAAGAGGAAGTCCACATGCTAGGAGGGAAAATTCTGATATATTTCTTATGATCTGCATTTTGTTTTTGTTTAAAGTCTGAATATTCAAAACCACATGTAATCTAAAAGCCAGTAGGGTATGGCTTTGGGTTCTTTCTTTTTCCAGCAGCTGCAAGTTTACCTTGGGAATCATGTTTTCCTGGAGCTAATAATAGAGTTGGTTGGCATTCCTAAACACATGTTCACTAATTGCAGGCAAAATGATCTCAAGAAGCCATAGTGGGATTCAAATTTTGTTGCAGATAATAAAAAAAAAGTTGAATAATTTACTCACTGATAAATTTACCAAACATGTAACTTTCAGACTCTGTTAGTCATTCATACACATACACACACACACACAGAGAGAGAGAGAGAGAGAGAGAGAGAGAGAGAGAGAGAGAGATTGACAGAGAGAGAGAGGGAAAAAGAGAAGAGAGAGAGAGAGAGACCCACTATTGCCACAGAATCTAGGCTGGCATCAAATTCATGAGCCTCCTGCCTCAACACCTAAGGGCTAGGATATAGATATGTGTGTATATTCAGTACTGAACCTAGTACATGCATCTTTCCTCCCCTTCTGTCTCTCTCTCTCTCTGTGTTTTTCTTTCTTTCTCCCTCTCCCCCTTCTCTCTTTCTGTGTTTAAAGGTATGTTATGAGGTATGGTTTGGCTATATCTTTATATGTGAATATTAGCTACTAAATTCTCTTTATACATCTTTAGCATGATAATAAAAGGTTCACCCATTCCTTTAAGTGTGTTTTGAAATTTTCATCCACCCACTTCTTATATATGGAGAAATTATTGTTTTATATATCAAGGTACATTAAGATCCATATATTGAGAAACATTTTTTAGAAAATCAGTCCAAACTAGTAAGAAACTTAGCCCACTTGCAGACACTGCAGCTCCGGAAATCACATTTCCACTTGATACGTACTGGAAGGCTCAAGTTGCATACTCCTTTCTGTACAGATAGAAGTGAAACCTCTCTTTATTTACAATACTGCTTTCTGTTCTTTTCTGATTTCCTGGAAGCAAGGAAGGAAAATTCATTGTTGTCATCTGAGTGTCTTTTTTTTTATTTTCACACTGAAAAACTAAATGGAGGGATGAATAGGCAGAGAGAACAGTGGATTTTGCCAGCAGTAAAAGTGTGACATAGTGGTGCCACAGGCCATTGTACATTTGACCAAAACCATAGGATGCACAATTCCAAGAGCAAACTCTAATATAAGCTGTGGACTATGGGTGATAATGATGTGTGCATATTAATTCTTTGGTTGTAATAAATGCACCACCATGGAGGAGGGGGAAATTGACAATGAAAGAGACTATACAGGTCTAGAGATAGGATAATATCAAAGATCAAGAAACTAAAACTGATCTGAAAATAAAAGTCTGTAAATAAGAAACATAAAGCCTATTTAAGAATTAAATAGATATATATCGCTCAGATGCTGTTTCTAATACTCCCAGAGCCAGTCAGGAGGCTGTACATAGCAGACATGATGAGTAGCCCCCTTTCCAGGGGTAGCTGACCCAGGGTTCACAGACAGCCCTACACTGGAAAGATGCAAACTCCTTCTAAGTTCTCTGCAGGCCAATGGGGTCAGCCTTGTGAAATAACAAATTTCACCTTTTAACCTTCCCATTGCTGAGTTCTGGATGATTGTTTCCCTTCATGTTCCTTAAAAGGTTATTTTAAAAATATATTCTTATTTTCTTTCTTAGACTGTATCCTTTTGGGTATGAAAGTAAAGTATCTGATCTATTCACTTTTGATGGTTTCAGTTCCATGGTAAACCATAGCCTAAAAAATATTGTGAGAAACAATTTGTTGTCAGTGATTTTGGTTTCAGCATATTGCTGTACTTGTCCTGTTTCATTATCATTCATCTCAATTTGTATTACCATCTTTTTCTTGATGTTATTGTTTTTCACACAGCATCTTATGATGTTCTCCAATGAATTTTGAACTCAAGGGCAGAAGCTACCCTCTAACCTCAGTATCTCAAGTAATAGGACAATATACATCCCAGTGTGCCTGACTCTGTGCCTGATTTATAAATTAGACTGCCATAGATATTTACACATAGAAAAAAATTTGAGACAGGTTTTCTCTGTGTATCCTTGGCTGTCCTGGACTTGCTTTATAGATAAGGTTGGCCTTAAACTCAGAGATCTGCCTGCCTCTGCCTCCCTGAGTGCTGGGATTATAGGAATGTGCTACTGTACACATTTAATGCTATATTTGGACTATAAGTGACTCTTAAGTTCCCAGTGTTGATTTGCCTCCCAGGCCATGACATTACTGGAAGGTGGTAACATTTTTTGGCATTAGGGCCTAATGAAAAAAAAATAGATCATCAGGGGCATGCCCTTGAAGGAGATATCTGAAAACTATCTCTTCCTCCTTCCTAGAAAACACAAGATAACCAATCCTCCTCTGCCATATGCTCCTGGCCTAGGCCCAAAGAAACAGGACCAAGAGATAAGGATCTCAATTTCCTGAAACCATGTACAAATAGGCCTTTCTTCCTCACAAATTGATTTATTTTGTGTATTTGGTGCAGCAACAGAAAACTGACTATTGCTGCTGGTATTATCTGTGATTTCAGGTATCTTGAAATACCATGGGCTGCATTTGAGAAGGGGATAAATGTATGTTTTTGCATTTACCAGAATTAAGCCCCTATTTTAGTAGTAGTAAGTCCTACATTCTCTGGACATGTAGCAGGAATGCAAATTCCCAGGCCCCACCATGAGCATAAAAGTCTAGGGGAATGTGGGGAAATGATAGCAAGCCCTCCAAGGTGATTCTGAATGAAGTACACTCAAGTTTTCAAACACTGCCAGAAAACAAAAGTCATTATTGGAATCACTATAGGACCGTCCCCATGCTAACTTGTCAGGCCCAGGTAGGATTTTCTAGGTCTGATGAGCAGCCAGAATTTATAGTCCTAAAAATAGTTCAAGTGATCTTTAGATATAGTTCTAAACATAAATTGGTATCACCAGATACAGCTTTGCATCTAGACAACTATATATTTCTACCATATTTTACTACAAAGAAAGAATTTGGGGAAGGAGAGCTAAGCGATGTGTCAGCAGAATGAGTGACAGAATCCAAGAGTTTGGCTCTACCTCTAGTCCAAATGACCAGCGAATTTCAGAAGCTTATTTTGAAATCTCAGAACCAAGAGATAACGCCATACTTAACTACGAATCAAGGTCCTTTATGCTCATACCCCAATATCCCCTTAACACATTGTGTTCTTTATGTATTTAAAAGAAGAGAAAACCTAGGAAAGGAGACATTTATAATCAGGTGATTTATACTGACTGCCTTGTTTAATCATCACAATGACCCCATGGAAATATTAATATGTTCTGTCTCAAAAAAAAAAAAAAAAGAGGCAACTGAGGTCTTAGGTGCCATTTGTTCTTACAATGGCACCATTTTTTTCCCTCCAAACTGGCATCCACTTGTATTTTGTGGCTGTTCAAGTCAGTTTCAAGTAATAATGCATGTTATATACCAAAAAAAAAAATCTGCCTCTATCTCTAGTTTGCAGCAAACTTCACTGTTCAAAGTTATGATTTTAACAATTGAAAAAGATAAAACTTGACACAAAAGGGGTATGTCAAAGGCATATGAGCTAATGGAGCACTGAAAAAAATAAGATTGAGAGCACTTTTAATCATAATCTTTGAAGTCTGTGTAGGATAATTCTCATTTATAAAATGGAAAACAGACTTGGTGGTTCTCTAACTTCACTGTAAACCCAAAAGGAACTGTGTGTCTACCCATATCTTGTGAGGTCTGTAGGTTCCAAATAGGTATCAATGCTACCCACCCTATGAATACTGTTTGAGCTGCCTTCTCTGGGAGAGTTAGCAGTCAAAATTCAAAAAGAAAGCCAAGGTATTATTTAGAATTATCTATTTCAGATAATATACAGCATAACATCTGAGGCATACTTGCTGTGTTCAAAACAAGCATGTTGAAGAAACAAACATAGTTCCATTTATAATCAACTCTTATAAAGGAAAAGGAATCATCTAGGATATCTTTGAGAAGGTAAATTTGACAAAAAAACTGATAAAAGATAGAGGTCTCTGTATCCACAATGGCTTGGATATGCTTCCACAGTGGTAGGACATTAAATTTACCTACTTGCACATCAGAGTCAACATTACAACTATGTTCCCCCACCCTGTATTATCTTCTTCTCAGTGAACTAACTCACAAATCAGAGTTTTGACTTCTCTAGACATCTATAAAACCAAATATTACTTAACAACAGGAATACGTGCTAAGAAACGTATTAGTAAGTTTTGGAACAGCACTCTGTACTTAAGACAGACCAAGATGGGCAAGTTGTCACTAAATGATGTGATCTTATGGTGCCATCATTGTTTTTGCAGTCCATTGTTGAGCAAACAGCATTATAAAGCACATGATCGTACTTTCGACATAGACTTCATTATTTCCATTTTCTTAAACCAATGTTTGTTCCTCATCTCTGGAAACGTTTAATATTTTAAATAGACCAAGAGAACTCTCAGATTCCTAAACTCTCTTCTAATCCAGACCTTAGGAGTTACTCGTTCATGAAAGTGATACATTTGTCTTTTAAAGGGAGCTTTCACGCACCTCCACCTACCCTCCACCCCTTCCCACAAACATACCAGAAGGAAATTGTGAAGCTTGCGGGATACATATACCAATTTCAATAACCAATCCTTGGTGGGTTATTTTCCAAGTGAAGCAGGGAATTACTAACAGATGACCTTTTTTTTTTTTTTTCTGGAGTTGGAAAACCTCACCCTGAAAGCCCGGAGAGTAAACACAAAACATATGTGTGGCAGATGCTCACATTTAAAGATCCCAAAAAAGGCAGTGTGCACATTCTTTAGCAATGTAGAAGGCCAGTCATGGCCACAGACTCGATGCAGATGAATATCAGCATTCTCTGAGGACACAACTTCAGCCATAGCTACATGTTGTCCATGGCTTTACTGATGAGAGGCTGTGAGCCACATGAATGCTCATTACCTAGCTTCTAGATAATAAATGCAGATTCACCCTCAAACTTTAAAAATCCAAATGCTTATGGGTAGGGTCTTAAATAAGCATTTCTAGCAAGCACCCAGATGATTCTTCCCTTGGCACACCAAGGGTGAGAATTGCTGCTGGCAGAACTTCCATTCCAGCTGACCAGGAGAGTTCCATCACCATGGCAACATGATTTACAGCCATTTGGAAGCATCTCCCTCTAATGTCACAGTAGAAGGGAAGCATGCTACTGCTGGGGGTGATTAAGAAAAGGTCCAGTCATGGTATAGGAAGATTCAATCAGCACCAAACTGGTTTGCAGAGTACAGAAAACAGAAGTTCTTTTTGAAGATTAAAAACAATACAGAAAATGGGATTTTTATCATTGCATTTAAATCTGATGGTCAGTTGGAATATATTTTTTAAAATGAATATGAAACTTGGAACATTAGCCCTACTAATATTCTGAGAAGAGCTGGTAATGGAGTAAAAAGTGGCAAAGGAAGGCTAAAATTAAAACTACTTTCAAAAGGCTAACTTGTTGCCTTTTTCTCCTCCTCTGTTTTGCCAGAACCCAGCCTATTTTTAACAGCTCTGGAAACCCACTCCGGGGTGATTTTCAGAGGATGTGACCACAAATGATGCCTGTGCTTTATAGGGTCCCAAATAATATATGTGTGGATCTGGGCAAGTATAAAGGAAATTTTTATCATGAAAGAGCAAATTAAACTCTGGTGTGTGTGAACTAACAGTTTTAACATCCATATTAGTCCCAGATGTTTTTCTAAGGGGACTGAATTTTATATAAAAGCTAAGACACAATATGGTTTTTATTCCCTCTAACCATACCCATAATACAGAAAATATGTGCCAATTAAGTAACAGCACACATGCTTTAATTGCTATTTTAAGATGCTCTATAATGGGTCAAGTCTCCCTACAACACATTTGAGCTTCAGTTTTTTCCAATAAATTCATGTTTTTTTTTCAGGAGAAAATTCAATGAATGGATGAAAATATAGAAAAAGGTTGTCTCATTAAGGTATTCAAAAGAGAATGAAAAAGAGAAAGTTTGAATTACTAAGTAGCAGCTTTTAAAACAAGAATGAGTCTTTGGGTTCTTAAATGCCCTACAAGCTAACTAGGCACAAGAAGGAAGTATAGCAGTACATTTTTTCATTACTATTCCAAAACACCTGCCAATGGGCAATGTTATAAAAAAAAGAAGTTTGTTTGGGCTCATACTTCTAATCCAAGGTTGAGGGACTGAATCTGAGGATTGTCTTCTTACTGGAAAAAGCCCAAGCAAAAGATAGGAAGCTACCTCTATGTGACTCATCTACTTTCCTAGTGACTTTTTTTTTTATAAATCTATTAAAATTCAATCAAGAGAACTCCACCTTGATGACTTTACCTAATTGTCTTTCAAAGGTTCCATCTCTTAATACTAAAGTCGGGTTAAGTTTCTTCTTTCTTATCTGTCCTAGTTAGGGTCACTATTGCTATGATTAAACAGCATAACCAAAAGCAAGTTGGGGGAAAAGGGGTTTATTTGTCTTACATTTTCATATCTTGGTCTGTCATTGAGGAAATTCAGGACAGAAACTCAAACAGGGCAAAAACCTGGAAGCAGAAGCATAGAAGGGAGCTGCTTACTGGCTTACTCCTCATGGCTTGCTCAGTCTGTTTTGATATAGGACCTAGGATCACTAGCCCAGAACTGGACTCACCCACAATGGGCTGGTTCCTCCCTCATCAATCACTAATTAAAAACATGCCCTATAGTCTTGCTTACAGCCCTATCTTATGGAGGGATTTTCTTTCTTTCTTTCTTTCTTTTTAAATATTAGTTACAGTTTATTAACCTTATATCCCAGATGTATCCTGCTCCCTCATTCCCTCCCAATCCCACCCTCCCTCATCTCCTCCCTACCCCTTTCCAAATCCACTGATATGGGAGGACCTCCTCCCCTTTCATCTGACCCTGGTTTATCAGGTATCTTCAGGACTGGCTGCAAAGTCCTCCTCTGTGGCCTGGCAGGGTTGTTCCTCCCTGGGGGAGGAGGGAGGTCAAATAGCCCCATATTGAGTTCATGTCAGAGACGGTTGGAGGGATTTTTTTTAATTAAGGTTTCCTCCTCTCAGATGACTGTAGCTTGGTGTCAAGTTGACATAAAACTAGCTAGCACAATACCCCAGAATAAGACTTAGATTTTAATTCGTAAATTACAGAGAAAGTACCCACAAACTACATCTACACCACAGCAAAAAGCCATCAAGGATTATTGTAGTATAGTTGAAGAAATTATCAGTTGTTAAGGCATTTTCTACTATTCTTAATTAGCTTGTGCCCAAGAGTTTAAGACAAAACCCATAGCTTCATTTTCAATCTTCTTTTTTGTTCACCTGACAAACTAGTGCCCTCTGTGTGCCAAACTGATAATGTTCATTGGCACTAGGGACCTCCACCCCAAGGTTCTTTCTATAACATTAAATTTCTATAACACTTTTTTCTTCACGTAATATCATTTTTTAAATGATTCAAGTCTCTCTGTGTGTGAAACAGCTTTCTGTCATTGCAACAAGACATCAAAAACAGAGGAAACACCCATAAACCATATTCACACCATAGCAAAAAGCCATCAAGGATTAGTGTAGTACAGTAGAAGAAGCTGTCAGATATTCAGGCCATTTCTAGTATTATTAATTAGCATGGGCTCGAGACTGTAAAACAAAACTTATGGGTTTTCAGTTTCTAAACAGGACAGCTTTATTTGGGCTCATAGATGTCTCAGGCAATAATGATGCAGTTCTAGAATCTTAGGCATAGTATATGATGGTAGGTGTACATGGCAAAAGAGATGCTCCTCCCATGGCAGCAGTGTAAAGAACTGGGATTCCAACATACTCTCTAACGGTATATCACCAGGACCCTTACTTTCACTACCAAGGCCTATACAGTAAACATTCCAGCACCTTCAAAGGACTCAACAAGCTGGTGATGAAGCCTTTTGTTGATGGCCCTTTGGGAAGCATTTCCAATCCAGTTCTATTGCCTTCTGTCTTCCAGCTGCTAGGCTCACTATCCTTGCTGGCCCTAATTCTTCTAAGCAATTACTGTCACTCTCTGATGTGGGTTGTGGAATAAACTGTGTTTCTTCCTACTCACTTTCAACCCACTCACAGACTAATATGTTAAATCCAAACTGGTACTTCTGAGTTTTACCTTTTGTTTTTCCTCCCCGCCCCCATTTTTAAATAAAATAGAATTTTTGCAGATGTAATAAAGAAAAGTCCCATTCCAATATAACTAATGTCTTTCTAAAACAACTCTTACATGAATAAGATAGAATCAGACCTTAGAGAATGGAGATGTGAAAAAAACAGAAAGATGATCCCCATTTATAAATCACATAGAGAGTCATAGAACTGCTACTTTCCTTACAGCTCTGGGAAGGAAATAGCCCAGACACCTTGATCTCAAATTTTTATCTTCTAGAACTAGGATACCATGAAAATCTGATTTTATTGTTGTTGCTGTTGTTGTTACTTATTTAATTTTTGTACATGAGTGGTTTACCCTCATGTATGTCTGTATGTATGTGTGCCTGGTGCCCACAAAAGCCAGAAGAGGATCCAGATCCTCTAGAACTGGAGTTTCAGACAGTTGTGAGCAGCCACATGGGTGCCAGCTTCTTTATATGAGCAGACATTGCTTTTAACTGCTGATCTGTCTCTCTAGCACTATAACTCTGTTGTTTAAATCACCCAGTCTGTGGTCATTTATTGCAACAACCCCAGAAATTGGATATTATTACCCTAATTTAGGATTTGACATTTATAGCCAGAGCTGTATTTCACTATCTGTGACCCTGTATACTTTTGTCTTCATGAGCCTCATCCTCTGTACAAATAGATTATTTAAAATATATTTTAGGATTTTATTAAAGCTTCAAGAGGTCAAAGGCCATATATGACCTTATTTGCATCTCTAATCTGTAGCAGATTTTTCAGGAAATAACTGTCAATTAATTTATCTAGGCAAACCTTCTTTTTCCAGGAAGTACTTAGGCATCTAAAGCATTTAGACTATTCCATTGTACTTGCCACTTCATTTTAAATCTCCAAGAACAATGGCTCTGTTTCAATATGTATCAGAGTTTATGTCTGAAATCATCTTCTCAAGTTCACAAACATGCCTTTCAATTCAATATCATCTACAAATAGTCCTGATTATAATATAAATGTCTGCTACTCTGTACAACCTGTCATCTCCTTGTATAATCTTGGACAGTTATGTAACTATAGGTCTTAGTTTCCAAATATGTAAAAGGAGACAACATTTCTATATACTCACTTAAGAATCTTTTCAATTTTGTAATTCAGTGTGGCTCAAAATCTGGTACTTTTAAAATCAATGACAATCAAAGACAAAGAAGGTAGCTGGGAAGGCCATATAAGCCCAATAAACAGTAAGTAGCCTCTTTGGCTTCCTTAGCTTCACAAAGTAACTTCAGTTGGTATTTCCCTTACGTTTAGATCCTTAGCGTGGAAACTGAAGGTATCTAACAAAGGATTTCCCCATGGGAACCAGGAAGTTAAGTTGTACTAGATACTGCTGTCACACTCCATGAATGATTTAATTATCACCACAATACTCTAGCTCTTCCAACAGGTGGGAGAAATTCATCCCAGTAACTTTCCAGAAGTACTGAAAATCTTTTGATTTTTGGGTTTTGCTTTTCGTATCAGCATTGGAACAGACAGAATGCAAACAGAACCTTCACAAGAGCTCATTTTTAAAAAATGAAACTTAACCAGATAGATTGATAACATAGTAGGATATATCCATCCTTTGAAATGCTATGAGTATATGGTATACATCCACACTATGAACTACTAAAATAGTTATATAAATCTATATGATATACACTTATTTCAAACACCTGTTTTCTCAAATAAGTGAGAGTAACAGTTATTTATTTACATACTACTATATAGACATCCATCTGTTATCCTGTGGGAAGTCAATTCAGAAATGCCTATGGGTACTAAAACCTCTGATACTCAGATTTATTACACAAAATGATATGATATTCACATGTGAAGACTCATAGATCTTTCTGAAATAAGGATTCCAATGCAGTATTTTATTTGGGAAGGGTTCCTGGGACACATTAATGCAGGATAGAAGAAATGAGATGGAGAAATCAATCAAAATATGGTTTCTTTTCAAATAAGTTACCACTGTGAACAATTAATACTTAATCCCTCTATGTAGTGCTAGACTCATGGTAGAACATATTTCAGAGTTCATACTTCATATTTCATACTTCAGAGTGCTAACTAAAATCTAGAAGAGCTAGGGTAATGAATATAAGTACTTGTCAGTTACTGGTTAAGGACTGGGCTAGAAACACCTTAAATCCTAAGCACTGCCACCTTGTCATATGCAAACAGAACATGTTCCCATCATTGGAGAAAGCTCTCAAATAGGGAGTCACATTTTCTGGAAGTTAGACATCATATCACTATATGCAGAACTGATAAAAGCCAAGAACATTTATTAGAGTTTACATGTGTATGTTCACTTGAAAGCGCATAGAAAAGTTGGAAGATGTGTAATAGACTACAAAAGTTATGTATCCAATAATTCTTCACGACAATTCATGGCCGCTGTGCTGGTTTGAATGAAGTCTTCATAGGCTCATATATTTGAATACTTGGCCCCCATGAGTGGAACTGTTTGGGGAATATTAGGAGGTGTGGCCTTATTGGAAGTTAGTGGATGCAGACTTTGAGATTTCAAAAAACTCAAATCATTCCCGGTTAGTTTGCTCTCTGCCCTAGGCTTATGGATCAAGATGTAAGCTCTCAGCTACTATTCCAGTGTCATGGCTGCCTCTCTGTTCCCATGCTCCCTGCCATAATGATCATTGACTCTAAATCTGAAAATGTAAACTCCCGATAAACTATTTTTCTTCAAGTTGTTTGGTTGTGCTGTCTCATCACAGCAAGAGAAAAGTAACTAAGACACCCACCTTCCTCCATGTTATCTTTCCTGACTGCAGACAATAGAACTTCAATGTTCTGCTCAAGAAGATAAAACTCATGATCATCTTCTGGAAGGTTATCATAGCATGTTCTTCTCTGCATGTATATTTCACAGTGGTGGGAAGCTATTATGATATCTTTTCAGTAACCATAATGGATTACTTGATCAATGAAATAGACCCTTTCTTGTTCTCCTCTAGGAATCTAAATAGAACACAACATTCACATTTATTTTTTAATCAATAACACCTTTGTCAATCAAAATTTTAAGATTCTACCCTCCTCTCTTTCATCATACAGTAAGCCTCTACCACCATATATCACTTTCTATAAAAAGACTCAATAAATTGGCCACATTATACCATGACCATCTGAATAGCAGTAAATCAATCATTCACCTACAATGAAATTCTGACTCCTACTCTGCCCTCTACCTAGGATTTCAGATCAGTCAATCATGTTTCCTAGATCTAAAGTATTATAAGGGTGTCCCTGCCATAATCCACCTAATTCACCAGAACACATATGGGGAGCTAGCCTGGTTTTAACAAAATAAGCAGAAAGAAAAATTATCTAATCCTAGCATTCTCTATATATGCTTTTAAAAAGTCTAAATTAAAGTTATGCAGATACAAGGTATCTAGAGAGCGTTTTTTTTTATGTTTTGGCTTTCTTTGAATATTAGTTCATTTATTCATCGTTCATGCATTCGTCCATCCATTTATCCATCCATCCAACCAACCAACGATTTATTAAGTGTTTACAATGAGACAGGCACTATGCTGAGAGTTTTGTTACTATTTGGTACATATAAAGGCATGGGTCAAACTAGGGAGCAATTTAAAGGTAGAACTTTCTAAACTGACTTCTCTGTCAATCTTATCTATTCGTGATCCATCAGCCTTCTTAATTTCCCTCTAACTTAACATGCCCATGTATGTGTTAGACAATGCCTAGTCATTACTTAGATCTGTATCCTGGAGGGAAGGGCATTCTCTTAGCTAGAACCCTTGGTCCTGTGCTTGTCACCTGCACAAACTTGTATCAAACTCAGCTTATTCCAGCCTTACTACTCCTTCACTGTCAGTCGTGGAACTGAGTTTAATCCTAAGGTCACAACAGCTCCTACCCTGGACCTTCCTTATCTTCTAAAATGCAAATATTTTTTTTTCTGCAGCTGAAAGAATAGCCCCACACAGGCCAATAGTGGAGCTGCTTGTGAAGCAGACACCTCTTTTATGCACCAACAGAGTCTACAAAAGGAATAGGCAAGCACAGATTGAAATCTGTGGCCCTGAGCTAAAGCATTAGGTTCCCCCAATGTGTGATTTATTACAGAACATGTACTAGAGATGCTTAGCTGAGCCACAAAAGACATTATCTCCTCTGGCATTGTAACATTTTGATTCAAATAATATGCCTGAGTGTGAAAAGATCCATTAATCCATACAGCCTGCATATCATATCTTGTAGTCAAACATGTACTAGGCTAGGCTTAGGACAATACAATACACATAAATGTTTCACCCTAAGGGACAATTTCTTTCAATAGAATTGCTTCTTAAAAAGAAGATTGGGACTAAAGAATAAAATTGGATGTAATTTTCTACTCTTTGTAAAGAAATATCTAATTTGATATCTTTTATGCAATGAAAATCTGTAAAGTAATTGATCTAGGTTATTGACTTTTCCTCCGATGCACCACAGCCACAGCTATACTTTGAATTACACTTCGCCTAAGAAGAAGGTTCCAAGTAGATAATGAAGAAATAATAATCGCTCTGGTTAAAGGGTAACATTAAACTGGAGGCCAATTTTAAATTACTGTGGATTAACTAAGCAAAATCAGGCAACACTCTCCAAGACCCTTCCTTCAATTCTCAGCACACTGTTACCTGAAAAGTGGAGAAAACACCTTTGAGATTTTCTTTCCCTCATATTCTTGTTCTAGAAGAGCCCTTGGTGACATTTCCATAGAGTGAATAGATTTATAAAGGAATGAGGGATTTAAAAACATATATGTCCAAATAAAAGCACATTATTTTCCAAAAGAATTGCATGTAACTTTGCACCCTCTATCCATTGAGTTACCAGAGGGACTTCCCTATTCCTGATTGAATTTCCCTGGGGAATCTAAGACAGCACTCAAAGATCAAGGAAGGGCATATGATCTTCAATGTATATTCACTATCTCTGCCAGTAGTGAAGATAGACTGTGTTTGTACCCCACTTCCCTTGCATGCCTCCTTATCCATATCTTCCAAGGTTTTTCCATCTCCCCATCACTGTGAGAGCCAGAACCATATGCCTCCACAAAGTCCAATATTATCACTACTTTTCCAATCTTGGAGATGTTCCCTTCTTTTCTTCCTGTTCAGGGAACATTTGTTTCTGAAAATGTAGCTCTCTGAGTAGAGCAAAGGATGAACAAATGTGCTAAATGTAAGTACAGCAGAATATCAGCAATAAATATCTTGGTGAGTAATGAGAATTCACTGTGGGTGATGAGAATTCACTGTAAAACACTATCAATTCAGTAATATATCTAAACTATTTAATAATAAATTGTAAAGAAAATACAAATCTCTCCCCAACTTGTAACACTATGTGGTGGCTTTGAAATAAGAGAATGAAAAGAATCTTAGCACAATAGGGTACTTAGCCCTGTGCCATAAAACTCCCTCCAAATGGGAGAGATGAGCTGCTACCAAACTTCCTTGGAATCCAAGAGGTAAAAATACTATGAGAACAAAGCACAAGTTCATATCTCAACAAATTTTCCTATCACACATACCAAATGACAGAGAACCAGGTGTGTTCACGCCCATTCCTCATTACCACCCCTTTATGCAATCTGGTTACCTAGATATCTGAGCCAATTTCTTTTTACTCTGAGGTATTTAGGAATGCAGCAACTCTCTTCACTTTTACACCTCACATCAAAAGCACAAAGAAAGATTTCTTGGCTTCAGGACACATACAGTGAAGGTACTCCCAAATCAACTGGAATTTATGTTATGAAAAATAACCCGTAGATTGATTATTAGGGCTGTACTGGAATGATCTGAATTCAGGTAAATGTTGAGTGCTAGAGTTTTTTTTACTTCTCATTTACTCATAGGTGACAAATGGGAATCTCTGAAAAGTCAAGTTAAAAGGTTCTTTATTTACGTAGATAAAGTCAAGTTTTATTCTCACTATATCCACATAATGTAATAGTGATTAGAACATTTTTAAAAATATTCTAGAACATTTTTAAGATGTTTTTAACTTCCTGAAAACTAAACATTGAGTAACATGTGGAAAATACATATTAGGTTGTCCACTAGGCTCCTCTATGTGCAATAGTTTATGTATTGTTTGTTTTAATATTAATATCATGTTCTATTATTTTATGTACAAAATTATATGTTGTATAATAATATTTATAATTATAACGAATACTTACAATTATAAATAATAAAATATAATATTAATACTATTACTATTGTGTTATTTGAGTGTCTCCAAAGGCCCATTGCAATCCATGCTTGAATGGTAGGGTGACACAATTGGAAAGTGATAGAATATTTAGAGGGAGATCCATAGGTATTAGACTTCTATCCTGATACACAATCATCTCTTCCTGATTTAGTTGACATTACTAATTATTAGAGAAATACAAACTAAAAACACAATGAGAGGAGCAGGAGAGATGCCTCAGTGGTTAGAAGTGTGTACTATTTGGAATTCCACACCCAGTGCCCTCATATGGCAGTTCACAACCACCTATAACCCCAGCTCCAAGAAATGTGACACCAGCTTCTGGATTCAGTAGGCATCTCTCCTCATGTGCAAGTGCTCACATACACACAATGGAGAAAGAAATGAAGGATGTAAAGAATGACGATGGTAAAGAAACGAGGGAGGTCAAAAAATGGCTCAGCAATTGAGAGCACTGGCTGCTCTTCCAGAGGACTTGGGTCTTATTCCTAGCAGCCATACAGTGGCTCACAACTATCTAATACTCCAGTTCCAAGGGATCTGATGCTTTCTTCCAGCTTCCTCAGGCACCAGGCATGTACTTGGTACATAGACTCACATGCATACATGTAAACACCCATACACATAAAATGAAATACTTTTTAAAAGGCAATGAGATATCTATCACCTCACATCTGTGAAAATCACTATCTTTCAAATACTAAAAGTAGCAAGGATATGGAGTAATAGGAAAACCTACTGTACTATTGGTGGGAACACAAGTTAACACAGCTGTTATCGAGAACAGTATGGCTACTTCTCAAAACAAATAAAAAAGAAAGAAAGAAAGAAAGAAAGAAAGAAAGAAAGAAAGAAAGAAAGAAAGAAAGAAAGAAAGAAAGAAAGAAAAGCCACATGCCTTGGCTATCTTGCATATGAGTATTTCCACAAACGTAAATGAAATCAGCTGTGTGGGAGAGATGTCTGCACTCCTAGGTTTGTAGCAGCATTATTCACAAGTCAATTGTGATAAGCGTCTAAATTCCACCAGCAGATGAATTTTTAAACTGTAGCACACAAACAAGGGAATACTACACAAGCATAAAAGGAAGAAAATCCTATAGTTGACAAAAACATGGATGAACCTGCAGCACATTATGCTAAGCAAAATAACCCAGTCAAGAGATGACCACAGTAATATTCTGCATAAGTTTACTTTGAGAAATAGAAAATGGGATGGTGCTGGCTTAGAGGAAGAAGAATGAGGAACTAAAAAATATTGTTCAAGGGATACAGGTTTCAGTGAGCTATAAGAATGTTTGTCAGCACTCAGGAAGGCAGACACAGGCAGATCTCTTTGAGGCCAGTCTGGTCTACAAAGTGAGTCCAGGACAGCCAAGGCTACACAGAGAAACCCTGTCTCAAAAAATTTTTTTTTCTGATCCAGTGTATATAATGATGACCACAGCTAATAATAATGTACATTTGCAAACTGTTAAAATCATACAGCTTCAATGTTCTTCCTACAAAAGTTAATTCATGGTGTTACTCAGCATGATTCAATAATTGTATAATATATGGCTATGCCTCTGTGTGCATAGCATTTAATACATATATATATATATATATATATATCACATTGTACCCCTTAAATAGACCCAGCTATTGTCTATAAGATAAAAATAAAATAGAAAAGCAATCATAGTAAATACTTATATATAGCAATTTTCCTGAATAATGTTGAAAGGCTGGCTATTACTAAAACTAAAGAAGACTATAGTTAGAACCACAATAATGATATAATTCTAGTGTACATAAAATGTACTCAACTTGTACTGATACTATAGCAGGCATCATCATCACCAACAAATCCTAGCATGAAACACAAATATAAATATCCCATTTATACAAACTTGTATGAATCCAGGCCTTGGTTATCAATGTTCCTCTTTCCCACCTTCCTTCCTTCAAACAGGTGTGCTTTGAAGGACTGAAACATACAGAAATCTTTTGGTCTGAGAGACTTAGGCCAATTCAGTTGCAGTCTTTGAACAGAGAGAAGTTAGTGTGGTAGTGGTATAGTAATTCTGTGGATGAGGAATGAACAGATGATGAGTAGTTACATATGAACTTTGGAATAAAACAAATTAACATCTTATATCTCTGTCTGAAAATTCATAGGCAGGATATTATTTTTCTTTAAAGCGCATGAGAGTAATTAGAATAGCTTCCAGGTGTAAAAGAAGTAGGATTTTTTTTTACAAAGACTTGTGTCTGGTGATGTATAAAGCCTAGAGCCACTCAGCATCCCAAGATGCACAGGAAGACTGCCTTCCTGTCTGTGATTGATTTGTGTTTACTCCCATCCATAGGGAACTCTGTAAGCCAAAACAGAATACAAAGCAGATAATGAAAATTCCTTCAACCAGGTCAGTGAGTATATTAGAAAGAATAATTTGTAATCATAAGCAAGAATTGTCATTGTGAGAATAGTATTTTAAATAGCAGATCAAACCACACATACAGATTGCAATAAAGAACAAAACACAGCAAGAACCACCTTGACATCAACTAGATGATTTTACCTTTTCACGTATGAATTCCCCAATTCCTCATGAAAGCAATACTATATTCTTGAAAACCAACAGCAATCAAATTGTTTGCCTCTGCTTAAACCGCTGTTAACAAACTTACTAGGAACACAGCTTCCTAATTCCTCAGTCTGGGCCTGAGAGAATAAGCCAGGACTCATTCAGCTGCAATTCCCAACACCTACCTAATGAGCATTCAACACATTGAGTGAATGAATAAATGAATGAATTAAGTGTACTACACTACCACAAAATGTTTTCATTAAAAAGTATACTCAACACATCATCAAGCCAATGAACAATCCAGAACTCTGAAGGCATACAATAGCTTGCCAAATAAATAAATACCACAGGACAAATTACGACAGCAAAAAGCATTGAGGCCAAACTCAAACCTGGAATCCCAGCTCAAGGCTGGGATCCACAAGATAAATCACAGTCTCCGGTGCCAGTGCCTATAGCCATGGCTTCCCTGGCACTGTTCAACTCTTTAAGCATGACTCACGGTAAGTGACAAAACTGGGCTGCTCACTCTCGACATCCTTTGCTCCTTTGGTTATTGGTGAAGTATTGAAAGGTAACCCATCCCAGCTGGCACCCCTGTGTGGCTCTGCCTTGCCCCAGGCCTTCAATATGGAAAGCACGACCACCTAGCAGGATTAGAAGAAAGGAATCTGCCAGGAGATAAGAAAAAATCCTGTGTAAATATCTAATCTGGCCCGTCAAGCCATAAAGTTGAAGAGCCCCCCGCCTGACATCACCACTGTGATTTTACATAAATGACATTCAGGCTGGCTACAAAACCCCATGTGAGTCTCAACAGTAAAGGGCCTCTGGGTAATTCACCAGCTGGCTAGCTTATTTTAGCACAGTTAGTAAAACACTGCATTAACATTTAGCTTTTGTGTGTAGAACAAGCTGTGCAGTAACTTTTTCTAAATGTTACTGAAATATATTACTTGCAAAATATGGGCAAAGCTAAGGTAGCAACAGGAAAAGCCTCTGTTCTCAGAAAGCCCAGATCCTAAAACAAACTTAATACACACTTGGAGAATGCACAAAGGATAAACTTCTTAATATGTGCATGCCTAGGATAAAAGAATCTCTACCTATACATGGAGTACAAACACCTTTGATACTTTGTTCTATGTGTGTTGTGTTCCTACTGACTATAAATCCTTTCATTAGGAGCCAAGTAGTTTGAGGATCATCAAAGACAAGTTTTTTTCTATAGGTGAAATGGGAAAGATGGCATCAGGAAGATGAGAGGGGTCCTCATGTTTGAGACTGGGTGTTGGTGTTTCAGATGCAGCTAAGGGAGGAAGGTTGCATGCGCGAATGTGCAAGGGCAGGAGGGTGGGTGGAGGTGTGTGTGTCTTGGGACTCCAATGTTTAATCTTCTGCAATGGGCCCCATCCAAAGTCCTCAATGCGCATCTTTAATTCCCTAGAGTTCAAAGAACTGTTTGTTTGTTTGTTTGTTTTACAAAAACTTGAAAATTGTACCTGGGAGCTTTTGGGAACTTAAACTAAGTGTTTCCTTTGAGCCTTGGCAAAGTAGAAGTAGGAGCCAGTTAGTATTTCCAGAGGCAAACTGGAAATTTGGAGACTGGAATTGGAAAGCAATTATTGTCCCACAAGTAGGGATAAAAGTAAGGTATGTTTCCATATGATGTCTCAAAATTCCAGTTATGCACCTTGGTAACTGGCACAGGAATACAGATGGGTTACAGACACCCCTCAAACCAAGATATTGTTGTGTCCTTGTTAGAGAAAAACATGTTAGTTAAGAAGACAACCAAAACATTTTCACCTACCCAGAATCCCAGCTGGTTGCCAGCACAATGTGGAATATCCATTATTACCCTTCACAAAGGAGGAGCTGACTGGGAACAGTAGCCACTGCCACTACCTAGCAAACCAAACAAAATGAGACCACAGAGTGCTTACCTAGGAGACTGAAGGTCAAAATCTGAACTATGGTTTCAATTGAATGTCTACCATTTTGCACCACTATAAAGAAAAAATATGAGCTAGAGAGGTGGCTCAGTGATTACTGGAACTTGCTATTCTTGTAGGGGATCAGATTTCAATCCCAGCTCCCACATCAGGTGGCAAAACTGCCTGTAACTCCAGCTCTAGGGAATCCAACTCCCTATTTGGGCCTCTGTGAGCACTCACATACACATAACATATATTCACACAAACACGTAAATAAAAAATAGAAATCAAAATTTTTATTAAAAAACATGTTAAGGACCCATTTATATTGTGTACTGCCTCATTGTCCACTCTCTACCAATGCATCTCTAATGATCTCCATCTACATCACTAAGAGTCAGTTTCTTAACACCCAAGCTTAAAATAGATCCCTCTATTTCTCTTTGAATGCCACCCTTCCCCTTCAACACAAATCATTTTGCAATTCCTACTGTGTGTCAATTATCCTATGGATGAGGAATGAACAGATGATGAGTAGTTACATATGAACTTTGGAATAAAACAAATTAACATCTTATATCTCTGTCTGAAAATTCATAGGCAGGATATTATTTTTCTTTAAAGCGCATGAGAGTAATTAGAATAGCTTCCAGGTGTAAAAGAAGTAGGATTTTTTTTTTACAAAGACTTGTGTCTGGTGATGTATAAAGCCTAGAGCCACTCATTAAACAATGATTAATTGTTATGTAATTAACTAAACTGTCTGTCCTTCTCATGAAAGCCCCAAATTCATTACACACACACACACACACACACACACACACACACACAAGTTTACTAGTCCTAAACTTGATGAGAACTGGCTTCTGACCCCAGGGAATTCATGCTACAGAGAGCCCTATTTGTTTGAAATTTTATCAAAGTGACCCTGAAACGTATTTTCTTGGTACATTTTCTTTTACTATAACAGAATACCTGAAATATTTAAAACATTTAAAGAAGAGATTTATTTTGTCTTTACACTTCTGGATGTTAAGAAGCCAAAGAACTCAAAAGTAACATCTGTGTCACCTCTGTTGAGCACTTCCTTTTGCTTTGACTCTTGGCAGAAATCAAGACTTGTGACTGGATTTGTTTTATAAGAATACATTCTTTTTTATGTATGTGAGTGTTCTATTTGCCCGCACACTTGCACTCCAGAAGAGGGCATTAGATCCCAGCATAGATGGTTATGAACCGCCATGTGGTTGCTGGGAATTGAACTCAGGACCTCTGAAAGAGCACACTGTGCTCTTGACCACTAAGACATCTCTCTGGAGCTCCAAGATGGTGGACACCATCTCTGAAGGGCAAGAGATCTATCTGAAACTCCCAAACTGGTGAGCGGGTGGGCAGCTGAAGCCAGAGCATCGACTTTGAGGCTTCCTGGGGTAAAAGGGGACAACTGATAAGCTGGGACACATTGGATACAAGCCCCTCGTAGACATGTCCAAGGTCTGAGAGTGATGACCTATTGATCCCCTGCACCTTCTTTGCTCCACTTTCCCCAGTGGCACAGCAACAACAGGGAGGGCATAACCCCAGGTAAGTAGTGCCTCCTCACTCTACTGGCTGAACATGGGACCCAAATCTGAAAGTAGAAAACTGTGGTCTCTTTAAACCCTGGTGATGGACAAAAGCAGCTATTTGTAGGTTAATTTCATGTGTTTCTCACAAGTGATAAATTCCTTTCAGTTTTAAGTCAGACAAGTACAAATATAGAAAATAACACAGTTTCTGTGTTTTCATTTCCCATATAAGAACACTGAGCATAATACAGACTAAATTACTTCTCTAATGATACGCATCTAATAAATGTCAAAGCTGACATTGAAAAAGAAAAAAAAAAACTGTGGGCCCTCTGAGCTTCCCACATATGCCAGCAAATGAGTGCACACAGGCCCTCTGCACTTGCCACAAAGGCCTGCAAATGAGTTCACAGGCCCTCTGCGCTTTGCACACCTGCCTGCCACTGAGTGCTTGTGGGCCCTCTGTCCTTCACACACACACTTGCGAGTGTGTTCATGTGCCCTCAGCACTGTCCACACACTCATGCACGTGAGTGTGCAAGGGGACTCGGCACTTTCGAGAGACATCTGCTAGTTAGTGCTTCTGCAGAGCCCCAGATCGGGGTCCAGCTGCACTAGCAACCTAACATCCAATCTCTCCCACCCACACTCCTGTTGTGGACAACATAGGGATCTCTGGGACATCATTCTCAACATTGAAGTCCCTGTTCTGTGGGTCTCCCAGTGGACTCCAGGCAAACAATTCCTGAAGCAGAGGAGGTGGAGCTCAGGTAGATCTGAGCAATTGGAGCACAATGTCCAGAGAGGCCTGTAGGCCACTGACCATTCAGAGTACCTGCACATGCATACTGCACCCATGAAAAGCTCCAGCAACCCAACCTGTGTTTAAGCTCCTCCCTTAAACTTCACCCTCCCAGGCAGACTCACCTCCAACCACACTCTTGCCCTTGCACATTTGCACTTGAGACTTTCCTCCCTTAGCTGCATCTGAAGACCCAACACCCAATTTCAAACATGAGGACCTCTCTCATCTTCCTGAAGAATACTCCAGACTCCAGAGACAGATGGACTCCATCTGCAATATAGGCTCCAGGAACAAAGAGCAAAGGCTACTGTCCCTCAGATGGCTAGAAGCAGGAATAAGAAAACATCCAACAAAAATGAGGATATTATGGCTTCATCAACAAACCCCAAAATCAACGGATATTTTAATTCATTGGAAACACAGGAAAATGATTTTGAAGCTATACTTAACTATTTATTAGAGGCACATAAAGAGGAAACGAACAAAACTCTCAAAGAAACACAGGCAAATATAGCTACACAAACAGAGGCACATAAAGAAGAAGTGAGCAAAGCTCTCAAAGAAATACAGGCAAATATAGCCACACAAACAGAGACACATAAAGAGGAAATAATAAAAAAGATGTCATCATGGGAAGACAGAAATCCACATTCAAACAGATGAAGGATATGGTGCAAGACATGAAAACAGAAGTAGAAACAATAAATAAAACACAGAAGAAACCCTGGAACAGGAAAACTTAGAGAAAAGGTAAGGAACCACAAAGAATACAAGAACCAATAGAATGCAAGAGATGGGAGAGAGAATCTCTGGCGCTGAAGATACAACTGCAGACATTAATACATCTCTCAAAGAAAAAATAAAATCAGAAAAGTCCCAAACACAAAACATCCAAGAAATCAAGGACTTCATGAAAAGACAAAATCTAACATGAATAGACGAAAAAGAAGACTTCAGGCTCCAAGGTACAGAAAATACTTTCAAGAAAATCATAAAAGAAAATTTTCCCAACTTAAGGAAAGAGAGGTCCATAAACACGCAAGAGGCCTACAGAATACCAAATACTCAAGACCAGAAAAGAACCTCCTAATGTTACATAATAGTTAAAACACTAAATCTACAGACCAAAGAAAAAAATATTAAAAGCAGCAAGGGAAAAAGGCCATGGAACATATAAAGGTAGACTATCAGAAGCACACCACACATCTCAACAGAAACAATGAGAGCCAGAAGGTCCTAGAAAGATGTCATGAAGACTCTAAGAGAACATAGATGTCAAACCAGACTACTATACCTAGCAAACTTTCAATCACCATAGATGGAGAAAACAAAATATTCCATGACAAAGCTAAACTTAAACAATGCTTACAAAGCAACCCACCCTTACAGAAGATACTAAAAGGAAAACTCCAATCTAACAAAATCAACTAGACCCAAGAAAACACAGGACATAGATAAGCTCACAACAAAAGCATCAAAAGAAAACAAGCACACAAGCACCCTGTCACCACCAACTTCACAATAAAAGGAAATAAATTCATTGGTTACTATTATTTACCAACATCAATGGAATGAACTTTCCAATAGAAATATGCAGGTAACAGAATGATTGCAGAAACATGATTCAACATTCTGCTGCATCCAAAAAACACATCTTGATGGGAGATCCAAGATGGCTGCCATGAGAGGACACTGTGTCTGAGGAGTAGGACAGCAGAAACAACACCGCGACCAGGAGATTGAACTCGGGACCTAAAACGCCAGCATTTGTGATTGCCAGGTGAGCGGAACTCCTACGGTGAGAAAATCAAGTGGGAAAATCCTAGGGACACCCAGTTATTCCCAGGAAAAATTTCCGGGTGACCTGTGGTGCACAGCTCTGATCTGAGCTAGCAGCTGCGCTGGGCGCCAGCAGCTGCCATACTAGACTGGATCACACAGTCTCCTGGGCAGACTGAGGAGGACTGGGGTAGCGTGTTGACTGACCTGCACACTGCAGGCACACACTGCTCAGATCTGCCAGCAAAAACCTCAGTCCATGTGTGAGTCTGCGGGCCAGTCTGGGAAGGACACGGGTTCTGCTTCAACCGGCAGGCGAATGGCAGGCACACACCAATTGCCACCACTGGAAACACCTCAGACTGAGAGGTACGGGGGAACCGTTTTGACCAGACTGCACAATGCAGGCACACACTGCTCGGGGCTGCCAGCAAAAACCTTGGTCCCTGTGTGTCCACGGGCCAGACAGAGAAGGCCTGGGGCACCATATCAGACAGGCCTGCATACAGCGGGTGCACACTGCTCGGCAACGACTGCAACCAACCCAGACCCACTGTGCGTGCCCCAACTGTCATCTCAGACCATGGTGCACAGCCCCTGGACCAGAAGGGGGCACCAAATCTCCAGTCCAGGGGAGAGCCCTTAGCAGCAAGCCCAGGGCAGAGCGCACAACCCCCAGCTGACATCTCAAACCAGGACACTCAGCCTCTAGCACAGACTGAGGAGCGAATTCTCCAGACCTGAGGGGTGACCAGCCTGCAGTGCTCACAGCTTCTAGCACAGAGCGCAAAGCAGAGCACACAGAGCCCACAACAGAGTTCAACTGAGACAACAACACACACTAACAAAACACTGGAAATCCCTGATCTTCTCAAAGAATACTCCGGACACGAGAGAGTGACAGTTCCAGACTGAAGTTCAACCTTAAAGCACAAACAGCACCTTGATTATATATAAACAAATGCCCAGAAATTGGGGAAATAACTCACCCAACAAAAATCAGGACACCATGGCCCCACCAGAAATACCCAAAAGTAGGGGAGATTTTAATTCAGTGGAGACACAGGAAAATTATATTAAAGCTTTGATTATGCAGATATTGGAGGAACAAAAAGAGAGACAAAAAGAGGAAATGAACAAGGCCCTCAAAGAAATGGAGAAGAATTTAATTGCCCACATAGAGGAACAATCAAAGATAAACAGAGAGGAAACATCCAAAATAGGAGACATAGTCAATCAGTTGAAGGAAACGGTACAAAGCATGAAAACGGAATTAGAATCTATAAAGAAGACACAAAGGGAGAAGAACCTAGAACTGGAGAACTTAAAGAAAAGATCAGGAACCACAAAGGT
>CM053742.1:39986296-40036992 GCA_028658305.1 Pachyuromys duprasi
TCGGTGTCAGACTGAAGACCCTAGTGAGGGAAACAGGGACTGTTTCAGTCATGAACTTGATGGCTGACTCTTTGACCCTCCCCCATACAAGCCAGGGAGTGACAGACTGGCTAGATCCCAGGGGAGGACATTGCAGCCAGCCCTGAGGAGACAGGATGAGCTGGGGTTGGATGGAAGGGGAGGAGGTCCTCCCCTGTTGCTGGACTTGGTGAGGGTGGGGAGGAGATGAGGGAGGGAGGGGGAGGGTGGGAGGGAATGTGGGAGGGGGCTACGCCTGGGATGCAAAGTACCTAACCTGTGATTGATATAAAAATAAATAAATTAAAAAAACACATCTTTGCAACAATGACAGACACTACCTCAGAGTAAACGGCTGGAAAAATGTTTTTCAAGCAAACGGACCCAGAAAACAAGTGGGGGTAGCTATCCCAATATCTAATAAAAATAGACATTCAACCAAAATTAATCAAAACAGATGAAGAGGGAAACTTCATTCTCATCAAAGGAAAAATCCATCAGGTGGACAACATAATCCTTAACATCTATGCCCAAATACAGGAGAACCAGCATTACTAAGTGAAACAGTATTAAAGCTTAAATCACACATAGATCCAAACATCTTAACAGTGGGAGACTTCAACACTCCACTCTCACCAACGGACAGATCAAGACAGAAGCTATCTAGGGAAATAATGACACTTACAGTGGTCCTGTATCAAATGGACCTAATAGATGTCTACAGAACTTTTCACCCAAACTCAGAAGAATATACCATCTTCTCAGCACCCCAAGGAACTTCCTCCAAAATTGACCACATAGTCAGACACAAAGCAAGCCTCAACAGGTATAAGAAGATTGAAATAATTCCTTGTATCCTATAAGACCACCATGGCCTAAAACTAGACCTCAACAACAAAAGAAATAATAAAAAGCTTACACATGCACGGAAGCTAAATGACTCTCTATTCAATGAGAGCTGAATCAGGGAAGAAATTAAAAAAAAGAAATTAGAGACTTCCTAAAATTCAATGAAAATGAAGGCATAACTTACCCAAATTTATGGAACATGATGAAAGCAGTGCTAAGAGGAAAGTTCATAGCACTAAGTGCCTTCAGAAAGAAGTTGGAGACACCTCCTACAAGCAAGTTAACAGCACACCTGAAAGCACAAGAAAATAAAGAAAGAAGACACACCAAGATGGAGAAGACAGTTGGAAATCATAAAACTCAGGGCTGAAATCAATAAATTAGAAACAAATTAAATGTTCAAAGAATCAATGAGCTCAAGAGCTGGTTCTTTAAAAAAAATCAACAAGATAGATGAACCCTTAGAGAAACTAAATAAAAGGCAGAGAGAAACTATCCAAATCAGCAAAATTAGAAACAAAAAGGGGGACAACAGACACTGAGGAAATTCAAAGAATCATTAGGTCATACTTCAAAAGCCTATACTGCACGAAATTTGAAACTCTAAATGAAATGGACAATTTTTTTCATAGATTCCATTTATCAAAGCTAAACCAAGATGAGTTATATAGACTAAAGTGTACTATATCACCCAAGGAAATAGAAGCAGTCATCAAAAGTCTCCCTTCCAAAAAAAATCCTAGGGTCAGATGGTTTCAGTGCAAAATTCTACCAGACCTTTAAAGAAGAGCTGACATCAATACTCTTCAAATTATTCCACAAAATAGAAACAGAAGAAAAACTACCAAACTCATCCTATGAGGCCATAGTAATCTTGATACCTAAACTACACAAAGACCCATCCAAAAGGATAATTTCAGAGCTATCTCTCTTATGAACACTGACAGAAAAATATTCAATCAAATACTCACAAACTGAATCCAAGAACACATAAAAGATATCATCCACCATGACCAAGTAGGATTCATCCCAGGCATGCAGGGGAGGTTCAATATATAAAAATCCATCAATGTAATCCACCACATAAGCAAAAAGTAGGAAAACAACACTTTATCATCTCCTGAGATGCCGACAAAGCTTTTGACAAAATCCAATACCCATTCTTGTTCCAAGTCTTGGAGAGATCAGGGATACAAGGCACATACCTAAACATAGTAAAGACAATATACAGCAAGCATATAATGAACATCAAATTCAGTGGAGAGAAACTTAAATCAATCCCAGTGAAATCAAAGACAAGGCAAAGATGCCTACTCCATATCTCTTCAACATAATACTGGAAGTCTTACATAGAGCAACACAACAGGTAAAGGAGATCAAGGGAATACACAATGGAAAGATAGAAGTCAAAATATCACTGTTAGCAGATGATATGATAGTATATATGAGTGACCCCAAAAATTCTACCAGAGAACTCCTTCAGCTGATAAACACCTTCATCAAAGTGTCTGGATACAAAATTAACTCATAAAAATCACTAGTCCTCCTGAATACGAAAGACAAAATGGCTGAGAAAAAATTAGGGAAACAACACCCTTTATAATAGATAGCCACAAATAACATAAAGTGCCTCAGTATGACTCTAAACAAGCATGTGAAAGATCTGTTTGAAAACAACTTCAAGTCTCTGAAAAACGAAATTGAAGATATCAGAAGATGGAAAGAATTCTGATGCTCATGGATCAGTAGGATTAACATAGGGAAAATGGGCATCCTACCAAACTCAATCTACAGATTCAATGCAATTCCCACCAAAAAAACCAACACAATTCTTTACAGAACTTGAAAGAACAATTCTCAATTTTTATGGAAAAACAAAAACCCGAGAATTGCTAAAACAATCCTGTAAAACAACAGATCGTCTGGAGATATCTCCATCCCTGATGTCAAGCTGTACTACAGAGCAATAGTTAAAAAAATAAAAAATAAACCTGCATGATACTGGCATAGAAACAGAATGGTGGATCAATGGAATCAAATAGAAGACCCAGAAATAATCCCAAACATCTACAGATACTTGATTTTTCACAAAGAAGCCAAACAATGCAATACAAAAAAGACAGCATATTCAACAAATTGTGGTGGCCTATTTGGATGACTACATGTAGAAAATGCAAATAGATCGATATGTCTCATCCTGCACAAAACTAAAGTCTAAGTGGATCAAAGACTTCACCATAAAACCAGACACTTAAACATGTCAGAAGAAAAAGTGGGGAAGAGCCTTGAACTCATTGGCACAGGAGACAACTTCTTGGACAGAACACCAATAGCACAGGCTCTAAGAGCAGCAATCAATAAATGGGACCTCATGAAACTGAATAGCTTCTGTAAAGCAAAGGACACTGTCGTCAAAAGAAAACGATAGCCTACAGACTGGGAAAGGATCTTCACCAACCCTAAATCTGACAGAGGGCTAATATCCAGAATACATAAAAAACCTAAGAAGTTAAACACCAATAAACCAAGTAATCCAATTTAAAAAATGGGGCACAGAGCTAAACAGGCACTTTTCTGAAGAGGAATATAGAATGGCAGAGAAACACTTAAAGAAATGTTCAACATCCTTAGTCATCAGGGAAATTGCAAATCAAAGCAAGCCTGAGGTTTCACCCTACACCCATCAGAATAGCTAACATAAAAAAGTCAATGACAGCACATGCTGGAGAGGATGTGGAGAAAGGGGAACCCTCCTCCATTGCTGGTGGGAATTTAAACTTGTACAACTACTTTGGAAATCAATCTGGAGCTTTGTCAGAAATTTAGGAACAGTACTTCCTCAAGATCCAGCTATACCACTTCTAAGCATATATCCAAAATATGCTCAAGTATACAACAAGGACATTTGCTCATGTTTGTAGCAGCTCTATTTGTAATAGGCAGATGATGGAAACAACCTAGATGTCCTTCAAGGGAGGACATTGTTGTACATTTACACAATGGAAATTGTTGTACATTTACACAATGGAATACTACTCAGCAATAAAAAAACAAGGAACTCATGAAATTTGCAGGAAATGGTGAGAAGTAGGAAATATCATCCTTAGTGTGGTAACCCAGAAGCAGAAAGATACAAATGGTATATGCACACTCATAAGTGGATATTATACACATAATATAGAATAAACATACTAAAACCTATAGTCCTAAAGATGCTAAACAAGGAAGACCCTAGGGAAGATGTTCAGTCCTCATTCAGAAGGAAAAATGGGATAGACATTGGAAGCAGGATAGGGAACAGGACAAGATACTATCACAGACTGCTTCTGAAAGACTATTGATTGAGGTACTGAAGCAGAGGCTGAGAACAATAGCCAAACATTGGGCAGAATGCAGGGAATCTTATGAATGAAGGGAGAGACAGAAAGACCTGGAGAGGACAGGGCCTCCAAACAAAGACCAACAGGGAAAAAAAAAAAAACTGAGCCCTTGTGGCCCCGTAGAGACTGATACCCCAACCAATGACAATGCATGGGAAAGATCTGAAACCCTGGCTCAGATTTAGCCCATAGACTCAGTCTCCAAGTGGGTTTCCTAATAAGTGTAGCAGGGGCTTTCTCTGGCATGCACTCAGTGACAGGCTCTCTGGTCACTACCCCTTGGGGGTGCAACCTTGCCAGGCCACAGAGGAACACAAGGCAACCAGTCCTGATGAGACCTGATAGTCTATGGTCAAACAGAGGGGAGGAATGCCTCACCTATCAGTGGACTAGGGGAGGGGCATCGGGAGGAGCAATGGGGGAGAAGAGGGAAGGAGGTTGTGATTGTGAGGAGACAAGGGAGGGGGACACAGCCAGGATACAAATTGAATAAATTGTAATAAATGATAACAACAAAAAATTTAAAAAGAAAAAATCATTCTTGGGATACTAATAATCTAACCCCTCAGGAATGAGAATTTAGATGTGAAAAGAACCCATTCATTAGTTCTCTGCTCCATCTCCCCACACCCCCCAAAGTAGTCAAAACCTCAACGTGGTATTTAGTGAAGACCAGCAGTTCTCAAATCACAACGGGTAGGAAGACATAATTTGCAGGGATACAAAGAACATAGAGGAATATCACAGCCCTGGAGACCCCTCCCAAAATCAAGACTGCAATCTTACAGAAGATCAGAGAGCTCCTCCTGGAGCAGTGACCATGACAGAAGATAATGGGACTACTTTGGCCCTCTGACAACAGGCATAAATAGGCAAGGTGGAGATGTTGGAAAATGGCATGCAAGAACAGGCAGGGAGAAGAAGGGTACTGAGAAAGTGCAAAGGAACCTGGTTTATCAAGAGACACAGCCTCCAGAGAGGACAGAAATATCTTCACAAATAAACACCAGGACAGGAAAGCCAGAAATATTTGCCCAATCTTAGTTCTGCTCGGGTAGATTTTCTAACTGGTATTCACCAGTCAATAGCAAAGTCTATGCTATCCTGCCTTTCCTCTGATATTCACACTATAACTGGTGACTTTCCTGGACACAGACTGGTAGGTATTCAGGAAATACAAAGCCATTTTGTGGTAAACCTGATGAGAAGAGATATTTGCATGCATGCAAAACCCATGAGAAATGCTTTCTGAGTATTCTCAGTGGTTTTAATTATTAGGTTCACAGCTCCTTCCACTTACATGGTTACAGTTAGGAAGTAACACAAACAATTCTGCCAAGAGACATATACTACAGAGTAAAGAGTGGCTGGCCACATTGCCCAAGCTTACCACCCACATGTGACTGCAAATATGTAGCTCCATAAATTCAGAAGCTATAGTAATAAAATATAACATATACTCTAGGCATCGCTACTAGAAGACAAAATGTCCTGATTAGGTATGTCTTGGTATTTTGTGTGTGTGTGTGTGTGTGTGTGTGTGTGTTTCGTTTTTTGGTTTTTTGTTTTGTTTTGTTTTTTTCAACTTGACACAAGCTACAGTTATCTAGGAAGAGGTACCTTATTGACAAAATGCCTTAGATTGCTTGTAGGCAAGTGGTAGGGCATTTTCTTTATTAATGATTGATATGGGAGGGTCCTTTGTGGGCAGGTGGCCCTGGACTTTGGTTCTATAAAAAGCAGGCTGAGCAAGTTATGAGGAATAAGCCAGTAAACAGCACTCTTCCATGGTACCTGCTTTAGTTCCTGCCTCCAAGATCCTGCTTTCAGTTCCCTGTCCTAAATTGCCTGGTGGTGGACTGTTACCCATATCTGTAAGTTGAAATAAACCCCTTCCTAAGTTGCCTTTGATCATGCTGTTTATGGTAGTAAAAGAAAGCAAACTAAGCTGGTTTGGCTGTTTGACAATTTAACAAATACCTAAACATCTACCAAGTGACAAAATGGTGATAAAAAGGGACCTTCAGTTTAGTAAATGTTACCCTTTGATACTTTAAAAACTATCTAGCTGTTCTGCTGATGCTTTTAAAGGCAACTTTCCTACCAAAATATTTAGGAATTCTTTTTAAATTTTTCTTATTATTTATTACAATTTATTCACACTGTATCCCAGCTATAGTCCCCTCCCTTATCTCCTCCCAGTCCCACCCTCTGTCCCTGCTATGTCCCTCCCCTAATCACTGATAGGAGAGGTCCTCCTCCCCTACTATCTGACCCTAACCTATCAGGTCTCATCAGGACTATCTGGATCCTCTTTCTCTGTGGCCTAGTTAGGTCACCTCATCATGTGGACGTGATCACAGAGAAGGCCACTGAGTCCATGTCACAGACATGTCTCTTCTCCTCTTACTAGGGAACTCACATGGAGTCTGAACTGCCCATGGGCTACATCTGAACAGGGGGTGTAGGTCCTATCCATGCATGGTCTTTGGTTGATTCATCAATCTCTGTAGGCCCCCTTGGGCACAGATTTGTTTTTTAGCTCTGTTGGTCTCCTTTTGGAGCTCCTGTCCCTTCCAGGCCTTTCTGTCTCCCTCTTCTTCCATAAGATTCCCTGCATGCTGCCCAAAGTTTGGATATGAGTCTCAGCACCTGCTTCAATACCCTGATGGGTAGAGTCTTTCAGAGGTCCTTTGAGGAAGGCTCCTGTCATGTTCCCTATCTTCTCCTATTTTACATGTCTATCCTGTTTGCCCTTCTGAATGAGGATTAAGCCTGTGCGCTAGGGTCCTCCTTGTTGTTTAGCTTCTTTAGGACTATAGATTTTATTATGTTTATCCTATATTATATGGCTAATATCCACTTATAAGTGAGTATATACCATTATGTGTCTTTTTGCTTCTGGGTTACCTCACTCAGGACGATCTTTTGTAGTTCCATCCATTTGCCTACAAATTGCATGATTTTCTTGTTTTTAATAGCTGAGTAGTATTCTATTGAGTAAATATACCACAATTTCTGTATTCATTCTTCAGTTGAGGGACATCTAGGTTGTTTCCAGATTCTGGCTATTTCGAATAAAGCTACTATGAACAAAGTTTGAGGCCACAGTCACCTTGATACCTAAACCGTACAAAAACCCAACTAAAAAGTGAACTTCAGACCAATCTTGCTTATGAACATTGATGAAAAACACTCACTAAAATACTAGCAAACTGAATCCAAGAACACATTAAAGATATCATCCACTGCAATCAAATAGGATTCATCCCAGGCATGTCTTAAGAATAGGAAAGACCTTGATTCAAAAACTAGTTTTTCCACTCATTTTCTATGTGACCAAAGAAAGTTGAGTTCAGTGTCATAATGAAACTCTGCCTCAGTTTTAGCATCCTTAAAATGGGCAACATTAATAGGTCATGCTGCCCAGAGTATCCTTTACAAGGCTATGCAAAATACTAGGTGGAAGGGTTTAGCATAGTGTCTCTTCCATAGTAAGTGCCTTATTAATTTGCTATTGCTTCTACAAGAAAGCACAGTGACTTTAGTGTCATGGAATTACACATTTATGGTCTTATACTTCTAGAAATCAAAAGTCCAAAATGGGTCTTACAATTCTAAAATTTGGATGTTTGAAGTGTGTGTTCTTTCTGGAGGCTCCAGGGGAGAAGTCACCTTTAAGCTTTTTGGTCATTCTGCCCTCTTTATCTCTGTGCCTCTTCTTCCTCCTTCTCTCTCACATGTTTTTTTTTTGTGTGTGTGTGTGTGTGTGTGTGTGATTATCTTGGGTCCTCCCAGATAATCTATGATGTCTTCCTCTCTAAAGGGTCTTCATTTAATCACACTTCAAGGCCTCTTTTGTGAGATAAAGTCCTGGGAAATAGGGGAGCCATTGTGAGCAGTATTCTTTACCTAACCACAGTGTCTATTGGGTTTCCATTTTGTTGTGTTGTTAGAAAGCCTGTTGGCTTCTTGAGGACAGCTGGTTCTGGGAAATGTTCACATTGTGTGTATCTCTTATCTATAAGAAACAAAAGGCTCTTTTAACTTCAGGTGGATTATTATGTTAATAAGCACTTTATAATGTTGAAAGTAAACATTAGCATCACACTGGCCTCATGGATAAACACAGACATGAAAACATGTAGAACTTTTGGTAGAGAAAGAAGAGCCAGAAGCTGAGCAAATTAAATGCAGTAGTAGCTGCCTCTGAGTCCATGAATGTAAGAGAGGGTTTGAGAGGATGTAGCTTTTTAACAAAATGAAGAATTGCAGCTTTTCAGAAACTACCAAGGCCCTCCCAAAACTAAAGAAGGAAAACATGAGAAAGTCAAACAATATTATTCTAAAATGTACCAGTATTTAATGATTACATTAGTGGTCCTCATCCACCTGCCTACTTCACACTTCTACGTGAATTCCAAATTGTGAGATGCCTATTGCATCTCAAACTTCCCAGGACCCAGATGAATTCCTGGTTTCAACCTTGACTCCAATGAAACTTCTTCACAGTCATCTTCACAGTGAACAGTAACCATTCTTGAGAAGGCAGCTAAGATCTGAGTGCCATATTTTATTCATTCTCCACCATTTATCTCTGAACTCCACACTGAACAGGTCAGAAAATCCTGTTGGCTCCACCTCAGAAGTACCTGGAATTCAGGTTATCCTCCTTACCTCCATGGATTTCATCCTGGTCTAAGCCACCACCACTTCCATGCTGAACTACTGACATTGTCTCTACATGGTCAACCTGTGCCTTTCCATGCCCCTATAAAGAATGTTCTCAGTTACAACAGTTGAAAACACACATCAATTCATGTCAAACTCACATTTGTAGTCGAAGCAAAAGCCAAAGTCCCCAAATCACTTTTGAGATTCTATGTGAGCTTCACTCTAATGTCATCTTATAATACTCTCTCCTCTCTTTACTCTCCCCAGCCACACTGGTCTCCTTGATACTCCTTAGACTTATGGGGCATGGTTCCATCTCAGAGATTTTGCAAATGCTATTTCTGCTGTAAAGCAAACTCTTTTGATAACCACATAGCTCTCTATGTATGTATTTTAGAACTGGGGATCGTGTTTTAAAATTTGTTTGATCTCAAAATATAGTGTGAAAAATCAGGTCATAAAATGGAATTCATTTACTTACTTATCTAAAAACTTCAAGAAACCAAATATTGTTGTTATGAGCAAAGTTGCACTGATAGAATATAACATTGGTTTTAACTCGTGTCCTAGGCTTCCTTTTACTATTGAAGAAACAGGTGATAGGAGAGGGGTAAAATTGTCATGTGTTCATTGGACTTCCTAAACACATTCACTCATTCATTGGCTGAAGAAAATTAATAAGAAAAATCTGCTCTCAAGTGTTCTTATAGAAAGAAACCAATTATAAGCACAATTTATGAGTAATATTATATAGGACAACCAGATTATATTTATGAATATATATGTCTGTACATATATGCATGTAACATTACTTAATGGAAAAAGGGCCATGAATTTGGAAAACAAAAAGTAGAATAAATGGGAGACTTGGATGGAGCAAAAGGAAAGGGGAAATTATGCAATTATATTATAATCATATGAAAAGACAAAAAAAGAAATAGAATATGTAAAATGTTGACCAATTCTGAGAATTGTGGGGTTTTGGGGTGGGTTGTTTTGTTTTGTTTTTAAGAAAGGCAGAGAAGGCCTACTTGAAGTAGGAAACATTCTGACATGAAGGCATTTACCCTGTGGAAAACAGGAAGTCTAGCCAGGGTTTGGACAGAGGAATGGCATATTCTCATTTACATTTTCACAGCGCCACAGTTAGTGCTTTCCTGAAGAGGTATGTCTGCTCCGATGTTAAGCTCTTTGAAAGGAAGGAACACAAGCAATACTTTGATTCCTCCTTGATTCTAAATATTTAGCACTTGCCACACCTAATTTATCCTCAACAGGTTTCTAGTGATGCATTTACTGTACTTACTTGGGCTGAACTCTTATCAGCAGAGCTTAGTGGATCCAATGAAAACAAAAGTTGGCAAAGCTCTTGTGTTTACCCAGTAACACAATGGAAAATTCTCTTTCCTTGAGGAGAATGTCTCCCACCCCACCCCACCCCACCACACCACACCACACCACACTCCACATTTTTTTTTTGATACTGGGTCTGAGATCTACTTGCCTCTACCTCCTGAATGTCTGGACTAAAGATGTGTGCCACCATGCCCTGACGATGTTTGACAAAATCTCAGTGCTTTTACCTGCCCGATATACATAAAAAATTTTCCCACAAAAATATCACAATTAAGAAATGGTCTGTCTGTGAACCACCACTAATACAAGACATATTTCATATGATTGCACTGTTTAGAGAATCAGGTAGATGAGGCCAACAGCAGGAGAACTACTTACAGTCATCAAGTGAACCACTAAATGGAATTTGCTGTCCTTCTGCTACACTGAATCATTCTGATTCAAGATCTTCCATAACATTAACTTCAAAGAAAATAGATTATTAACTTGACATTTAAATCAATAAATCATTACATCTTATAAAATACTCCATCTGCCATGTCTTCCTTATCTGTACTGGGAATCTAATGTGTTGCCTTGCCACAACTTAAAGTATTTGTTTATTTAAAAAGTGTCCAGAAGCCAAAGAAAAAAGTGATCTTCTAAAACAAAGGCCATCAAAATGTTATTAAAATTTTCTCAGGTTGTTGTACTTGCAGCTCCTTTACCCCATATTGCCCACCTCTGTAACTAGGATCAAGAAAATGTTAGAGCAGTCTTGGCCAGTGAACACAAGTAACAATTGCACAATTTTCTCTAGATGGATTGCTCTACCTGTCAGTTTCTAGATGGAAGAGAAAATAAAAAAACAGACATCAATACTAGAAGCCATGTGCATAGACCCTCTGAAGGCTATCGTTCTCAAATTCACCTGTTGATCAAACTCTGTTGGAGCATTTAGGAAAACACCACTTACTGAGCCTCATTCCATAGTTTCTCTTTCAGTGTTCTGGGTTAGAACCTGAGAATATACATGTCCATCAACTTTCCAACACTGCTGATGCTGATGGTCCCAGGAGCACACTGTTAGAATCACTACCCAAGTGGCACAAAATATATAACATATAGTTACAATTTTTAATACCCAGCTCTCTAGATATAGGTGCCTGTTAGATAAGAATACCTATAAAGCCTACTAGTCATTGACTCCTTAGCAGTGGGATATGTTCTGAAAATCCATTATTAAGAGATTTTTGTCATTGTGCAAATATCATAGTTGTGTTACACAAAGCTGATGGTGTAGTTGCCACTTACCTCAACTGTATGGTATGACATCTTGTTCTTAGGCAACACACTTATACAAGAAATGACTATGCTAAATACTATAGACAGACATAATTCAACGGTGAGTATATATATGTTATATATATATATATGTATATATATTAAAGATGTAGCAAAATACTAGGTGTTGGTAATTTTTCAGCTCCATTGTAATCTTACAGGACTACTGCCATATATACATGGTGTTTCATTAAAACAAAGCATCAGTATATAATGCATAACTTTTATATGTTTTAATATATGCAGAATACTACACTCCATAAGAACCCAGATTTGTCATACATTTCTTCACTAACCTCCCATAAGTCTTCATTTTATTTCTCAACATGTTCCATCCACAGCAATTATGAGGGGGTTGTCACATGGTGGGTACCCTTAATCTAAGGGGACTGAACCCAAACAAGGAAGTAACAAAGCCCTTTGAAGACCAACACTATCCTGCTCATCTTTCTGTTAGAATAAGCCCAGCTAGAAGCAGGGTAATGTTTGTTTTGGTTTGTTTTGCTTTGGTTAGGTTAGGTTAGGTTAGGTTAGGTTTGGTTTGGAACTGTTTTATGAAATTCATGTCTGAGCATTTGTTGCTAGAATGTCATGAGCAAAGTCTGAATTCCCAGGAGCTGAATTCCTCTAACATCCTGAAAAAAAAAATATCTATCTGCTGAAATCATTTCAACATCATATTTGGCCTCCTTCCAATCCCACAAGGATACTCTAGAACTTGAAGAGGACAATTCAAAGAAAGCAGTTTCTCCAGAGCTCCCTTTGCACTGGGCAAAAACCTGGCGGCACACAGTATCTGCCCATTCTGGTTCTGTGGCTGCCTCCCTTTATCCTACAATGCCCGAGGGTCTGGCACATGCTCATTTACTTTTATTCTCTGCTTCAATGTGTGAGAGATTTATATGCCAATCTGATCATCCTCCCTGTTTTGGGACTGCATGAGAAAGAACAGAAGGCCTGAAACAGAAATGTGCTTTGTGAGAGAGAATCTGTTGTTACAATCAACAGATTCTTTGAAGAGGCCTCATTGTGGTCAGCTACCAAAGACAACTTAGCACAGAAAAAGCAATGCTGATTTGAAGTAGAAAAATCCCCTATTTTCAAAGCTCAGGTGTTGCTGCTATTTGAGTAGGGATGTTGTTAGGGCTTGGGGATGTCTTCAGAAGTGGTGGATATAAATGAAATAGAGCAGTGACAGCATTTACTGTGGCCCAGGAGCTGGACTTGGACTTGTAAACAAAGTAGAGGCCAGAGCTTTCCATGACTATCTAAATCCAAGATGCTTAGAAGTTTAGCTTTTCTCTCCCAACTGATGGGTGGGAAAGGGGCTGAGTTATAGGGCTTGCAAATGTCACAGGATGGCCTCATTTCTCTTGCTTTAAAAGTATAGGAGGCAAAGGTAATATTCTCATGGGAAATAATGGCTTTCACTAACTGATGCCCCAAAGGGACAGGAAAGCATTGTTAGTGCTATCTCCCCTGAAATCAGTTGGGCCATGGAGAGGGTGGATGAACATGATCATTTTCATTCACAATGAACTCTTAAGGGATCACAAACCTTTGCATAGATGAGCACTGAGAAGAGAAGACTTCTGAGGAGGCTTGGAGGAAATGCCATGAATTTGTTCAAACCATTTTTATTAGCATGTACATCCAAACTTGTTTTAAAGCAATTGTGTTTGGGTAGAACTGCCAACTCCAAGCTGATCTGTCTTCAGCCAGACTGCTGGCTGTGGTCATTTGGCTGCAGTCATCAAAGGAGGCCCAGCCTCAGCCAGGACAATAATAGCAACTGACACTGTGGTGGCCCAGAGAAGAGGCCCAGGTGGTATCCAAGGGAACAGAGGAGAGAAAGAAAAATTTGATCTACCTAGGTGAATCCTGAAAGTAAGTGGATACCACATCTGACACAGGAGAACTCTTGTCATTCCTGAAATCACTACTGTACCCCATCTGTCCCAGAATGAACAAAGGACAATGCCACAGCCCAAGCTGTGGGAGTTCTAGGCTCCAAGATTTGAAACTATGTCTGATTCATAATGTCAGCTAGAGAGAGAGAAAATGAAGAGTGTGCCAGATGTGAAGGAGCTGCTTTTTATATTAGAACATGAGGTTCGAGTTCTAGACCTCCAACCAAAACACCATGAGGGGAACTTCACTTCTCAGAAGCAAATTGAATCTTCTAAAATAATAGCTGACTAAAGGCATATAAGATCTCAGGAAAACACAGGAAATAAATAACGTCACTACAGCAAAACAAAAAGTAGCCAAGCACACAAACACACTAGCACAACCAACATCAAAATCAAAGGATCTAACAGCCACTGATCATTAATCTCTCTCAATATCAATGGACTCAACTCTCCAAAAAAAAAAAAAAAAAGACACAAACTAACAGAATGGGTGCTTAAATAAGACCCAACAATCTGTTGCATTAAAAAAAAAAAAACATATCTAACTCACAAAGATAGACATTACCTAAGAGTAAAGAGCTGGAATATGGTTTTCCAAGCAAATGGACCCAAGAAGTAAACAGGAGTAGCCATTCGAATATCTGATAAAATAGACTTTCAATCAAAATTAATCAAAAGACATGGGGAAAGACACTTCATACTCGTCAAAGTTAAATTCCACCAAGAAGACATTGCAATTCTGAACATCTATGCCCCAATAACTATGTCCCAAATACAAGGGCAACCACAGGGCACACTCACAAGAGCAGCAATGGCACAGGCTCTAAGATCAACAATGAATGGGACCTCATGAAACTGAAAAGCTTCTGTAAAGCAAAGGACACTGTCTTCAGAAGAAAACGACAGCCTACAGACTGGGAAAGGATCTTCACCAACCCTATATCTGACAGAGTCCAGAATATATAAGGAACTCAAGAAGTTAAACAGCAACAAATCAAGTAATCCAATTTAAAAATGGGGTATAGAGATAAACAGAGAATCCTCAATAGAGGAATATTGCATTGCAGAGAAACACCTAAAGAAATGCTCAGCATCCTTTGCTATCAGGGAAATGTAAATCAAAACGGCCTTGAGAGTTCACCTTACACCCATTAGAATGGCTAAGATAAAAAACTCAAGTAACAACACATGCTGGAAATGATGTGGAGAAAGGGGAACTCTCCTCCATTGCTTGTGGGAATGTAAACTTATACAACCACTTTGGTAATCAATCTGGAGCTTTCTGAGAAATTTAGAAATACCTCAAATCCAGCTATACCACTCCTAGGCATATATCCAAAATATGCTCAAGTATACAAAGACAGCCATACATGCTGTCCACGAGTATACATGCTCAGCCATGTTTATAGCAGCTTTATTTGTAATAGCCAGAAGCTGGAAACAACCCAGATGTCCCTCAGTTGAGGAATGGATACAGAAATTGTGGTACTTTTACACAATGGAATACTACTCAGCAATTAAAAACAAGGAAATCATGAAATTTGTAGACAAATGGTGGGATCTAGAAAATATCATCCTGAGTGAGGTATCCCAAAAGCAGACACACATTCTATATACTCATTTATAAATGGGTATTAGACATATAATATAGGATAATCATAGTAATATCTGTACACCTAAAGAACCTAATCAAGAAGGAGGACCCTGGGTAAGATGCTAAACCTCCATTCAGAAAGGCAAATTGGGTAGACATTGGAAGAGGGCAAAACCAGGAAGAGGAGAGGAACTTACCACAGACTGCCTCTGAAAGTCTCTACCCTGCAGAGTACCAAGCAGAGGCTGAGACTCATAACCAAACTTTGGGCAGAGTGCATGGAATCTTACGAAAGAAGGGGGAGATAAAAAAGACCTGGGGAGGACAGGAACTCCAAAAGGAGAGAAAAAAATTCTGGGCACAGGGGTCTTTTCTCAGACTGATACCCCAACCAAGGACCATTCATGGAGATAACCTAAAACCCCTGTACAGATGTAGCCCATGGCAGCTCAGTGTCCAAGTGGGTTCCCTAGTAATGGTAACAGGAACTGTCTCTGACATGAACTGATTGGCCTGCTCTTTGATCACCTCCCCCTGAGGACGGTACAGCCTTACAAGAGAACAGAGGAAGACAATGAAACCAGTCCTGGTGAAACCTGATAAACTAGGATCAGATGGAAGGGGAGGTGGAACTCCCCAATCAGTGGACTTCTGGAGGGCATGGGAGAAGAGGGAAAGAGGGTGGACTTGGGACAGGACAAGGATGGGGGCTACAGCTGGGATACAAAGTGAATAAACTGTAATTAATAATAAATAAATTTAAAAAACATTTGAAAACTAAAAAAAAAATCTCTATCATCTCTAGAAAGATATCATTCTACATAATGTGTAGGAAATAAAATCAGGTGAGGCCAATGTTGCAGAGTAAGCTTGACTTCCGGCCCCAACAGATCACATCAAATAAAATTGAGTCTCTTTTAACAACTACTTCGACCATGTATGGATATAACCTAGAACCCCTGCTTGAATGTAGCAAATGGTACCCTAGTAAGGGGAACAGGGACTATTTTCGACATGAACTCAATGACTGGCTCTTTGACCCATTCCCCACCCCCACCCCGAGGGAGGAGAAGCCTTGCTAGGCCACAGAAGAGGACATTGCAACAAGTCCTGAAGAGACCTGATAAGCTAGATTTCGATGGAAGGGGAGGAGGAACTCCCTATCAGTGGACTTGGAAAGGGGCAGGTTGGTGATAAGGGAGGGATGGGGGGATAGGGAGGGAATGTGGGAGGGGGCTATGGCTGGGATACAAAGTACATAACCTCTGATTAATATAAAATAAAAATGTCAAAAAAAACAATTACTTCATATTCCAACTGAAAAGTTAGGAACAGAGGCAAAATCTAAAGCATGGCAGTGTTTTTGCTTTTGTTTTTCCTCCTAAAAACGGGATATTCTATTCTGAGTCAGCATAATAAGGACATTCCTCTAATCTTCACAAAAAAAAAATGTAGCTGAAAGTTCAGCCTGATATTTAGCCTATACTGTTTGTTGCTTTTCCTTGGGTACTACTGTATAAAACCTTCTATTCTCCTATCAGGAAGTGGGGGATGAGACAAAATGAGTCTATTCATGATTATGACAGAGAATGAAACTAATGCTCAAAACTTTCGTCAAGCTCCCAGTTTCAAAAACAAGTAGTTGACCAAAAGAGGTGGCTGGTTTTTAAGTTTTGCCTAACGCTACATATGGACATATTTTAAGTCTGATCTACAAGTTTCTCTTAACATATGAACTGCTACCTAACTTGATATGTAAACAGACTGTAACCTACTCCTATCACAAGTACTCAAGCCTCACCCAATCCTGAGCAATCATCTCTTTACAGACTGTGAAAGATAGACACAAGCTATAACCAATTGAGCTGTTTCTACCTCACTTACATCTCTTATGTCATTTCCTGACCTCTGACTGTAAAATGATCTGTCCATGTCACAGATGCCAGTCTTTCCATCTTACTGTGGTTTTGGAGTTTGTTCCATTCTATACTCATTCATTGCTCAACAAAGTTCGAGATTATCTGGAGATATAGTGCATAGAAACAAGTTTTAAAATATTTTCACCATGTTTCCTTCTTATCCTTGAATTGTGGTGTACAGAAGAACTACACATTTAGTTTATAGTGATAGATTTTGCAATCAACAAGCACATAAGGAACAACTTTTATATTACAGAATTTATTCTATTTTTTCCTATTCTTGAAAATAGATTTTTTTCTCATATATCCCAATTACAGTTTTCCCTTCTTCTACTCTTCCCAGTTCCTCCCTACCTCCCCTTATATCCAGATCCATCCCCTTTCCATCTCTAATTAGAAAAGAACAAGCTTCTAAGAGACAAGAACAGAACAAAATAAAACATAATAAAAGAAAAACCATCACACTGAAGTTGGGCAAAGCAACCCAACAGAAGAAAAGGTGCCCAAGAAAAACCACAAGAAACAGAGACACAGAGACCATTCATTCACACACTCAGGGGTCTTACAAAAATACTAAACTGAAAAATACATGATAAAATAACATATTTATATATAGTAAAAATAAGCTGAGAATAAGATAAAATTTAGAAAAATTAAGTCTGTTATGACGTTATGAGACAATGAGCCTCCAAAGATAACATTCAGCTCACTCCAGTGAGACTCCCTTGGAGAAAACTAAATTTGTATTTGCAAATGGTTATCAATTGGAAGTAGCTTCTGGGTTAAGGCACATATCCACTTCCGCTTTCAGCTATAGGATACCAACTGATGTAGACCAGTGCAGACATGGTGCATGCTGCTTCATTCTCTGTGAATTCTATACGAGCATTGTTTCTGTTGTGTTTAGGCCTTCTTTTCTTCTTACTTTCTGTCTCCTCTGGTTCTTATACTTTTCCATGTCTTCTTCCAGGGGGTCCTCTGAGGCCTGAGGGGAGGTATTTGATGCTAAGCATTTTGAGGTCTCTTGCACTCTGCGTATTGTCTGGCTGTGGGTCTCTGTACTTGCTCCCATTTGCTACATAAGGAAGCTTTTCTGATGGTGGTTGAGCAATGTGCAGATCTATGAGTATGGCAGAATGTCCTTAGGAGTCATTTTATTTCTATGTTTTTATTTTTATTTTTACAGCAGTAGTATTTGGTTTTATACTATCCCTGGACTACCTAGCATCAGGTTTTTGATCAACCAAGCAGGGTTAGGTATGAGTTCCTGAAGTTAAATCAGATATCGGTTGGTTACCCCAACAATCTTTGTGTCATCATTGCACTAGCTTATCTTGCAGGCAGGGCACCATTGCTGGTCAAAGGGCTTGGAGTTGGGAGCTGGGATAATAGGATGAGTGGTGGGAAAGTGGGAAGGAAAAGATCTTCATGTAGATCACTCTAAAATCACCGTGAAAAGTCCTCAATATGCTGAAACAAATCTACTTCATAACCCAACTATACTATTTCCTGGCATATTCCCGTAGACTTAACATCCTACTCCATGTCTACTTGCTCAGCCATGTTCACTAACACTCTAGTCACAATAACTAGGAAATGGAAACAATGTGAATGACTTTCAACCAATGAATGGAAAATGGAAATGTGGCACAGATACATACATTATGAATACTATTCTGTTGTAAAGAAAAATGAAATCATGAAGTTTGAAGGTGAATGGATGGGACTAGAAAAAAAATCACATCATATAAGGTAACCCAAACCCAGAAAGACAAATATCTCATGTTCTTTCCCATCTGAGGCTCCTAGCTCCAAATCTTCCAATGTGAGTACATAACCTGGAGTAACTTCAGAAGTCAGGAAAGTTAAATGAAACCATGATAACAGAGGTAGAGGGGGTATTGGTAGGACACATGTAATTTAAGAAGAACATGGCAAAAATGGAGGAATTGCTTTAATTAAAGGGGGATTAGTAGATATGTATGAAAGAGAGAGGTCAGGGGTAAAATAATAATGTCTAAAAGAGTCAGTAAGGAAGCATATTATTATCTACCTATAAAAAATTGCACACAAGATGTAGTCCAAGACGGCGGTGACCAACATGCACCATATTTGAGGGGCCCAGGATCCGAAACTCCGAAATTGATGAGTGGAGGGGCAGCTGAAGCCAGAACATCTACATTGAGGCTTCCTGGGCAAGAGGGGACAATCTGTGAGCTGAGACAGTTTGGATCCAGGTGACCTGTGGACATCTCCTGGGACTGAGAGTGGCAAATATCTGATCCCCCCACCCCCGCACTTCCCCTTGCCTGAAGCATGGTCCTTCCTGCTGGGCAGAGGCAGCAGTGGTTGCCACAAGCAGGGGCCTCCTTGCTCAGTGGCTGAGATACTAGAGGCTGTGGCAGTATGGGCTTTCCAGGTCTTCGGCTGCAGCCGGCAGCTGTATGGGCCTCCATAAACAAAATGTTTTATTACTACTTATAAAATGTTAGGCACTTCAGAGCATCTAGAAAGACATTTCAAAAAGATACTTGGCATTTCAAACACACAAACACAGGGTGTAGGTAATAATAGTTAGAACTGTAAAAAAAAAAAAAAAGTCTTAAGACGAACAGTCTGCCTCAGGCCGGCTTCCTCCTGCTGCTGGGTCCTCTAACCTATTGAACGAACAAGGTCTAGTGTCACTCCTGTGGTCTTAGCAGAGGCAGTCTACAAACTGCATTTCAGAGGCATTCATAGTCACTGCTAGAAGACATGTCTACGGTTTGATTTGATTATTTAAAGATGACTGGATGACTGGATACACACCTGATTTCCTAACTCGACAGTATGTTGGTAACCTGTACAGCTAGATGTCCAGATTTAGCCAAAAGTCTCTGTAGGAGGGTCAGGGGAAAGGCTGCGAGCAGCTTTTTCATATTATATACACGGGCCTTCTAAGGCTGCAGGAAAACCTTCTCCAGCATTTCCCACTGGCCACATGTGGTTGTCATATCCTGGGCTTCTCTCAGGTGGAAGGGTAGAAGGAGGACACCTGCCCTATTAGATAGACTGTTCCTCCTACCTCTATGAGGGTCTCCGCTCATCTTTCTTTGGGCCGTCTAGGCCTCCATTTGCCCAGGTGTGAGGGCGCTTCAGTGGGGTGGTACCCTGCCAGTGATGTCAGAGTGTTCCTGATGTTCATGTGTAGTCCTGGCACCTCAGGCTGTAGAGGACCGAAGAGCCAAACTTGGTCTTTGGGTCGCTGCCATGCCACGCCCGCTGCCACCCTGAGATGTCCTCAAAGGCCTGGCTGAGGCCTCTTCATGGGGCCGATGGAATCCAGGAGGCCTCACGCGGGCCTCTGCCATTGTGGCATTTCCTTTGGATGGGAAAGGGGTCAGCGCAGGATGGCGGCTTGGCTGGGTCAGTGGCTGCTGCAAGGGCTTGGACTCTCGGCATCTGCAGGACTGGGATTGATGCTATCCCAGGCCGCTGGGTCCCCGGGCTCACCCAGCATAGGCTTGAGGCCTGAGCCCCGGGGGAAGAAGGCCACATTCTGTAACTTGCTGCCCATCTAATATATTCTTACTCTTATTTGTACGTAAGCATGTCCTGTTATGTCCTTCAAGAGTAATTTGCATGGCTTCTGAGGCTAGAGTCCTTTTCTTTCTAAAACCAAAACAGTGATGGTGCTTACATTTAGGAGCACGTTGAAAACAAGGGAGGTGTTTTGTGTCTTTGAACTGATAGATATTAGAACTGAAAGACACTTTGATCTACAGAAGTCAACAGTTTTGTTACTATAGGCATAAAGTTTCCAGTCATTTATAGCTTTGAGTTAAAGACAGACATCAGTATTTCCTGCTTGTCCTCCTGGCTGGCAACAAACCAGAAACTAAACCTAAAAAGTTCAAAAGTGACCAGTGATTCCATTATACTCACTAAAGTGTGTTCAATTAACACAAGAAGGTACACACTACTATGAAGCTGGCTATTGACATCGTGTAAAGGAATTCTTTCATTTCAAGAGACAAGAATGTAAGTATTGGGTGAGAAAGGCTGGAAAGAGAATAAGGGATACAGAGTTCAAGGCCACTGAGTATCTCAGCCACTGAGCACGGAGGCCCCTGCTTGTGGCAACCACTGCTGCCTCTGCCCAGCAGGAAGGACCATTTGATTTTATATACAGAAAAATCAAAAGCAGTATCAAAATTAGATGTTGTATGATTGCTTACAAACTCCCCCATATTGGACCCCTCTTTGCTGAGTTACCTCATTGTTATGCAATCAATGAAGGTGGGTGGCAGAAATGCTTTGGCATAGTTCCTGGCATACTATAGGAACTCAGTGATAGCTTATATCTTACCTACCAACTAATCTTCCAAGAGTTAATAGGGCAAAAGAATTCTACTTTTATTGAGTCAACAGGGAGATGCATCTAGCTTAACTTTGGGAGAAAAAAGAGGCAAGTTAGGCTTAAATTCCCATCTCTCCATCGCAGGAAGCATTGTATGAGAAGACTTTCCCAGAAGCTAACTAACAGGCAGCTACAGTCACCTGAGATAAAAAACAAAACAAACAAACAAACTAACTAACTAACAAAAAAACAGCTGTCACTGACGTGTTCTATCTCCTTTTACAAGAGTGTAGCTAAGGGGAGGACATTTCTATTGATGGCTGCAGACAGTGTCCACAATGGTTACTGAGGACAAATCCAGCCTCATGTGTAATGATGTCAGATAGAATGAGCATTCTTGAGTGCCCTGCAGCCAGTTTCTTCTACTGTGACAGAGGTGATCACCATCATGCAAGGTTCTGCTTTAAGGGGATCTGTCAGGCCCCCTTCTGTTGACTGGTCAAGAATCCCCACAAGCTATCTGTAGTTCAGGATTCCAAGAAAGACTTGTGTGGAGAGCTGCTTGTTTGTCAGGCTGCTTTGTTATTGAGCTCTCAGGGAAAAACATGTTTTCACCCTGGCCTTCACCTGGAGTCAGGGATAAGCAGGATGTTTTGCCAAGTTCACTTTCTTTTGTTTGTGTGAGGATCACACAGACAGGTGGTTGAGGTAAACAAGTTTGACTTCTCCATGAACCCCTTCATTGCACTGAGGTACTTTGCTCTGACTATTAAAAGGGATTGTGGAATAAAATGGCTGACTAGTTTCTACTGGCAGCCCTCTCAAGCAGATCCCATGTGCACTGTGTTGTTTTAAAATGTTCTTTCAATCCTCACTCCCCACTCAAGAACTGTTCCAATCTGCCTGTGGGCTCAGGCAGACTTGGATCCAAGAAGAGCATGTGTGTCTTTCTTGAAATTTAGAAGTGGGATATGCCTGAGTCAGTAGATAACTGCAGTTGATGGACTTGTGATAAAGACTTAGAAACCAAGGGCACAAGTGGGGGCTGCCATGTGTGACCCATGTTCTAAGAGAAGCAGAAAGGGTCATTCTGAAAGAGAGAAGGCTGATGCAGAGCCACGAAAAGAATGTGGGAGAAAAGCGAAAGAAAGATGTAAGAGAAATAGGAAGAGATCTTGGATGCTCTTCATGTAGCCTGCTGCATTTGGCCCTTTTAACTTAGACACACTGGAGTCATGTCCAACACCCTCCTGTCAGCTTCTCTCATACCAATCCTTAAGGTTTCATTTCTCTGCTTAACCTATTAAATTACTGATTTTGCAAGACAATCAGTCACATTAAATCTTTGTCAAAATAGTTAATTTTATGGTAATAGTTAATTACCATACATACCATTATGTTTCATTATGAGATTTTCAAATAAATTATTTTTGGCTGATTATTCTCCATCCACCTTCATTCTCATTTCCCTGATCTCCCTTGTCCTCTTCCACACACTATAGCTCTGTGGTAGTTTGAATGAGAATAGTATCCATGACCTCATATATTTGAATGCTTGGTTCCCAGTTGGTGAAACATTTTGGGAAGGATTAGGAGGTGTGTCCTTGTTGAAGAAGGTGTGTCACCAAGGAGGAGATAACCTTTGAGGTTTTAAAAATCCATACCATTCCCAGTTAGCTCTCTCTTCCTCATTGTTGTTTCAAAATATGAGATTTTTCCTTATTGCTCCAGGTCCATGATTGCCTGCCTGCTGCCATTATTTCCACCATGATGGTCATTATTTCACCCTCTGAAATGGTAAGGCCACACTAAACTCTTTCTTCTATAAGTTGCCTTAATCATGGTATCTTCTCAATGCAATAGAAAGGTAACTAAGACAGACTACTTTCCATCCTAGAGCCCCAGTACCCTCATGCCCATCCTATACCTTACTCAATGTGTCTATTTCCTTCTCACGGCTGCTTTCTAGTTTCACAGCCTATGTCTACATTCACCCCCACTCACATACATACTAATATATAAGTGTAAGCTAGGATCCCTATATGAGAGAGAAGGTGATATTTTTGTCTTCCTGAGCCTATATTACCTTGCTTAATATGATACTTTTCATTTCTGTTTTGCTATAGACTTCATATTTTATCTTTCTTTACAACCTAATAATATTCTCTTCCCTTTTCTCTCTTCTCTGTGTGTGTGTGACATTTTCATTGTCCATTCATCTGTTGATGGAAGTTTATTATTGATTGGCCCCCCTGCATTTGAATGACTTACTTAAAGTTTTATTTCTGTGAAGAGACACCATGACCATGGCAACTCTTATAAATGAAAATACTTTCTTGAAGAGACCTGATAAGCTAGAGTTAGAAGGAAGGGGAGGAGTACCTCCCCTATCAGCGGACTTGGAAAGGGGCAGGGAAGAGATGAGGGAGGGATAGGGAGGGATAGGGAGGGAATGTGGGAGGGGGCTACGGTTGGGATACAAAGTACATAACCTGTGACTAATATAAAATAAAAATATAAAAAAATAAAAAGAAAATACTTAATTGGGGCTGGCTTATAGTTTCAGAGCGTTAGTCCACTATCATCATGTCAGGAAGCATGGTGTTATGTAGGCAGACATGGGTGCTCGAGAAGGAGCTGAGAGTTCCACATTTTGGTCTGCAAGCAGCAGGAAGATAACTGGCTTAAGCTTTTGATACCTCAAAGCCTACCCCACACACCTCCTCCAACAAGGCCAAACCTCCTAATAATGCCATTACCTATGGGCCTATGCAGGTCATTTGTTTTTCAAACCATTATAATTACTCAATGTTTCTCAAACGCAAGTTTTAATAGAGAGGTTGCAAGAAAATTCTGAAAGCAGATCCATATATTAGCAAAATAACCTCCAACAAAGACTTTTTTAAAAGTCTAGAAGTAACATAGGAGAGCCAATAAAAACCCAGCAGTATCAACGAAATGCTGAGCCTAGCCTACAGCCCATTTTGGCTTCATTTCTCCCTCCACATACTCTCCATTCTGGCTAATTTTGTCCTCCTACACTCATTCCATTCCATAAGCCCAAGCGCCAATATAGTTTCTTGTTTAGTTATATATTCTTTTATCCTTTGACTCCTCCATTAAGATGCCACTTCATGAAATCCAGGATATTGCAAGTATTGCTCATCAGTCAGATTTAACTCTCCTTAATGAACTTTCTGAAACTTAAAGCATATATTTTCTTGCTAATGGTTTGTTAATAGTCTGAGCTAGTTTTATTCATGCTCATTCTTCCCTTCCCACATGCTCTTGAACCTCTGCAAGGCCATGAACAGCGAATCTTTGAAGCCCCAGTACTGTATAGTCAGACCTTGAACAATTTTTCGTGGATGAAAGAATGTGATCGATGACTAGAAAAGGGGAATGATGACATGAAGCAGTGTCAAGGTCTGAGGATAACACATGTCATTGTTATATAATAAACATCATATTTTATTGACATGAAAAATACTTCATTATTGTCATGGAAATCTGAAAGAGGTGTTTGCGTGAAAAATTTTAGAAATTCCTGATGAATCTGTTCTCATTTGGAGATGTCCCATGTTGCTGTTGGCAGATGGCAGGACTAGAAGTCATCTTAAAAGTAGATTTATGAAGACATGCAAAACATGAAGACACGTAGAGCTGATACTAGCTGTTGGCAAGGAGTTCAATTGAGATTCAACTATTAACACTAACATATGGTGTCTAGGTGTGGTTTGGATTTTGTCACAGGAAAGCCATCAGAGTACAGTCAAAGTTATTCTATACCTACAGAGAGATCCAGCACAAGGGTTCTAATATTTAGGCAGAAATTACATTGTCTTTAAGAACCCAGGCTCAGAAGACATATGCTCCACCATCTTCTGTTGGCTGAAACAGTCACATGTCTACTAGATGAAACAGAGACCGTATACATCTCCGTGGAAGGATGTCCTACAGAGTTTTGGAGCCACTGATTCAGTTTAAAATTTTTCTGGTCCATCTACTTTTTATTTATCCTACATGAATATTGGTGTACAGAAAATGTACATAGTTTATTCACCATCACAGCAAATAACTGACAAAGCCCCTTTACTTCAGCCAATTCAACTACTATTTTCTTCACTACTTAAAAAGGAAAAGATTTACTTTTGCTCATAAGATGTCAGTCATGGCTCAATAACTCCATTGTTCTAGGGCCTGTAGTAAAGTAGACTATTATGGCAGTGAGCACATGCTAGAACAAAGCATGTGTTTTCTTCCTCTTTCATCTTGATGTCTGGGAAGCCAAGAGATTTAAAGACAGGGAGGTCCAGAGTTCCTATATATCTTTTAAGGGAATGTCCCCAGTAACCTAACTTCCACTTAGCCTTACGTGCCTACTAAAGGTTCTACCACATACAAATTATGGCACTGGCTGGGGACCAAAACATTCAAGACATGGGCTCCTTAAAGACATTTAAAATTAAACCATAACACTAGAGAAATATTTCTGCTCATATATGGTATTAACCTTGAAAGAATTCATGTGATCAACAAGGAGAAAGACCCCTGTTTTTTTTTTCTGATGTGGTTTATGCAAAAGACCCTGGTGACAATAATGTTGGCACATGGCTCTCTAACATTATCATTGCTGACAAATTCAATAAAACACGTATTTCTATTCATATAAAAACCACTCTTTACTGTTGGTGAAGTGAGAGACAAAAGATTAGTTGCCAGACAGAAGGATGTTAAATGATGTCTAGGTGACATGGTAGAGAAGTCTTTGTATACTCATAGTACAGTATTAAAAGAACAAAAAGGTATATGGTTAGTGAGAAGTTAGTACCTGCACCTCTGTAATATTGTCTTTCTCTGTTTTAAATCTACATTTCTAAGAGTAAGATCACCACCAACCCCAACAGAATTTGGAATCCTAGCTCCATCAATCAGCTATGACTGGAAGGGTCAAATGGCAAACTACAGCTGAATTCAAGAAAGGTTGCTTCTCAGTTTCAGGATGTGTCTTAGCAAATATTGTCATTTTGGTCCTGAAGCCACTGTGGATCTGAGCACCCATCTCTCAGAAGAAAAAAACCACTGAGACATGTGACCAAGAGGATAAAAAAAAAAACATATCCCTCTTCCCATTGCATTATTTAGTATTTAAAGGGTTGGCACATGCAATATAATGAACTATAAGTTTGCTTGGTATTCTTCATGATGACAAGCCCATAACTATTGGGCAGCAAATGTTTAAGGATCATGTAACCCATCTCATAGGCCATAAATTCTAGGCGTTCTTGCCATATACATGCATTTGATAATCCATAGCTCAAATCAGGAGAAGATACAAAAAAGTAATGGCAGGGAAGTCAAGGCAGGATGGGATTTTATAAAATAAACAAGCACTTTCAGTCAGGTGTATTACTATTTCTGAAGTCATACCATGTTGTGCTAAGATGCTGAGGCTAACGGAAGGGAAATTTGTTGTTTGGGTTTGTTTTATTTTGTTTTGTGAAAATTGTTTTTAATATTAAACCAAAGTTTGAGTTATTTGTTTTTATTGATAATTCTTTTTGAAAGATTTATTTTTTATTTATGTATATATGTGAGTGCCTGCATGTATGTGTATACCTAGTGTGCTTGGATACTAGAAAAGGGGCACGAAATTCCATAGAACTGAGCTTACAGGAAGTTGTTCCCATTACCTCATGTGTGAAAATAAGATTATCATTAGTGTCCCTGTAACTGCCAGCTGATATGATGGCATATGTGGGTAAAAGGGAGCTTTGAAAGTGTCAAAATTAGGGGGCTGGAGAGATGGCTCAGTGGTTAAGAGCACTGTCTGCTCTTCCAAAGGATCCAGGTTCAATTCCCAGAACCCACATGGCAGCTTGCAACTGTCTGTACTAGCAATTCTAAGAGATCTGACACTTTCACACATTAAAAAAGTTTAAAAAGAAAATTATAAAAAAGAAAAAAATGCCAAAAGTGTTTTCTCTGTTTATTTTGAAAGAGCTTGAAAAGGATTCATAGATTCGTTCTTCTCTGTGGGTCAGCACACAGCGGTTGATGCAACATGGTCCAAATCAGTCAGGCTGCATCTTAAATTGAGAGCATAACTTGACAACATTGTCCACATAGTACTGTATTTTTGAGTGTTTGTTTGTTTTGGAATCAAAGGTGCAAGAGTAAAAGTATCCTGGAGGCTTACACCAAAGCTCAAGAAACCTCCTGAAGACAGGCAAAGTACAGCAGGGTTAGATTTCCTATTTGGAGGCTCTGAGCATCTACTGCATAAAGTTGGGGCAATGAAGCCTGGGGTGCCATGGGGAATCACAAGATGCTGGTGATGACAGGACAAATTGAAGTCTAGTATTGGAACCCCAGTGATTTTTTTTTCCTCCCGACTAACTGATCATGTAATTGGGAAGCCTTTGGAAGTGGTTTGAGACAATATTTTGAAGTGGGGGTGTTGGCGTGATGTTTTGTGCAGTGTGTCAAGATTATCCTTGTGTTATTCAAATGCTTCAAATTCAACTGAGAAGAGACTGCATTCCCTTCCAATGTCACTTTAACCAGTCTCACTTATGATTTGTTTGACTGAACTGGAAAATTCACCTATCTTTGTCTTTGTTATTTCTGATTTGGTTAAAGCCTAAACCCAGTGAGGCTTGTATATTTTGTTCAGCAGAAAAGATTACCCTACCTGTTAGTTCTGCATTCCCAGTAATATACCAGTATGTGTCTATTAGCAAATTCATTTCAGTATTCTTTTGAACAACTGTATATAAATATCTGCCCTTTGAACTAGCTTTTCTCCCTAGCTAGAATGCTCCTTAATTAATGAAATAAATAAAACCTTTCACATGTGCTCATTCTGCATTTGTATGAGAAGCATGATTTTAACATTTTGAAGACAGAACTACAACACTAGTCTGCTGTTCCTTCGGTTACAGGTTTGTGGGTAAGGTAGATTGTAAGATTTCTTCCAGTGCCAATAAGTGTAAGATCCCTTCAATAGAAATATTGTACAAAGTACTTAGGAGTGTGGGTCATCTGTTAAAAGCAGAAATTAGCTACTGAAAAATTTCAGAGAGGTTTAGGTACAATTATGTAGAAAAGATTAATTCTAACTAAACAAAGAATCTTCAAAATCATCATCAAGTACTGTGGGTCTTTTTTTACTTTTTATTTTTATATTAATTACAGTTTACTTACTTTGTGTCCCAGCTGTAACCTCCTCCCCCATTCCCTCCCCATCCCACCTTTCCTCCCTCCTCTCCTCCTTGCCCTTCACTAAGTCCACTTATAGGGGAGGTCCTCCTCCACTTCCATCTGACCCTAGCTTCTCAGGTCTCACCAGGACTGGCTGCAACCAGGGACCATGCATGGATATAACCTAGAACTCCTGTTCAGACATAGCCCATGGCAGCTCAGTATACAAATGGCTTCCCTAGTAAGAGGAACAAGGACTATCTCTGGCATGAAGTCTATGGCTAGCTCCTTGACCTTCTCAACGCCCCCATGGGAGGAGCAGCCTAGCTGGGCCACAGAGGAGGACATTGCAGCCAGTCCTGATAAGTACTTTGGTTTTAAGACATGTCTCCTCCAAAATCTGCAGAAACTTAATTCTCAGAGTAATAGTCTGCCATGGGTGTGCACAGGGCTGGTACTCTCAGAAGGATGCAGTAACAAGGCACCATATTGGAAGCAGAAAACAGGTCTCAGGGGGTATTGATCCTGTGAGTGTTTTATTTATTTATTCTTTCATAAATTACAGTTTATTCACTTTGTATCCCCACTGTATTCCCTCATCCCCTCCCAATTCCACCTTCCCTCACTCTTCTCCTCCCATGTCCCTCTCCCAGTCCACTGATAGCGGCACTCCTTCCCTTCCCTCTGACTGTAGCCTATCAGGGCTCATCAGGACTGGCTGCACTGTCTTCCTCTGTGGATTAGTAAGGCTGCTCCCCCATCAGGGGGAGGTGATCAAAGAGCCAGCCACTGAGTTCATGTCAGAGACAGTCCCCATTACCCTTACTAGGGTAGCCACTTGGACACTGAGCTGTCATGGTCTACATCTGTACAAGGGTTCTAGGTTATCTCCATGAATGGTCCTTAGTTGGAGTATCAGTCTCAGAAAAGACCCCTGTGCCCAGATTTCTTGGTTCTGTTGTTCTCTGTGTGGAGCTGCTGGTCCCTCTATATCTTCCTATCTCCCCTTTCTTTTATAAGATTCCCAAGACTTTCAGTCTTAAAACTATAAAAAATTAAGAAATGTCTATTGCTTCGAAGTTACTCAGTTTGTCATATTTTATCACAGAACTACAAACCAACCAATATACTAGCCTGATTATCTAGGAAAAGTACTGAAACCATCAGACTCTAATAAGGGCATCCCATCCTCTCTGGAGATAGTTGTGAATTCTTGTGCTTTTGTAGGAAGACAGTTGTAAACTCTCATGGTGCCTATCTGGGGGAGCAAATTTAGATCACCCATAAATATGAAAGGCACATTTTTATTCTGTCAGGTGAGAGCCTGCAATAACCAGATAATGAGCAATAATTTGGATAGGTCACTAGGCTCCTTGCTATCCAAAGAGTGATCCCAAGGCCAGCAGAAAAAAAAAGATACAGCCTAAGACCATTTTAGAAATTCCTAAGCCAATGCCCAACTATTACCCAATGAAACATAATCTGAATTTTAACAAGATTCCTTGGCAAATGGAAAATATAGGACTTTGAAAAGCACTGGTCTGCTTGCAGGGTTCAGAAGTGGTTCTCAACCTTGCTCATGCATTAGAATGTCCTGGAGATCCTTTAGGCTTACAGAGATTGAGTGTTATCAGTATCCCCCATAGTAGGACAGGAAGCTGACAGATGGAAAACTAAAGGCAATCTTCTCAAATCAGCACTGCATAATAAGATAATCAGCAAAGAGGCTTTTTCAGTTGAGGTTCTTGGAAGGGAGCCAGAGAGAGGGAGGTTGAGGGATAAATGGGAAAGTAGAAGAATAGCTAGGTCTGTGGTTCTTTTATTATTTCCCTTGGGGGTAAGGATATTTGTGACTGACCAAGATGCCTGTCTCCTGTCCTGACTACTTCTATTTATTAGTTCTATCCAGAGTTGAAAAGCAATTATCAGTGTGTATGAGACCCAAGAGGTCTCAAAGGACAAGGGGAAGGAAGGGCATAATATGCTGTGGGCATCCTTAATGAGATTGCTTTACTGATTCTTAATCTTATGTAGGTTCTTTTATTCATATGAAGCTTTACAGTAAAAAATTGCCATGATAATCAAGTTAGAATTCACTCTATCATAGCCTATCATGGTTATTTTTAGAAATGTTATTCCGTGAGCACAAGACAATTAAATTAAGTGCCAGTGGCATGCAAATGTAGGACTAAATATTTGTCATAGACATATTCTGACAACTGCAGTCTAGTAATCTGTTTAACACAGATCTTTGGTTTCTTCAGTCTCTGTGTGTTACTTGTGAGTCTGGTGGGTTTGGGAAAAAAAATTCAACATGGTAAATGAAGAGATATCGCTACTGATAAACTTTAAAAACAATGCATACATAAAACCAGTCAACTAATACGCTTGTTGAGAATAACTTCATTAGAATGGTGTTAGCTACTGGCTCAAACAATGGAAGCTTATAGGTTCCTACATCAAATTCAAAATGGATGTTTGAGATTCAGGGGCTGGGATTCAGGTTCACTTCGACTGGAAGATACTTCAAGATTGCCACATCTCAGTCACTTTAGTTTGCTACAGCAAAACACCATAAGCCAAGTATTTTATAAACAATCTAACAGGTTTTTTTTTTTGCAAGATCAGGATATCAACATGGTTAGTTTCTATGGAGGGTCATTCTCCAAATTATAGACAGCAAACTTGCTATAACCTCAGATGGCAGAAAGGTAAGAGAACTCTCTAGAGTCTCTTCCATCAGGGAACTAATCCCATTCATGGGAGGTCTGTCTTCATGGCCTCACAATTTCCTGAAGTCCACACTGTTCAATCCCTTCACGGTAGAAATTATGGCAATATATTAATTTGGGAGCCATATCAACATTTAGTTCATAGCCACATGTGTCTGCCTCAAACCAGTGGATTAAGAAGTACATTAAATCTTACCTGGAAGGGCTTCATGGCTCAGACTAGAAATAGGAACATAGCAGTTCTGGCCACATAGTGTGGGATGTAGGAATGTGTATGGATGTATGGATGTAGGCACATGTGTGAGTGAAGTTACACATGTATGTGGGAGCATATGGCGAGCTGAGGTCAATCTTAGCTGTTGTTCCTGAAGAACCTTGTTTTCTGAGACATGATCTTTTGTTAGCCTGGAGCTCCCCAAGTCATCCTCAGGGCTCCATCTGTCTCTACCTCCTCACAGCTGGGATTATAAGCACATGTAGCCATAACAGCGTTTTATGTAAATTTAGGAGGTCAAGTTCAAGTCCTCGCTTGTAAAGACTAAACTATATCCCTAACCACTGATCATATTCTGTCAGCTAGAATTCAGTACTTTGGCCATACCAAATCACACCTAAATCTAGGACTGAAGACTAGCTGCCCATTCAGAATACAAAATGGTTTACCAAATAGCTTTTATTCTAGTTAGTCAAGAACATCATTTCAAAATGAGCTGACATAAAATAAACCAACATCATATGACCTGAGATATAGGAAGAGTTTCAGTAATTGTAGAAAAGCATTGTTTTAGCTATCTATATTTCTGTATGCATTCATGATTATAAATAGTTCTTATACGGTCATGGTCATAAAGTTAAAACCATTCTTCTAAAGTAAAATCCCTATAGACTTTATGAGCAGAGGCTCCTGAAGAAGAAAACAATAACTCAAATGCTAAATCATTAAGAAGCTGGGCAACTATGAATATGCATAAATATTCATAAGCAACAACATGAAAAGTAAGACTCAGCTGTGTACCTGATCCTGAAAAACACTGGCAAGTAAGTAAGGCTGAACTTAAGCACTTGCTAACAGCCTACCTCCAGTTCTGAGGAGCTAACCTGCATCCATGCATGCCAAGTATGAGTAGAAAATTCAGTAGCCAAATTTGCATGGAAAAACCATCATGAATCAAGGCATGAGGCTGTTAAAATTGGATAAAAGGCTGACTTCATCATCTTTTATGACAAAACCAAAAAAGCCTCGTCTAGTTTAAGTTCTAAGCACAGCATAGAAAGAAGCATTCTTTTACGATGCAAGGTGCTGTACATGTGCACTAGTGTGTACAAACATGAGGACATTTGAGTACATTATCATGTATGGGCAGAGACACAAGAAAGGTAAAACAGTTGAAAGGACCACAATGTTTCATGATTCTTAGCAGATGAATGAAGCTAGGTTGAGCTATTTTGAAAGGGCATAATACAGGAAATCATTTCAATGGGATTCTCTAGTGAAAGGCAGGACATAGGTGAAAAGAACACAGCAGAAATGCTGTTTTGAGTGTTAGGATCTGTGGTGAGCCATTAAAAAAACATTCTCCTACTAAAATCTGTACACCTAAAGAAACTAATCAAGAGGAGGACTCTGGCTAAAATGCTCAATCCACATCCAGAAAGGCAGAGGATGGACATCAGAAGAAGGAGAAAACAGGGAACAAGTTAGGAGCCTGCCACAGAGGGCCTCTGAAACGCTCTGCCCTGCAGACTATCAAAGCAGATGATGAGACTTATGGCCAACTGTTGGGCAGAATGCAGGGAATCTTATGAAAGAAGTGGGAAATAGTAAGATCTGGAGAGGACAAGAGCTCCACAAGGAGAGCAACAGAACCAAAAAAATTGAGCACAAGGGTCTTTCCTGAGACTGATACTCCAACCAAGGGCCATGCATGGAGATAACCTAGAACCCCTGCACAGATGTAGCCCATGGCAGTTCAGTGTCCAAGTGGGTGCCATAGTAATGGGAACAGGGACTGTCTCTGACATGAACTGATTGGCCTGCTCTTTGATCACCTCCCCCTGAGGGGGGGCAGCCTTACCAGGCCATAGAGGAAGACAATGCAGCCACTCCTGATGAGACCTAATAGACTAGGATCAGAAGGAAGGAAAAGAAGACCTCCCCTATCAGTGGACTTGTGGAGGGGCATGTGTAGAGAACGGGGAGGAAGGGAGGGTTTGGGAGGGGAGGAGAGAGGAAGCTACAGGGGGGATACAAAGTGAATAAAGTATAATTAATAAAAAAATTTAAAAAACATTCTTTAGAATTGAAATTGCCAGACCTACATTTGGCTCCTAAATAGATCATTTTTTTTTCATTATACAGATTAGAAACCTGAGTCATAGAAATTACACTGGGGATGTTGAGAATTCACTAGATCGTATGTCTCTTTGTGTAGTAGAACATACTACCACTACAGTTCAAATAGTGACAAGAGGCCCCTTACAAAAGGGTCACTGAGGTTTTTGAACATGGACCCAGGCTAGCCATTCTTACTTGGGTACATGCTGTGGGCTACAGCTTTCCCAAGAAGAAAGAGCCAAGAGTAGTGAACACTGGGGAAGGTGCTATCGTTTTAATGCGCCCCATCTCTTTCCTGCTGCACCACCCTCCAAATGAAAAAGAGTGTGCTTAATCACCTGTAAAATAGACACACACCGCTCAATTTTCTCATGCAGTTCTATAAATGCAGCCCCTCCCTTTCTTTCTCATCCCTCTCCCACCACCCACCACCCACCGGAACTAGGCAAGATGGAGATAGTCATTTCTTAGAAACACTAAAAATATACATTACATCATTCCTCCCACACAGCCTTCCACCCCTAACAACCAGCCAAGTAATATGAGCCCCTCTGCACAGCCTGCCATAGCCTTCCTTTGAGGTCTGTGTTTTCTCTATTTATCGTACCTGGGAGACTGACAGACATATGTTTTATAATACATTATATATTAGGCTTGGCTAGAAGCTCCATTTCCGTTAAAGACAACTAAAGCACTACGTTATAGCTGCCTGGACTTCCCCTGCTATTTGTTCTTTGAAGCTGCTCTCTGAGCTGTATTTTTGTCTTTTAGTGTGACATTTGCTCACAAAATGGACAGAGCTTGGCCCTGAGAAACAGAAGACTTCCTGTTTCTACAATATTTTTCAGGACAGAGCTCCAGAGCCCTCATCCTGAATTCTTCCAGTTCTCATTTTTGATGATTGCTTGAAATAGACAAGTGCTCCCCAAAGCTGCAAAATCACATCTCTTTTTAAAATACCAGTTAAAACCGAAAAAAATACAGTAGAAACCGAGAAAGATACAGTCAATGTGGGGTTATGGGAGTTGTTGTTCCCTTCAGGCAACTGTTCTGCTATCAGCAGTGGTTACTGTTCAGTAATTGGTTAAATGTTCACCCTCATTCATAAGACACACACTTTAGGAGCTGAGTGCTTTTACTGTTGGATTTTTTAATTTGGAATAATACTTTCAGATCAATTTAGACAGCATGTTATTGCATAGGTAATTAGTAAAATAAACAAAGAGTGCATAAAAGTAGAAGCAGAAATCAAAATAAAATCAATTTTCATCAGTACTGTAACCTATGAATTAAGACTGGTAAGGGAGAAAATAATTTCATTTATTCTGTGCAAGGAGTCATTGATTAATGGGAAATACACATCAAAGACCCTCATTTGCATAGTAGAGACTCTGCTACCTCAAGAAGATTTAATAGAAAGGGCTTCCCGCAATATACACAGACACACAAAGCCCCCTCTCACATTTCTACATGGGTCAGCATTCCCATACATGAAGGCTACCAGTTTCATGGGTGTAATTACAGTCAGATTTAGAAAGACCACTAAGTTGTACCACAGACAGACACTAAACTAATAGATATGAAAATACATACAAAAAATGAGAAACATAACCCTTGGTAATTCTGTTCACTTGTAAGATGCCCATGTCCTGCAAATGCAGATGATTTTTCCATCTTCTCATTGGCTACGGTTGTATCTTATTGCAGAAAAGGCTCCCTCTCGATTCCCCATCCAAAGATGAGTCAGTCTTCACTTGGGTGTATAGAGCAACATTCACTGCTGCATAGAATAGCAAGCTTCTTGGATATTGAGTATTCTTACTTTCTTAATACAGGATGCTTAATATGTTTAAGGTTCTTCTTGAAAAGTAATGAGATATTAAAGAGGCATTTCACTACACTTTGCTTAATCCTTGCTTTACCAAAGATGGACAGACATTGGTCTGGATATGAGCTGTTATGTACTGAGAAGTCTTCCCATTTGAGTGTAGTCTGAAGCAAGGTATAAACTTAGAAGTGAAGCAGAATTTCTCGAACATGCAACTGATATTGCTGCAGGTTCAAAAAAATTTTTGAAAAATTCTCACCCCCTCAAAGCAACAATAAAATTAGTAAAAATAAATCTGGACTCTAGAAATTGATCAAAGAGATAGAATATGTTGGTAAGCATTTATTCAACAAAACTTATTCACTCTGAATAAAAATGGGAAGAGTTTTATCTCTTCCCTTGAGTCTGTTCCAAGCCCTTTCTAACAGCATGATGATACTGTAATTCTCCTGAAGCAGGACAGGAATGAAGGCTGAGTAGCCCCACTACTGGAGAACCAAACATGATTTGGAGTAGATCACAGAAAAACCTTTGCCTAAGAACATTGTTGCAAGCAATAGCAATCTTGGAGCTATACCATCAGATATGAATAAAACCACAGTTAGCTTCTATATCACATGAGTCAGCATTATATGTGTGTGTGTGTGTGTGTGTGTGTGTATTCAGAAAAAATTTAAATCTCTACCTAGTAAAAGATAACTATTGTGGGAACTGGTGAGATTCTATGCATTCCCCAAGGGTCTACAAAGCTGCTATGCTTAAGAAACACTGGAGAAAGTCTTGGTGAGCTACTTGCCTCTGGATAAAGGTGAGACTTTATCAGCACAGAAAATAAATGCTATAGCAGATTTGTTGAATCGTGAATGCCATTTCCTAAACCATACACAGATCTTTCAACATCAGATTAAATTCTCACTGACTCAAGGTGGTAAAAACACAGCCTCTAACAAGCTTTGCTAACTCAGACACTCTAAAAGAGCAAGCTTACAATAAGATCATGACCCCTGCTTTAATTGAGTAGAGCCATCAGTGGCTATACACTGACAGGAAGACAGGTGCTATCCAATCACTTCCAAGAAAGTTATTAAATGGCAACCAAAAGAGAAATTACACCCAAACTAGGGGGAATGAGAGTCTATAATTGCTATAAGTTAGTATCAAGAATATTCAGCTTTCAACAAAAGGTTATGAGACAGAAAAACAATCAGAACAATGTAACCCACATTCAAGAGATAACTGCAGGCAATAAAAAACACTTGAAAGACTGAGTGATGGATTTACCAGACAAAGACTCTAAAATAAGTTCAAAGAATGAAAGAAAACCACATTTAAAGAATTGAAAGAAAATATAGCAATGGCTCATCAAATACAGGGCACAATAAAAGAAGCTTTTTACGAAACTTGATAAAATATTCTTCTTATACTTTCTCTTAGTTCTTAACTTGTGATCTCCTTGAGATCTTTGAAAATATTTCAAAATTGCACACAGCTATTTTAATGTGTATTTAGTAAAGCACATCTGGAATTTTTCAGGGAAAGTTTCTTTCAGTGTCATCTGTGGTAGTTTCAATGTAATCGGCCCCCATAGGTCCATTGTGAGTGGTACTATTAGGAGGTGCTGCCTTGTTGGAGGAAGTGTGTCACTGTGGGGGTGGAGCTTTGAAGTCTCCTATGCTCAAGCTACACCTACTGCTGCCTGCTGATCAAGACGGAGAACTTTCAGCTCCTTCTCCAACACACCTGCCTGCACACCTTCGTGTTTTTGCCATGAGAATAATGGACTAAACCTCTGAAACTGTAAGCTAGTACCAATTAAATGTTTTTTTTAATAGGAGTTTCTGTGGTCATGCTGTTTCTTCACAGCAACAAAACCCTAAGACACCATCTATCCCCTTTAGTGAAGACCATACATGCATATATTTTTGCCCACTTCACAATTTTTTGTTAACAGCTAGATATTTTGAATGTTTAATATGGCAACTCTGGAAATGAGATTCTTCAACATTCCCAGAGTTTGGTAATATATTTACCTATCTCACTCCTTTATGGTGCTTTAAAAATTTTATTAATTCAATTTTATGGAGAATACATTCGTTTTCATGTTTTTATCATAGAATCTCTATTCCAGACCCTGACACTTATTAGTCAAAGTGGTTTTTTACATGTTTAGAAGAACAACAAACCTCATTACTAAGTATTTAGGACTATATATCTATAAACATATATGTATTTAATGACAAATAATGTAAAATAGGCCATGAATTTGAGAGAGAGCAATACATAGTGCACTATGGTTGAACTTCAAAAATATGCAAACTGAAAATGGCCACATTCAAAAGACCACACATTACATGACTCTACATAGAGGAAATGTCAGCAGAAGCAAATTTATAAAAATAGATAGTAGATTACTGAGTGCCTGAAGCTGAGAAACGAAAGGTTGCAAATGGACATAAGTGATCATTTTTGTTAGCAGGGGGTGAGGTGATGGAAATGTTCTAAAAGTGGATTGTGCTGATGGTTTCTCAATTCTGAAAATGCTTTGAGAATCATTGAACTGCACATTTTAAATGAGCAAACTCATAGTATGTTAATTATGGATTAATAAAGCTGTTAAAAATTAAATACAACCATGATAATGAAGAAGCCGCCCCTAAATAAATCACTATTAATCGTGTTAAACCATCCAGGGAAGCATAGTGTAGATGAGTTTACCAGCAGTACAGCCTGAGCGAAGGAAATTAATTCCTAGAGCCACATGGTCCATTTCAGCAAATGGAGAGACAACACAGATAACAAGAGGGGCATAACCCTGTGCTTCTCATCTCAGGAATCTTTGGGGTGGTACAACCCCATCCCAGTTTTGCATCCACTACTCCCAATCTCATGCCTTTTCAAGGGGAAAATAAACAATAAATGACAATTCATTCTAATCTGGAAATCATAATAATTGTGTGCCCATTGAAGAAATACCCATTTTCTTTTTTAATTTTTTTGTCCTGGTTTTATCCTGTAATTTTTTTACATCCTGGTTATAGCCCCAGCACTCCTTTCCCCCAGTCGCAGCCTTTTTCCCTCCCTGCTTGCCTATTCCTCAGAAAAGGGGAGCTCCTTTTCCTATCCATCCCCACTCATCAAGTTGCATCAGGACTGAGCATGCCCTCTTCCTCTGTGGCCTGGTAAGGCAGTTCATGGGGAAGTGACCAAAAAGCTAGTAATTGAGTCCTTCTCTGATGTAGTCTCCACTTCCCTTACTAGAGGATCGACATGAGGCCTAAAATGTACATTGGCTACATCTTTGTAGGGGGCCTAGAGCCAATCTATGCATGGTTTTGGTTAACCCTGCTGGTCTTCTTGTGGAGCTACTGTCACCTCCAGGTCCTTTTCTACCCAAAAGACATTCTACCATAAAACAGAGATGCTTGCTCAACTATGTTCATAGCAGCTCTATTCATAATAGCAAGAATCAGAAACAATCTAGATGTCCCTCAACCAAAGAATGGATAAAGAAACTGCCGCGCATTTACACAATGGAATATTACTCAGTTATTAAAAACAAAGAATCATAAAATTTGCAGGCAAATGGAAGGAACTTGAAAGGATCATCCTCAACAATGTAACCTAGACCCAGAAATCCACATTTTCAATCAAGTGTTTTGGAACAAAGTCCCAAACAGAAGAAGGGTGTTTAATATTGACAGATAAGGAATACTCAATCAGTCTACACTGTCCTTACATGAACAGGCCCATATGACTCACACTAATCACATCTCTCCAGCCATACATGCCCACAGCATATTAATAAGGAAATTTTAAATACTAGTATTATATTAGTATATTAGTATCCTTTACCCATGGAGCCATCTCACTCACCACTAATCAGTTGTTTTAAAAGTAAATATAATAGTTTTCTTTTATTGAACACTTATTTTATTCTTTATTTATATATTTCTTTCTTTCACTTGTGAGAGTTTTGCCTTCATGTATGTATGTGAAGCAACTGTGTGACTGGCGCCTCATCAGATCTCCTGGAACTGAAGTTACAGATGGTTATGAGCTACCATGTAGTTTCTGGGACTGAACCTAGGTCGAATGTCAACATAACAAGTGTTCTTCAGCACTAAGCCATCTCTCCAGCTTCCTGCTGAACACTTCTTGTATGCCAGCTATTACAGCCAAGGCTTGAATCCTTTCAACAAACAACCCTATGTGGTAATACTATCTTTATTTTCACTTTACAGATGAGGTTTTTCAGGCCCAAAAATGTAGAGACACTCAGTCAGAATTTTGCTACCAGTGACTGACTGGTGGAGCTAAAATTCTTCTCTCTAAAGCTCTTCAAGGCAGAGGCTGGAATCTCAGCGTCTATTCTCCACAGTAACAGTCCTTAATCTATTTGATGAAACACATACACATTGACCCGCATTTATCACCCTGCCCAAAACTCAAGTCCAAGTCGATCAAAGACCTTGACATAAATCCAGAGACGCTAAATCTATTAGAAGATAAGTGGGGGGTCTAAAAACTCATTCGTGAAGGAGACAATTTCTTTGCAGTACAGGCTCTGAGATCAACAGTTAATAAATGGAACCTCACGAAACAGAGAAGCTTCTGTAAGTCAAAGAATACTGTCAATAGAACAAAATAGCAACCTACAGACTGGGAAAAGATCTTCACCAACCCTACATCAGACAAAGGGCTAATATCCAAAATATACAAAGAACTTGAGAGTTTAAACATCAACAAATCAAATAATCCAATTAAATTTTGGGGTTCCCTAGTAAGGGGAACAGGGACTTCCTCTGACATGAACTCAGTGCCAGGCTCTCCGATCATCTCCCCCTCAGGTGTGCAGCCTTGCCAGGCCACAGAGGAAGGCAATGCAGCCAGTCCTGATGAGACCTGATAGGCTATGGTCAGATAGAAGGGGAGGTCTTCTCCTATTAGTTGACTAGGGGAGAGACATAGGGGGAGAAGAGGGAGGGAAGGTGGGACTAGGAAGACATGAGGGAGGGGACCATAACAGGGATACAAAGTAAATAAATTGTAATAAATAATAATAATTAATAAAAATGCAAAAAATTGGCATGCAGAGCTAAACCAAGAATTCACAACAAAGGAATCTCAAATGGCTGAGAAGTACTTAAAGAACTGTTCAATGTCCTTAGCCACCAGAGAAATGCAAATTGAAATGACTCTAAGATTCCATGTTACACCAGTCAGAATGGCTAAGATCAAAAACTCAAGTGACAACACATGCTGGAGAGGTTGTGGAGAAAGGGGAACCCTCCTCCATTGCTGGTGGGATTGCAAACTTGTAAAATCTCTCTGGAAATCATTCTGGCACTTTCTCAGAATACTGGAATTAGCCCTACTTCAATACCCAGCTTTACCACTCCTGGGCATATACCCAAAAGATGCTCCACACTTCCACAAGGACACCTACTCAACTATGTTCATAGTGGCTTTATTGGTAATAGCCAGAAACTGGAAACAACCTAGATGTCCCTCAACAGAAGAATGGATACAGGAAGTGTGGTACATTTACACAATGGAATACTACTCAGCTCTTAAAAACAAGGACATTTGTAGGCAAATGGTGGGAACTAGAAAAGACCATCCTAAATGAGTTAACCCAGACCCAGAAAGACACACATGGTATATACTCACTTATAAACAGATATTACACCTATAGGATAGGATAACCATATTACAATCCACAAACCCAAAGAACCTAAGTAACAAGGAGGGCCCAAGTGAAGGTGCCAAAATATCACTCAGAATGGGAAATAGAATAGACATCAGGAGTGGGTGAAGAGATGGAACTGGGCAGGAGATGGAATGGGGAGGGAAACAAAGTTAAGGATCAGATATGGGGGAGACTGAGGGTGGAACGTGAGAAGGCTGAAAACAAGAAGGGAAACTGAGGTAGGACATCTCTTTGTCAAGCTCCAGGCCTGAGACAGGGTAGGCTCCTGGGAAGAGATGGGTGTGGCTCTAGCTGAGACTCCTAACAAGGGGGGGGGGCATGAAGACTGAAGTGACCATCTCCTAGCCAGGCAGGATTATTGGAAGGAGGGGAACAACAACCCACAGACAAAACCTTTGATCCAAGTATCACCCTGCCTACAAGGAGTGCAGAGATAAAGAGGAAACAGAGATTGAGGAAATAACTAACCAATGATTGGCCCTACCTGAGACCCACTCTATGGTAGAGATCCAGTCACTGACACTATAAATGATGCTCTGCTATATTTGCAGACAGGAACCCAACATGACTGTAATCTGGGAGGTTCCATCTAGCAGGGTATCAAGACAGATGCTGGGACTTGAAGCCAAGCATGGGGCAAAGCTCCAGGGGTCCTGTGGAAGTATTGGGGAAAAGATGAAAGGACCTGCGAGGTGGGGCAGGAACCTCAAAAGAAGACCAAGAGAGACAACTAACCCAGACCCACTGGGACTTACAGATTCTGAGATATCAACTAAGAAGCATGCATGGTCTGGACCTAGGCTCCCTGCACATATGTGGCCTTTAGGTGGCTTGGACTTCATGTGGGTCACATGGTAAGTGGAGGAGTGGGTGCTGTTTCTAACATGGACTCTATTACTTGCTTTTGGATCACTTCCCCCTGGCAGGGGGTAGCTTGCCAGGCCTCGGTGGATGAGGATATGCTCAGTCCTGATGTGACTTGATGTGCTAGGGAGGGTTGATATAGGGGGAGGAACTCCCCTTTTCTGGGGTAAAAGAGAGGAGAATGTGGAAGGAGGGATTTGGAGGAGAGGAGAGAAGGGAAATCTTTGAAAAGTAAAGTAAATAAACTGAAATAAAATAAAAATTTTAAGAAAAGGAAACACAACCTGAATGTTTTAAAAAAGAATCATAAATTAGTGACCCAGGGCATACAAAAATATCTACAAAAGATGTTTTGTAGAGAAGCATTACTCTGCATAATGTTGACTGATATTTTTATTTGTATTTTCAGTTTTAATACTGTGGTGTAGGGAAGGGGTATTGCTTAATGGTAGAGTACTAGCCACGTATGTACAAGCTTTATGCACAACTTAGACTGTCAATCAGAAATATGACAAGTCCAAAGTTTATTTAGCACACCCAACATACCACAGAACAGCTGTGCACCACAACACACCACAGAGTATTGCTAATATCTCCTCAGGATCCTCAGGCTGACTGGGAGATGCTCAGCATGACAAGAAAAGATGGGTCCCAGACTACATACTAACAAAAAATCATCCAAATTAAAACTTTCAAGTGCAGTTTCTGATGAAAGAATTTGGCTTTTGTATCACACTAAAGTCAGGATTGTAAAAGCCAAGCATTTTAAGTCCAGGACTGACTGTACATGTCACATGGGGATGAGATTTCAAGACATCCTTAGATATTCAGTCAATGTTAAGTGCTTAATTCTGTGCCCACACTGCTCCATTCACCCACCAGCCAAATTGGCAAGAGAGTACTAAAATGCCCAATCAAATCATCCAATGGATAGACTCTACTCAAGGGCACATTTAGCTAGAACCTGGAAAGAAAAGAGCAACAATCCAATTTGCTTGAAATGAAGTGTGCCCCAACAAAATTCATAGCAACATATTGAGAGTCTGAGGATTTCAAAGAATTTCTCATATTTTTCTAAGACTAAACTAGGACTCAACTCTTGAATTCATTTTACCTTCTAGAAGCTCTTGTGGTGTCAAACATGGCTGGCTCACCTTCTACCCCTGTCAACAACATAAAACTCAGAATCAAAATTCTAAGATGTCATAGTCCTTTGTGCTCAATTTATAATTAGAGTTTTTATTTGAATAGCTTTACAAAATAAAAACACTTTAAATGAATTCCTGCCTACATACTTCTACTTTATTAAAATGAAAATATAACCCTGATTTTCAGCCCTCCCCCAAGTGGTTTATATTGTGTTTATTTGAGGACAGTCCTCTTTTAGATTAATCTTAATAATCCTGCAGTGTTCCCTACAACTCATCTCTGTCCAGAGCTGCTTCTAGTTGCATAGATTTCCTGCTGATGTAAGTACTTGTGCTGATCAAAAAGGTGAAGAGGAGATTAGGAAAGCCCGTACTAAAGGTCTTAAATATGTGTGTTCTCAATTTGTTTCTTGATCAGGGAGATTATTTTGGAAGAGTTATCTCTGTCTGCTTAAGAAGAAAGGCTACTGAATTCTGTTATTGAAGGTTTGTTAAGGATTACAGATCCCCTCCACCCGACCCTGGCTTTAACTATTGCATTCCTCCAAATGTTCCTTCATGAGGCTCCCATTTCAAAGGAAACCTTTGAGGCTAGGAAGCTCAACTCTAACATTTTCCAATCAGAACTTCCAACTGTCAGTTACTGCCCCTACTTTGATTGTGTCTCCCTTCCTTATCACCCCTGTTTTCCGAAAAGTCATCTTCTTTTCCTAGTAGCGTCAGCCCAAAATCCAGAGGTCAGGTTGAATTCCTTTCCTTCCTTTATACCTTTGCTAACTAGTGTTTGACCAAAGCTAGAGTCATCAGAAAGGAAGGAGCTTCAATTGGAGAAAATGCTTCTGGAAGACCAGGCTATAGAAAAACCTATAGGGTGTTTTCTTAAATAGTACTTGATGGGGGAGAGTCTAGCCCACTGTGGGTGGTGCCATCACTGGGCTTTTTGGTCCTGAGTTCTATAAGAAAGTAGGCTGAACAAATTATGGGGAACAAGCCATAAGCCGCACCCCCCCATGGCCTCTGAAATAGCTACTGCATCCAGGTTCCTGCCCTCTTTGACTTCCTGTCCTGACTTTCTTCAGTGATTAAAAAGTGACATGAAAATGTAAGCTAAATAAACATTTTCCTCCCTAACTTTCTTTGGTCATGGTGTTTTATTACAGCAATACTAACCCTAACTAGCACACCTCCCACCATATATTATCCACTAGCAAATATTTGCTTTGCGAGTATGTGTTCATTGAATAGAATTGCCCCACTGCAGCTCATGAAGAAACATCTTCTCTCACTGAACCACTGCCATCACCTCCCACTGATATTGCTTCTGTTTTTCTTCCTTCTAGTCTATTCACTATCCATTAGATGGGAGATCTTATAAAAATTTAAAGCATATCATATTGTTCATCTGCAAAAAAAAAAACTAAGTAGATTTCCAATGAAGTCATGATAAGAATGTCCTTGCTCTATAATAATCTATTCAGGTACCACCTGGCTACCTCTCCAACTAACCTATTTTCATTATCCCTAACTTGTTCACTGCACAGGAACCTCACAGGTTTTCTTACTTGCCTTCTAATACTTCATACTTATTTTTTGTAAGAGAATCTGCACTCACTGTTCTATTTTCCTAGAACACTATTCCACTATGTCTTTCTATGTCTATCTCTGTTCTGGGCATAGCTTGAATAATGCCTTCTTACAGAAAGAAAGAAAAGGAAAAAAGACTACCTAGTCTAGAATTTCCCACCCACCACTATCCTGTTTTCATTTTTCTTGTGGAAAGGGCAATATTCAGGCAATCCCATCCCCCAAATAGCACAAGGACAACAGCAAGAGAAGGATGGGTTTCCTCTCAACTTACTTACTTTGTCTAAACAGATCCTTCAAAATGAATGACATTCTCATAATTTTATGTACACTGTTCTCTCTCTCTCCACCACCACCACCAACCAGAAAAGATTGGCTTCTACCACATTAGAGGAGGTTTTAACTTGCTGTCATGCCTACCAAACAAACAAACACATAAATAAATAGATAGATAGATAGATAGATAGATAGATAGATAGATAGATAGATAGATAGATAGGTGACACATTCTACTGAGACAATCCAAGCTTACTTTTATTCACTGTAAAGTAATCTTTATCCTCATATTAACTCCCAAAACCAGTGCCCAAGTCTCCACTCTTCTATATCTTAGGATACTACATAAGTTTCAGTCATTTAACACTTTTGGGGGGCACATATACATCATGGGCTCCCATGCATACACACATTATTAAAGATATTATCATCTGCCTATTCTAAGTCTATTGTTTAGACTCAGTCACTGAACCATCAGAGCATAGTGAAAAAATTTTCCCTGCCTGTTATGGAGTGAATGTTAAGGTTTAGTGTTTGATCACCAGTAGTACTATTTGGCGAAATCGTGGAACCATTAGGAGATAGACTCTTGCTATAAGAATTATGTCATTGAAAGCAAGCCTAAAGACTTAAGCTCAGCTTTGCTTCCTGTCTCATCTTTGCTTCCTGTTCCACTGAGAGATAAGGAGGTGAGGATTCCCAGCCATAAGCTCCCAATGACATGAAGGTACTTGTTTCCTAACTGCCCCTGCCATTATGGACTAAATCATCTCAAACCGTGAACCGAAAGAAATCTTCCTCCCTCCTACACTGCTTCATGTCTAGAATTTAGCCACAACAATAAGAAATGTAACCAAAGCAGAAAACTGTTTCTAGGAGTGGGATGAATACTAAGCTAAATATGAACATGTGGTTCTTGGGCCTTTAGAACTGTATTATTGGAAAGAGTTTTGGGTTTCTAGCTAGAGAAGCTCTAGAAAATTGAAAGCAGATATTAATGGGAGATTCTGGTAGGATTAAAGAAAACCAGAAGGATGAAAATGATGAACAGTAACTGCGTGGTTATTGAGGTTTCAAATGGATTTATCAGGAATTGAATTAGAGACCACTAGCAAATAAAAAACCTGCCTTAGCCATAAAAATTTGGGTGAGGCTGAATTCAAAAATAATGGGGGATGAACTCTACACCTCATACTGGCAGCAAAACTTAGCAACATCTTCCATGGAGTAATACCTTTCCATATACACAGGATGTAAGAGTTAGATGATCATGGAGGCTTGTGCAAAGGTTCCAAAAAATGTTGAGGTCAGGCATCATGTAGGAAGATTAGGTTTCTTGCCTGGAGTTCCTGGGCATGCTGTGGAAGGAGCTGTGAAGATGGCATCTCACTGGAGACTCCAGGATATTGGAGATACCAGAAAAGTGAGACATTTGCCAAGGACAGCTGCGGAAATTGAGTAGAGCTTGCCCAAGAGTGAGGACATAACTGTTACAGAGAATAGAACTGGAGCAAGACTATCCAAGCCAACTGGAAAGCAGATGATATCATCACAGGCCGTAAATGGCATCTGTGGAGCTGTGGAGTGTTTACTCTGCTGGGGTTTAATCTTTGATCCAAGCCATCCTTGCTATCATCCTGTTCCTACATTTTGAAATGGAAAGTTTCACTCTATGCCTTGATATATTAGAACTATGTAACATTTGTTGTTGCTTTACAGGGGCAGTCATGGTTAATAGATTGCTTTGAGGAGGAACTTTGAACCCGGGGTTTTGAACAGTTTTGGAAATATAAGACTATGAGGACTTTTTAAATTACACTGAATGTGTTTTGCATCATGAGATGGCCATGAGTCTGTGGGTGCCAGGACTAGAATACTGATTTAGTATGAAATGTTATCTTTAGGATCATAGGTTTGAACAGTTGGTCTTCTAGTGTGCTATTTGGGAAGATTATTGAATTTTTTAAATGGTGCTTCATTGAAGAAAGTAAGCCACTTGGGCATGGACTTTGAGGTTTATAGCCCAGATTCATTCTTGTCCCATCTCAACTTCTTGTTTGTCAACATATGAGGGGCTAGCAAGCCCCACCCACAAGCTCCTACCACCGTATAGCTGTCTGCTTCCCTGACATATTCACAATGATAAGCTATACCCTCAAGCTGTGAATAGTTAATTAAAAAGTGGTCATGAATTTGAGAAAGAGCAAGATGGGAGATGGTTCCATGGTAAGGGTTGGAGGGGAAAATGGAAGTAGAATGATATAATTATATTTTAATTTCAAAAACATATATTTATTTAAAAAAGAAACCTTTCCTACCTTAAGTTGCTTCATATCAGGTATTTGTAGCAGCAATGAAAAAAGCAATTAATATAACTGCTTATAATCACCTCTGGAGAGAAACTTTTCATGGCTGCCCAATCTAGTTTTGCCCACTCATCCACTCACTATCAATTTAACTTGCTTGCTTCATTTTCTTACAGCATTTGTCACTCTTTAAAGTCATTTTGCACACATGTATGTGTAAGAGAGAGAATATGCACTTGCATGCATGTTTATGCTCAATTGGAATGTAAGCTTCATGGGAAAAGGAATCATTGCTTCCTTTATTCACTGTTGAGCACTCTATTCATAATCACTGAATGACTTAGCAAGCTGTACTATTTCTGGCTTCCTTTTGTACAATCATTATTATACAAATAAGCTACCAGTCATGTGTTAAGTAAACTTTTCTCCAATAATATTTTTAATGATATCAAGGTCATTAAAACTATGAAACCCAACTTTGAGAAAATATTGTACCCTCATCTCTCTTCTAAATTCATTTATGCTACTTATTATAATTCACTTATTTGAAAGAAATTACTGAGTAATTAGCAAAAGCCAGGCGTGATGCAAATCGTAAGTATACTACCTAATTGACATCTTCAGATTTTGCCTTTATTAGAAACTGGTTTAAAAACAAAACTGTATATATGATATAGCAAAGTACTAATCGTATCTTTAAAAGGTTTCAACTTTCACTTAACATTGGGTAATCAATCAGAATGCTAGTAGCAATTTCTTGGTAGTTTGAAAGAGCTTTATGACAAACCGGAAATCAAAAAAAAAATTTAAAGAGAAAGTAAGACCAAGGGGGAGAGCCACCCTGACACTATTGATGACAGTTTACTATGCGTAGAGACAGGAGCAGAGTATAGCTGTTCTCTGAGAGGCTCCACCCAGAAATGGATCAAAACAGATGCTGAGAATCACAGTGAAACCCTGGGCAGAGCACATGGAGCCATGTAGAGGAGTGGTAGAAGGGTAGAAGGACCTGGAGGGGACAGGAACTCCACTAGATCCACAGAGTGAATTAACCAGGACCCGTGGGAGCGGGGGCATTGACTCAACAGGCACAGGAATTTTTGGTTTTCTAATTGTCCATCCACTGTCTTTTCTCATCCCCTACTCTTCTGCTAATAAAATGTTGATTTGTTCAAGAAATAGACAAAGGTTGCATGATTTTGAGAAGAATGGTCCTTTCAGCCTTGGGGAATAGATCATTATTAAATTAAGAGGTCTTTCCTGTCCTTTGACTGTACTGATCTGCCATGGGCCTGTGGCCTATTTCTAAGTAATGAGATCTAATAATCTGAAGCGAAGTCTGAAGCACCAATCAAGGACCATGCATGAACTGGATATAGGTCCTATAAACATATATACCCAATGGGCAGCTTGGTCTTCATGTGGGTTCCCTAGTAAGGAAAGCAGGGACTGTCTCTGACAAGTCTCTCTTGCATGCTGTTTGAGCACTTCCCCATGGTGGGGTTGCCTTACCAAATCACTGAGGAAGAAGATGTACTCAGTCCTGATGTAGCTTAATGTGCTGGGGTGGGTTGGTGGAGGGCTCCCCTTTTCTGAGATGGAAAGGAGGAGGGATAGGAGGAAGCGGGATGGAGAAGGTTATGATTGGGATGTAAAGTGAAGAAATTCATTAAAAGAAGAAATAAAAGTTCAGGAGAAAGTTATAGTATTCAAACACAGAATTTAATATGGGTATTTTAGAACTGATTTTTTTCTTTGTTCAAAACTTTAAGAGGAAACAGAGTTTATAATTTCTTTGAAAATAACAGTGCATACTGTATGAGAATATAAGCAGCTGCTGCTCTGAACCAGAAAAACACCATTAGGGCAGATGCTTCAATTACAAACCAGCTTAGTTTAACCATGAACATTTAGAAGTTATTATCATTGCACTGAACTATTGAGTGTTGTTGATTATAGAAGGAAACTTGGCACTCACATGTACTGACCTCAATTTATACATGAGGTCACTGCAGCCAGACCATTTCAAGTGACTTATACAATGCTTTACAATAAGTTAAGTGGTCAAAGTAGAAATCACAATCAGGTTTCCTGGCCCATTGGCTCAACAGGTACAGGGTTTTTTGGTTATCTAATTGTCCATCCAACTGCCCTTCCTCATCCCCTATTCTTCTGCTAATAAAATGTTGATTTGCTCAAGAAATTGGCAGAGATTGCATGATTCTTGAGAGTAAAGATCCCTTCAGCCTTGGGGAATAAATCATTATTAAACTAAGTGGTCCTTTCCTGTCCTTTGGCTGTACTGATCTGCCATGGGCCTGTGGCCTATTTCTAAGTAATGAGATCTAAAATATAATCTTCTGTAAATGTGTCACTTCCTGCCCCTGAACCCAAAATAGAAACTCAGAAGAAGAAAAAACTCCCCTTAAACTTTTTGCCTTGAACTCAGATATGGTATCAAATAGTCTACAGTTAGAATAAACACAGGAGACATGAGAAAGAACCTAGGTTCTTAAATATAATGGCAGTCACATTTTTCAAATTTTTAAGAGGTAAAGAAAAGTAACTATTGCCATATTTTTTATTGCCAATAGACAGACAGTATGCTAACATGAACTATTATATCCTGGAGACTTCCACAGTGTGATCTTAAAAGATACGAAAAATGTGCCACTGAAAAGCAAAGGAGGGCAAGATTGCTCACTGGGTAAGAGCATTTGACATGCAAGCCTGATAACCTAAGCTGAATATGAGGAACCCAAGGTGGAAGGAAAGACCCAAGTCTCAAAAGTTGTCCTAAAGTATATACACACAAATCATGAGGGTACATGTATAGTAGGGTTTTTTTTTCTCCTGCCCTTAAGCTCGCAGAATAAAGACACATGAGATTCAATTATTATTTTACAAATACCACGGCTAGCTAGCTAGGCTCTTCTCTGACTAGATCATAACTTAAAATAACCCACTTATACTAATTTACATTCTGTCATGTGATTTATTACCTGAGCTTAGGCACCATACATTCATCCTCTTCACTATCTTGCCAGCTGATCAGTGCACACTTGTCTCTGTCCTAGAATCCTCTCTACCTACCAGATGTCCCACCTCCTATTTCTTGCATAAGCTATACACCATCAAATTTATAATTGACAGGGGCTATATCCATACAGTACACAAGATATTCCTTCTACATACATAAACACACATCATGTATACATACACACATAGTGCAATAATAAATTTTTAAAACAGAAATGTGGGGACATGAAAAAGGTTGGAGGGAATGTAAAATTAATTGCACATACCTCCATCTCTGAGATTGATAGCCAGCTCTCTTCTCTGTGA
>CM053742.1:40047078-40062718 GCA_028658305.1 Pachyuromys duprasi
CTTACTGTGATTCATTGCTTTTTTTGTTGTTGTTGTCATTGGGAAATTATCTGTATCCTATATTTTCTTTGGTGTAGTTGTTTCCATTGGACTGAAGTTTTCCTTCTAGTACCTTCTGAAGGGCTGGGTTGCTGTGTAGGTATTGCATGAATTTTGTTTTGTCATGGAAAATTCTGTTTTCTCCATCTATGTTGATTGAAAGCTTCACTGGGTATAGTAGTTTTGGTTGGCATCTGTGTTCCCTTAAAGACTGCATGACTTCTGCCCAAGCTGAATGCAGTCCTGTCTGAAATGGTGCCTGAGGTCTTCTCTGTCTGGCCCGTGGACACACACACAGACTGAGGTTTTTGCTGGTGGATGCGTGCAGGGTTTGCCCTCAGTGTGCAGTCTGGTCAAGAGGGTCCCTGGCTCCTCTCAGTCTGGGGTGGCCCTGGCGATCGGCTTGTGCCTGCCGCACACCCGTGGGTTGAAGCAGAACTCGGGTCCCTCCCAGACCCGCCTGCAGACTCACACAGGGACTGAGGTTTTGCTGGCAGAAGCGTGCGGCAGTGGGCAGACTGGTCAAAAAGGTCCCCGGACCTTCTCAGTCTGGGGTGGTTCCGGTGCTCAGTGTGAGCCTGCAGCACACCCATGGGTTGAATCAGTGTGCGCTCACAGTGTGCAGGTCAGTGAAAATAGTACTCAGTTCCTCCTGAGACTGCCCTCGAGACTGTGTGATCCAGTCTATAATGGCGGGTGAGGGCGCCCAGCGTGGCTGCTCGTTCAGATCAGAGCTGTGCGCCGCTGGTCACCCGGAAATTTTTCCAGGGAATAACTGGGTGTCCCTAGGGTTTTCCCACTTGATTTTCTCATTGTAGTAGTTCCGCTCACCTGGCACTCACAATGCTGGCGTTTTAGGTCCCAGAGTTCAGTCTCCTAGTCGCTGCGTTGTTTCTGCTCTCCTACTCCTCAGACACAGTGTTCTCTCGTGGCAGCCATCTTGGATCTCCCCTAATTTTGATTTTTTATATTAATCACAGATTATTTACTTTGTATCCCAGCCATAGCCCCCTCCCTCATTCCTTCCCAACCCCACCCTACCTCCCTCATCTCCTCCCTGCTCCTTTCCAAGTCCACTGATAGGGGAGGTCCTCCTCACCTTCCATCTGACACTAGCTTATCAGGTCTCTTCAGGACTGGCTGCAATGCAGCCTAGCAAGGCTGCTCCTCCCTCGGGGGTGGGAGGTCAGAGAGCCAACCATTGAGTTCATATCAGAAATAGTCCCTGTTCCCCTTAATAGGGTACTCACTTGGATACTGAGCTATCACGGGCTACATCCGAGCAGAGGTTCTAAGTTATATCCATATATGGTCATTGGTTGGAGAAACAGTCTCATATAAGACCCCTGTGCCCAGATATATTTGGTCCTTCTGGAGATCCTGTCATCTCCAGGTCATACTAAGTCCCCCTTATTTCATATGATTCCCTGCACTGTGCCGAAGGTTTGGTTATAAATCTCAGCATCTGCTTTGATACACTGCTAGGTAGAGTCTTTCAGAGGCTCTCTGTGGTAGGCTCCTGTCCTGTTACTTGTTTTTTCCTACTTCCAATGCCCATCCCATTTGTCTTTCTAAGTGAGGATTGATCATCTTACCCCAGGTCCTCTTTCTTGTTTATCTTCTTTAGGTGTATAGATTACAGTATGTTTATCCTATCTTATAGATCTAGTACCCACTTATAAGTGAGTATATACTGTGTGTGTCTTTCTGATTCTGAGATACCTCAATAAGGATGATCTTTTCTAGATCCCACCATTTGCCTGCAAATTTCTTGATTTCCTTGTTTTTAACTGCTGAGTAATATTCCATTGTATAAATGTACTACAATATCTGTATCCATTCCTCCGTTGATGGACATCTTGGTTGTTTCCAGGTTCTAGCTATTATGAATAAAGCTGCTACAAACATGGTTAAACAAATGTCCTTTTTGTGTACTTGAGCATCTTTTGGATATATGCCTAGGAGTGCTATAGCTGGATCTTGACGAAGCAGTATTTAAAAGGAGATTTCTGAAAGAGAAACAGCTTTTGTTTTTGTTTTCTGTTTCTATATAAATAACAATAATTTCAGTAGCTTAAAACAGTGCATGTTAATTTCCTCGCAGTTTCATGTAGTGGTGCAAAAGCATGGTATAATGTTACAAATCTGGCTGCAAACGTGCCCAGATTGTCTATTCAGCATCTCACTGGGGTGATATCATGGTTAGTGGAGGCTATGGTTCTCATCTAAGCCTGGGGTCCTCTTACAGAATCATATCTAGAATTCAGTTCTTTATAATGTCAGTTCTTTATAATGTCATCTCCATTTTACTGCTAAAAATTTAGGGGGTTGGAACTGCTCTCATCTTCTGGAAACTACCCAAAAGCAATTCCCATGGGTATCTGCTTTCCTCTGAGTCAGCTAGAATGTGTCTTCCCAACATTCTGTTTTGCCATCAATGAAAGAAAAATCATTCTTTTTGAAGGTCTCATATGAAGTATCTCCCCCTTATCCAGTCATCTTATTTGAAACTTTAATTCTACCTGCAAAATCTCTTCACAGCAACATCTAGATTAGTATTTGAGTAAACTCTAAGGAGAAAGTAAATGAGCATCAAAGTGGATGAGAATTTTAAAATTCTATCTAATATTACCAAACAGCTAACATAATTAACAACTAGATTTCAACAATATTTTAGAAAGCTTATTTATTCTTCTAGATATCTAAGTACAATCAAATTATTAGGAATCTTTGGAACTTCATAAAATTTCTCTCTCTCTGTCTCTGTCTCTCTCTCTCTCTCTCTCTCTCTCTCTCTCTCTCTCTCTCTCTCTCTCTCAGAAAATTAGAGTTTAAAGATGCCTTGTGGTTTTACTTATGGGTTATCATGCAGTCACCTAATTGTCATGTGACTTTATGAGAACAAATCATACAAAGAAAGCAAAAAGGCATTTGGCTTTAGTTTAGGATGATAGTCTCAATATTGTCTGTGCTACTTAATTTTATCTTCAACTTTCTTTTACCCTATTTGGAATGTGTTTAATGAAACTGAAGAATAGAGATTTTACCCTATTTGGAATGTGTTTAATGAAACTGAAGAATAGAGATCTGGAAATTAATTTAAATTCCTCTGCTCATTAGAAATGTTTAATATATTTCTAAGCAAGAAACTTATTTTCAAATTTACTATTTTCTATGTAGTTTTCTTTATTACTGGTTAAATTTACTGCTCAGAGTTTTCTTTATTTTTACTTTTTATCTAAAAATTTAAACTTCTCACACTTGTGATGGCTAGCTTTATGTCAACTTGACACAAGCTATGGCCATCTGAGACGAAGGAACCTTAACTGAGAAAATGCCTCCATAAGACTGAGCTGTATGCAAGTCTGTAAGGCATTTTCTTAATTAGTGATTGGTGTGAGAAGGCCAAGCCCATTGTTGGTGGTGCCCATCCCTGAGCTGGTATTCCTGGGTTTTATTTTTAAAACAAAACAAACAAAAAACCCAAACAAACAAATAAAAAAACAGCTGAGCAAATTATAGGGAGCAAGCCAGTAAGCAGCACCCCTCCATGGCCTCTGCATCAACTCCTGCTTTCAGTTTCCTGCCCGATTTGAGTTCTTGTCCTGACTTCTGATGGTGAACAGTGATGTGGAAGTGTAAGCCAAATAAACGCTTTCCTCCCCAAGTTGCTTTGGTGATGGTATTTTTTTTCACAGCAATAGTAATCCAAACTAGGACACATACTTCCTCCCAATTTTCACCCTCATTAGAAGTCATATTGTGAATATTATCATAGGACCAGGAAAATGTGTTCTTCCAGTTCTTACAGATTCTGGTGTAGAGGAATTTTAATCCAGCACCATGGCTACTCTTAGTGGGATACCCACATACCTTTAATCTCAGGAGACAGGCAAGCAGATCTCTGAGTTTAAGGCAAGCCTGGTATAGAACAAGTTTCATGTAAAGAAAAGCTTAGGTCCAGATATGGTGGTATATGCCTTTAATCCCAGCACTCAGGAGACAGAGGCATTTAGATCTGTGAGTTCTACTTAGTTCTATTCAGGCAGTCTAATCGAGTCAGTGAGTTAAGAGTCAGTGCAGTTGAGTTGAGTTTGCAGCAGTTCAGTTCTTGGAAATCAGAGGTAGTTTTACAGAGAGAGAGGTTGGAGAAAGAATAAGCTAGACACAGGTGAAGACAGAATGAGCCAGAGAATGAGAAGGAGCCAGAAGATTAGAACAGATTGCCAAAGTTAGTATGAGACCAAGCAGACCAATTCAGTCAGAAACTAGAGAAGCCAATTTGAATCAGTTAGCTTGGAGAAGAGTTTTGAGCCAGACAGATAACTTGAACCAGCCAGCAAGTGTTTAGAAAGTGTGAGCTTATTCTGCAGCAGGTCTCAGAGGCTGAAAACATTCTAGGCCTAGATTAGATTGTATGGAGACCAGAGGCTTCTAAGCCTACTCTAGGTTAGTGGATGGTGGTAATAAACTTCTAAGACAACAGTTACATCAGGTGAAAAAAAGTTACTTTTACATTTTAGTGTTGTCTTATTGTTTCTATTATAATATAATATTGCTTGGTCATAAAAATTAAACTAAAAATAACCTTCTTATGCTTGCTACTCTTGTGCAGCTATTTAAGTAAAACTAATTTACAAAATTAAATGAAAACAAAATTACAGATCCAATAAAACATAAAAATGATTGGCATTAATTTATTATAGTAGATTTTATAATTAGCAGGAGCCAAATCATTGTTGAGTATAATACTAGAATGATAAAGCCTTTGCTATGATTCTATATTTAATCTGCTTCTGTATTTTGACTTTTATGCAATGAGAGTTTACATAGAAGTTGGTACAAATATAATTAAAAAGATGTGCCTTTGTTTCTACTTCAAGATGAGACTCATCCAGTGAGTAACTGTCAAATGCCAACTTTAATTAAACACAGTGACACATGACATTTATGGTCATTTGATTCCCAGATAAGAAAGGACAGAAGCCTGAGATAGAATGCTAAGTAGGGAAGGAGCTCATAAGATATCAAGAAGCTAGTGTAGTGAAACACAATAATAAGGTGAGGAGGAGGAGGAAACAGAGAGAGTCAACTAGAAGTCTGACATTTAGTGTCTTGTAGGTCACAGTAAAAACTAGTAAGATGAGAAGTCATTAGAAGATTCTGAGAAGAAGAAAGACATGTGTGGCATGTTTTCAGTGACTGGATGTATAGCCAGTTTTTAGTGAAGAGGCAACAGTGACAGAAGAGAAGTGGTAGGGAAGCCCAATTCCAGGCAATCTGATGGGGCCTTGAAGCACGGGTTGGTGCTAAAGGTGATAAGATTGGATGTGGATTGTCTTCTGAAACTGAAAATAGCAGGTTTTGCTGCTGGTATTAAAGAATGCAGAGTTAGGATTCCTCTAAAGTTAGAGGCATGTACAATTGGGAGAAAGGTGCAGCCATTCACTCAGGTGGGAAATGAGGGAGGGACTAGCTTGGGTGGGGAGGAACAATAGATTTCATTTTAGACATGCTAAATTTGAGATGCTTGTATGGCATGCAATATCTAAACAAATGCAAAGCAGAAAACTGAAAAAGGACCTGGCATGTAGAAAGTACTTAGGCTGTTTTAGATATTATTACCTAAGTGGAGATTAAAAATAAAGAGGTGTGTGTGTGTGTGTGTGTAATTTGGAAAAAAATCGAGTATTAAGTGCCACTACCAGATGATATTATTTAGAAATGATGTACAGAAATCCAAGGAAATAAGTTCCAGGAACCAGCCCCAAAGCTCTCTGACAATTTGGTTTGGAAAGAATAGGAAGATCCCAAACTAATGATTCAGAAAGATGCTATCCACACATCAAGAGCACCTGCTTAAATAATGAACGGTTACTTAGAGCCTCCGTTGCAGACATACAAGATCACATGAAGTCATTAAAGACCTTTTCTAGTGCAGTGTCAGTGAAGTAGTGGGAGTTATAAGAGACAGTAGACTCTACCTAGCAGTGTATCAAAGTAGATACTAAGACTCATAACCAAGCCTTCGGCAGCGTTCAGGGAATCATAAGAAAGAAGGGGGAATTAATATCATCTGGAGAGGACAGGAGCTCCACAAGGACCAAATATATCAGGGCACAGGGGTCTTTTATGAGACTGTTTCTCCAACCAAGGACCATGTATGGATATAACCTAGAATCAATGCTTGGATATAGCAAATGGTAGCTCAATATCCAAGTGGGTACCCTAGTAAGGGGAACAGGGACTATTTCTGACATGAACTCAATGGCGGGCTCTTTGACCCCTCCCCCCCTCCGAGGGAGGAGCAGCCTTGCTAGACCACAGAAGAGGACATTGCAGCCAGGCCTGAAGAGACCTGATAAACCAGAGTCAGATGAAAGGGGAGGAGGTCCTCCCCTATCAGTGGACTTGGAAAGGGGCAAGGAGGAGATAAGAGAGGCAGGGTGGGATTGGAAGGAGATGAGGGAGCGTGATACAGCAGGGATACAAAGTTAATAAACTGTAACTAATATTAAAAAATTAAAAAAATAAAAAATAAATAAATAAAAAGAAAGAATGAGAGAACAGGAGTTAGGCAGTACAGGGAAGTTGGTCAGTGAATTTTTCTCAAAGTGAAGCTGAAAGCAGGTAGCAACATGAAAGCAAATTGGGCTAACAGGGAATAGTTATTTTTTTCTATTAAAGATTTCTATTTTTATTTATTATTATATGTATGTACTTGGAATAGGTGTGAATGTGTGAATTTGGATGCTTGAAGAGTCTGTAAGACGGTATTGGATCCCCTGGAGCTGGAGTTACAGGCAGCTGGGAGCCATCAGATTACAGGTATTGGGAACTAAACTCAGGTCCTCTAGAAAGACAGCAAGAGTTCTGACCTGCTGAGTTATCTCTCCAGCCCTAAGGGAGTATACTTTTACTTTTATGTTTAAATAAGTCATTATGGTGGAGGAGAAGGAAGTGAGGGAACTGAAGGTTTAAGCAATAGAAAAACTAATCATGCGGTATAGATTCTAATCAAGCTTTACTAGGAGATAATAAGGGAATGTGCGAAATATGGTTCTAGTAGGGTTACAAAAGTTGTTCGAATGGGAATATTTGAAAAAGCAAGCTGAAAATACAGAGGGTGGTGGTCAGAAACCTGTGTAGCCAGATGTGATGGTTCACACCTGAAATCCAGCACTTGGAAGGCTAAGGCAGAGGATCTCAAGCTCCAGGCTAGCCTGGGTTACTGAATGAAACTTATTTCTAACAACAACAACAAAAAGAACCAAGATGCTTAAGACTAAGAATTAGAAAAGGTGAAGCCATTAAATATGACAGTTGTAAATGGTGGCTGAGATGGGATCAGACGTGTCACATACAGGATTCCATCCCTCAAGAGAGCCTATTTATATTTTCCCTAGTCTGACCCAGATAGAGATTATAGTCTCATACATTACATAGACTTTGTCTCATTGATGGAATCTAGTCTAGTCTTACATTGCACCTAGTCTTCATCATTCTCTCAGTGGGAAAGAGCTTTCTTAAGGTCATGTAATTAGTCAGAGCACACATCCCCTGCCCTCCAGTCACATGAACGATAAAGTTTTCACGCTAATCTTGCACAGGGATAACAATGGCTATATTCCACCACCCCCCCAAACAAGACGATAATGTTCTCTTAAATTTAAAATTTTTATTCCTGATCCTTATCTGTTAGAACAATCTCTGATATAAAATATGACAACAAAAGGATCATCTCTTTATGTCTCTGCCTAAGAAATTGAAACATAACATCCCACAAAGCCTTGAATATACCACAGTCCACACCTATAGCTATAATTTAAGTATTTCAAAAATACCGATTTTAAATAATAAACTAAGCACTTTACATAATTATTTGATGTACTGTCTCCATGTGCTGCCTGTACACACTTGTCTTTTAGCTCTATGTACAGGACTCATTCATTAATCTATCATTGTTATAAAAACTACAGGGCTACATGAGTTCTTCTGCCAAGTAACTAAAGCATAAAAATTCTTTGAACACTATAGGCTTTTTATTCAGAAAGTTTTAAAATAAGCAAAACTATTCTATCTTTTAAAAAGGAAACTGAGCAGAATCCAACCTATTTGAATTTAATATGATTGAAAGCTCCCTTGCAATATCACTGATTACACAAAACAACAGACTACAACAAAATATTTTCTACTAAATGATGTCTTAGTCTGTTTTCCATTGTTGCGGCAATATACCTAAGGTTGATAAGCTTAAAAGGAGTAAAGACCTACTTTGGCTCATTATTTCAGAGGTTTTATGCCAAGGTGACATGTCTCACTTGTTTTGGACCTATGGCAAGTCAGAGTAGCACCAGGGAGAGCATGTGCAGAACAAAGCTAGTCCCTTCAAGGTTGCCATAAAGCAATAAAAGGTTGAGAAAGGGGATGTAATCCTAAAAGATCATGTCTCAAGTTACCTAACTTATTCCCATTAGGCCTCACTTTTTTGTGCTTTATGGTTTTTTTTAATTTTTATTAATTATACATTATTCACTTTGTATCCCCCCATAAACCCCTCCCTTCTTCCCTCCCAATCCCACCTTCCCTCCCCCTTCTCCACATATGCCCCTCCCCAAGTCCAATGATAGGGGACCTCTTCCTCTCCTTCCTTCTGATCCTAGCCTATCAGGTTTCATCAGAAGTGGCTGCATTGTCTTCCTCTGTGGTTTGGTAAGGCTGCTCCCCCATCGGGTGAGGTGATTAAAGAGCAGGCCAATCAGTTCTTGTCAGAGGCAGTCCTTGTTCCCATTATTATGGAATCCACTTGGACACTGAACTGCCATGGGCTACATCTGTGCAGGGGTTCTAGGTTTTTTCCATGCATGCTACTTGGTTGGAGTATCAGTCTCAGGGAAGACCCCTGTGCTCATATATTTTGGTCCTGTTGCTCTCCTTGTGGAGCTCCTGTCCTCTCCCTATCTTACTATTTCCCACATCTTTCGTAAGATTCCATGCACTCTGTCCAACAGTTGATCATAAGTCTCAGCATCTGCTTTAATATTGTGCAGGGCAGAGCCTTTCAGGGGCCCTCTGTGAAAGGCTCCTAGCTTGTTTCTTGTTTTCTTCTTCTGATGTCAATTTACTTTGTCTTTCTGGCTGGGTATTGAGCATTTTAGCCAGAGTCCTTCCTCTTGATTAATTTCTTTAGGTGTACAGATTTTAATAAGTTTATCCTATTTAAATGTCTATATGAGTGAGTATATACCATGTGTGTCTTTCTGCTTCTGGGATAGCTCACTCAGGATGATCCTTTCCAGTTCCCACCATTTACCTGCAAATTTCAGCATATTTTTGTTTTTTATTGCTGGGTAATATTCCATTGTGTAGATGTAACACAATTTCTGTATCCATTCCTCAGTTGAGGGGCATCTGGGTTGTTTCCAGCTTTTGGCTATTACAAATAAAGCTGATTAAGTCACTGAAAGAAATAAAAGAAAGAAAGGAATGTTCAAACAAACAGGTTGAAGGAATTGAAAGAAAAACAGGAAAATACAGTTGGAGAGTGAAGGATATCAACAAAATGGTTCAAGACCTGAAGATAGAATTGGAAAAATTAAAGAAAACACAAATGTAGGAAATCATGGAGAGGAAGAACTTAAGGAAGAAAGCAGGAATTACAGAGGTAAGCATAACTAACAGACTACAAGAGATGGAAGAAAGAATCTCAGGTGTGTAAGATACAATGGAAGAAATGGATGAATCTCTCAAAGAAAACGATAAATCTAAAAAAGTCCTGACACAAACCATCCAAGAAATCCAAGAAGATGAAAAGAAAAACCGAAGCATAATAGGAATAGAGGAAAAAGAAGATTCCCATCTCCAAGGCCCAGAAAATATTTTCAACAAAATCATAGAAGAAAATTTTCCCCAATTTAAAGGAGAAGCCTATCAACATACAAGAGACCTACAGAACACCTAATAAATTAAACCAGAAAAGAAAATCCTCTTGCCACATAATAATCAAAACAGGAAGTATACAGAACAAAGGAAAAAAAATACTAAAAGCTGCAAGGGAAAAAGGCCAAGTAACATAATGGCAAACACATCAGAATAACACCTGACTTCTCAACAGAGACTAGGAAAGCTAGAAGGGACTGGACAAATATCATACAGACTAAAAGAGAACCCAGATGTCAGCCCAGGATACTATACCCAGCAAAACTCTCAGTCCTCATAGACAGAGAAAACAAGATATTCAATAAAAAATTTAAACAATGCCTACTCACAAATCCAGCATTACAGAATATACTAGAGGAAAAATACAATCCAAGAACACTAATTACTCTCAGGAAAACACAGGGAATAAATAACCTCACTGCAGCAAATTTAACGTAGCCAAGCACACAAACGCACTACAATAACCAACATCAAAATAAAAGGATCTAATAGCCACTGGTCATTAATCACTCTCAACATCAATGCTCTCAATTCTCCAAAAAAAAAGACACAGATTAACAAAATGGATGTGTAAACAAGACCAAAAACACTGTTGCATACAAGAAACACACCTAAGTCAGAAAGATAGACATTACCTGAAAGTAAAGTACTGGAAGACAGTTTTCCAAGCAAATGGACCCAAGAAGCAAGCAGGAGTAGCCATTCTAGTATCTAATAAAAAGTACTTTCAACCAAAATTAATCAAAAGAGATGGGGAGGGTCAATTCATACTCATCAAATGAAAATTCCACTAATAAGACATCACAATCCTGAACATCTATGCCCCAAATAGGAAGGCACCCACACTTGTAAAAGAAATATTAATAAAACTTAAAACACACATAAATCCCAACATATTAATAGTGGGAGACTTCAACATCCCACTCTCAACAAAGGACAGGTCAACAAAACAGAAATTAAACAAACAAACAACAACAAAAAAAAAACAATGACTCTAACAGAGGTTATGAAACAAATGGATGTAACAGACATCTACAGAACTTTACACTCAAATACAAAAGAATTTAACTTTTTCTCAGCACCTCATAGAATCTTCTCCAAAATAGACAATATAGTTGGTCACAAAGCAAGCCTCATCAGACACAAGATTAAAATAATGCCTTGTATCCTATCTGACCACGATGGACTAAGGCTGTACCTCAACAACAAAAGAAATAGCAAAAAGCATACAGACACATGGAAACTGAACAACTTGCTACTCATTGACAGAAGAACTAAAGAAAGAAATTAAAGACTTCCTAGAACTCAATGAATATATACGCACAACACACCCAAACTTATGGGAAACAATGAAAGCAGTGCTAAGAGGAGAGTTAATAGCACTAAATGCCTTCAAGAAGATATTAGAAACATCTCATTCAAGCAACTTAATGACCCAACTGAAAGCCCTAAGGGAAAAAATGAAGAAGCAGACACAACCAAGAGGAGTAGACAGCTGGAAATAATCAAACTCAGTGCTGAAATCAATAAATTAGAAGCAAATAAAACAATTCAAAGAATCAGTGGCATCAAGAGATGGTTGTTTGAGAAAATCAACAAGATAGACAAACCCTTAGCCAAAGTAACTAAAAGGCAGAAAGACATTGTCCAAATCAACAAAATCAGAATGAAAAGGGGGACATAACAACAGACTCTGAGGAAATCCAAAAAAAATCATTAGGTCTTACTTCAAAAGCCTATCCTAGACAAAATTGAAAATCTAAATGATTTCTTGATGGTTTCCACTTACCAAAGCTGAGTCAAGACGCGTTAGATCAATTAAATAGTCCTATATCCCCTAAGGAAATAGAAGCTGTCATCAATAGTCTCCCATTCAAAAAGGGCCTAGAATCAGATGGTTTCTGTGCAGAATTCTAACAGACCTTCAAAGAAAATCTAACTCCAGTTCTCTCCAAACTATTCCACAAAATGGAAACATAAGGACCATTACCAAACTCATTCTATGAAGCCACAGTCACCTTGATATCTAAACCTCACAAAGACCCAACCAAAAAAGAGAATTTATGAATATTGATGAAAAAATACTCAACAAAATATTCACAAACTAAATCCAAGAACACATCAAAGATATCATCCACTATGACCAAGTAGGCCTCATCCCAGTTATGCAGGGGTGGGTCAATATATGAAATCCATCAATGTAAACCACCATATAAACAAACTAAGAGAAAAAAACACATGATAACTCCTTGCATACTGAAAAAGCATTTGAAAAATTGAATACCCATTCATGTTTGAAGTCTTGGAGAGACTAGGGATACAAGGCACATACATAAACGTAGTAAAGGCAATATACAGCAAGCCTATAGCCAACATCAAATTAAATGGAGAGAAACTTAAATCAATCCCACTGAAATCACGGACAAGGCAAGGCTGTCCACTCTCTCCATATCTCTTCAACATAGCTCTGGAAGTCCTTTCTAGAGCAATAAGACAATTAAAAGAGATCAAGGGAATACAAATTGGAAAGGAAGAAGTCAAAGTATCACTATTTGCAGATGATATGATAGTACACCTGAGTGACCCCAAAAATTCTACCAAGGAACTCCTACAGCTGATAAACAACTTCAGCAAAGTGGGTGGATACAAAATTAACTCAAAAAACTCAGTAACCCTCGTGTATACAAAAGACAAAAGGACTGAGAGAGAAATTAGGGAAACAACACCCTTCACAATAGCCACAAAAGTCATAAAGTACCTTGGTGTGACCCTAACCAAGCAAGTCAAAGGCTTGTATGAAAAAATTTCAAGTCTCTGAAGAAATAATTAGAAGAAAATATCAGAAGATGGAAAGATCTCCCATGCTCATGGCTTGGCAGGATTAACATAGTAAAAATGGTCATCTTACCAAAAGCAATCTACAGATTCAATGCAATTCCCATCAAAGTACCAACAAAGTTCTTTACAGACCTTGAAAGAAAAATTCTCAACTTCATATGATCATATGGAATAACAAGAACCACAGAATCACTAAAACAATCCTCTACAATAAAAGATTTTCTGGAGGTATCTCCATCTCTGATCTCAAATAGTACTATAGAGTATCAGTAGTGAAAACTGCATGGTGCTGGCATAGAAACAGAATGGTGGATCAATGGAACCAAATAGAAAAACCAGAATTAATCTCACACACTTATAGACACCTGAGTTTTGGGTAAGATGCCAAAACCATACAATAGAAAAGATATAGCATCTTCAACAAATGGTGCTGGTCTAACGGGTATCAACATGTAGAAAAATGCTAATAGATCCATACTTATCACCCTGTACAAAACTAAAGTCCAAGTGGATCAAAGACTTCAACATAAAACCAGACACACTAAACCTGTTAGAAGAAAAAGTGGGAAAGAGCCTTGAACTCATTGGCACAGGAGACAGCTTCCTGAACAGAACACCATCAGCACAGGCTCTAAGATCAACAATCAATAAATGGGACCTCATGAAACTGAAAAGCTTCTGTAAAGCAAAAGACACTGTTGTCAGAACAAAACAACTGCCAACAGACTGGGAATGGATCTAATATCCAGAATATATAAAAAACTGAAGAAATTAAACAGCAACAAATCAAGTAATCCAATTAAAAAATGGGGAAGAGAGCTAAACAGAGAATTCTCAATAGAGGAATATCAAATGACAGAGAAACACTTAAAGAAATGCTCAACATCCTTAGCTATCAGGGAAAGGCAAATAAAAACGACCCTGAGATATCACCTTACACCCATCAGAATGGCTAAGATAAAAACTCAAGTGACAATACATGCTGGAGAGGATGTGGAGAAAGGAGAATCCTCCTCCATTGCTGGTGGGAATGTAAACTTATACAACCACTTTGGAAATCAATCTGGCATTTTCTCAGACAATTAGGAATACGACTCCTAGATATATATCCAAAAGATGATCGAGTATACAACAAGGACATTTGCTCAATCGTGTTCATAGGAGCTTTATTCGCAATAGCCAAAGCTGGAAACAACCTAGATTTCCCTCAGCTGAGGGATAGATACAGAAATTGTGGTACGTTTACACAACAGAACACTACTCAGCAATTAAAAACAAGGAAATCATGAAATTTGCATCGAAAGGTGGGAACTAGAAAAGATCATCCTCAGTGAGGTGTCCCAGAAGCAGAAAGACACACATGGTATATACTCACTTATAAGTGGTTATTAGAAATATAATAAAGGATAATCACAGTAAAATCTGCACTCCTAAAGAAGTATTGATAGACTAGGATCAGAAGTAGGAGAGGAAGACCTCCCCTATCAGTGGACTTGGAGAGAGACATGTGTGGAGAATAGGGAGGGAGGGTGATTTTGGGAGGGGAGGCCACAGGGGGATAAAAGTGAATAAAGTGTAATTAATAAAAATTTAAATTAAAAAAACTGGAAAAAAAGGAGGACCCTGGGTAAGGTGATCAATTTTCATTCAGAAAAGGCAAATGGGATGGACATCAGAAGAGGGAGAAAACAGGGAACAGGACAGGAGCCTACCACAGAGAGCCACTGAAAGACTCTACCCAGCAGGGTATCAAAGCAGAGGCTGAGACTCATAGCCAATTGGGCAGAGTGCAGGGAATCTTAGGAAAGAAGAGGAGATAGAAAGACCTGAGGTGACAGGAGTGCCACAAACAGAGAAAAAAAATCTGGGCCCAGGGGTCTTTTCTGAGAGATACTCCAACCAAGGACCACTCATAGAGATAACCTAGAACACCTGAACAAATGTAGCCCATGGCCACTCAGTGTCCAAGTGGGTTTCCTTTAATAGGAACAGGGACTGTCTCCGACATGGATTCTCTTTGATCACCTCCCCCTAAGGGGGGTTGCAGCCTTACCAGGCCACAGAGGAAGACAATGTAGCCAGGCCTGATGAGACCTGATAGACTAGGATCAGATGGAAGGGGAGCAGGACCTTCCCTATCAGTGGACTGGGGGAGGGACATGGGTGGAGAAGAGGGAGGGAAGGAGAGTGGGATTGGATGGGGATGAGGGAGGGGGCTACAGTTGGTATACAAAGTGAATAAACTAATTAATTTGAATTTTTAAATATTATTTATAAGAATTAACTTTATCCTGTATTATATTTTATCATGTTACAACACAAGTGTCAAATATAATTAATAGCAAAATACATCCATGGATGATTATCTGATAATTAACAATACTCTTACATGAAGATACATCTGATATACCAATATAAGTTCATTTAATCTACCAAAATATTTCATGCTTAATTGATATCACGTCAAAATCTATACCTAGTACTAAAGATATTTCCAGATTTTTCTTTTTGCCTTGATAATTCAAAGGTGAAAGTCCTGAATGAATTTCCCCATTTCATTTTAGAGACATAAAGAACTCCTAAACATGAGCTGCTTCAACTCTTTAAATTTAAAAGTTGGGAATTATGTGTGGATGTGGACTGGAACCCCCGCACGGATGGGGCCCATGATAACTTGGTGTAGGGCTGAAGACCCTATTCAGGGAAACAGGGACTGTTTCAGTCATGATCTTGATGGCTGACTCTTTGACCCTCCCCCATATAAGCCGGGGAGTGACAGACTGGCTAGATCCCAGGGGAGGACTTTGCAGCCAGCCCTGAGGAG
>CM053742.1:40062818-40128680 GCA_028658305.1 Pachyuromys duprasi
GGTCATAGAACTATCTTACAAATAGGTCTGAAATCCAAAGATTTGGGATCAACTTCCCCATTCCTTCCATTGCTAGTGAAATTTACAGCTCATCTCCTGGACTGCATAATGAACAATAGTTCTCAAACTCAATGGGACAGTGGTACAGTTGGTACAGTGGTACAGTTAGTTCAGTGTCAGCCCAGCATGAAAGAGCTCCTGGGTTCAATTCAAGCACCATATTAAACTGGGAATGGTAGCGCATTCCTATAATCCCAACATAGGAAAAGTAGAGGCAGGTAAATGTGAAATCCAAGGTCATCCTCTGCCATGTAGGAAATGTGATGCCAGCATAGACTAGAACTTCAGACTATAATGAATGAGAATCATCTGAAAGGACTGTTAAGTATACAGATTGCTGGTCTCATTCTTGAGGTTTTAATTCCACTGGTTTTAGTTAGGGGATTTACATTTGTAGATGACTGTGCTGCTGGGCTAGAGACCAAACTGCAAGAATTCTCTCCAAGCTGATCATGAGCCAAGTAAAGTTTTAGTTTTATCAGAAAATGTGGCAACTGGAATTAAATGAATTTTCAGCGAGGCATTTTCCCCTGGAATTATGCAGATGAAAAGAAAACTCTAAAAGGCTCTTTAATATTAAGATATCACATTTGAGGTGATCCCAGCTGAGCAAAATGCTTCAAATGAGTAGATTTAATTATCTCAGTTAATATCTGATAATTTTTTTTTCTTACTCAGAAGCTAGATAATTAAGCATGAGTCTCATTGGAGACAAACAAAAGAGTTAATGATAGTGCTTGTTAATATTGATAAATCTTTTGCCCTATGGAAAAATTGAAGTAGGATTTCTGGATTATCTAAAGTAAGAAAACAGTTTGGTTATTTAAGTCTTAAAAAATAATACTAAACCAGACAGGCACAGTGGCTTAAATTTATAATCCCAGCAATTGGAAGGCTGAGACAGGAGGATCACTACAATGCTGAGTATCACCTAAACCATAAGATGAATCTTATATTATTCTGGGGTATGGAGTGAGAACCTGATTCATAAAAGCAAAACAGCATAATAATCCCAAAGCATGAGTTGTAGGTACAACATGTCCGGAACCAAAACGGGTCTACAGATTCTGATATCACAAGTGACCAAGACTTGCTTATGGCCATATTTCCTAGAGTCTGTTCCTTTCTCTTTGCTTTTATGTACTACATCTGAATATTTGAACTTCATAATTTCATTCTAAACAAAGTGAGTGCCACTGTATTTCAAACTGAAAAATAATGCAAAGCTTCCTAATTCCAGCCAATGAGACTTACAACAGCACACTGTAGTTCCCCAGTGTACCACGGTTTCCGTTGCTCTTTGTTTGTTTGTTTGTTTGTTTGTTTGTTTGTTTGTTTTTGAGCTCCCAGCTTTGGTTCTAGATAGCAATCTATTAGCCTGCATTAAGTCATTCCTATGTAAGAACTTGGGAATGACTTAATCTCCACCTGAAGGCATTTTCAGTTTATTTGCTTTCAGACAATGGATCTTTGTGCATGAATTCCTTCTCTGTTTTCCCACACTCTTTGCCAAGGTGCTCATGGTTTTCTTTAGCAAGGCAACTGTCTAGAGGCCCAGGTGGTTTCCTGTGGTTCTAGCATGGATGTTTAATAATTTTGTTTATTGTCAACTCCAACACCTCTCCTGGCCACCTCTAGGGGGCCCAAAAATCTTATCTCCCTCCTACCTTGATTCTTCAAGATTAGCTGCCATTTCTCAATTCTTCATTCTCCTCATTTTCATCTATCCATTCCCCAAACATTATATCTCTGAGGAAAAAAAAAGCCATTATCATAGCCAGAAACAATAACGATTAATATGAGTGGTCACCAAACACATAACAAGTACTTTATAAGTATTATTTCAAGACTTCACATCTAACCCACAAAATGAAAAGTACTGTGATTTCTTACAAATAGATAATTTGAGAGTGAAAAGATTAACAGACTTACCTAGAATCACACAAATGAAAATAGCTGAACTTCCCAGCTCTAGAAATCGAAGACAGTCCTGTCTGAATGAAACATAACGTATTACCTTTATTAAGGAATTCTGAACAATATTTCCCAATCTAGAGCTAAAAAAAAGTCTATCTGGCCTTGGGTAGCTTGTAATGATGTAAAAGTCAGAGTTATTGACCAAAATTCAGAAAGCAAGACTGGGAAATTTGTTGCATATGACTACAATACCATTAGACCCTTCTGTATGGAAAAAAGTACCATAAACACTTTTAAAAACAACAGAGATACTAGGATAATGTATTTGCAATAAATATGCCTGTCACATATTAATATTCACTATAAAGAACTTCTTCAAATTAATCATAGGTAGACAAATAACACAACAGGAAAAGATAAGCAAAGGTTGAAAAATAGCCACTCGCCTGAAAGTGAAATATTAAAAAGTCAATAGTCAGGTGAAAAATATATTCATCCTTGCCAATAAGCAGAGAAAAGTAATTTTATGTGGTGCCATTTTTCAGCCATAAGTTTGGCAAAGTTAAAGTTAGACAGCATCAAATGCTGATTAGGTCATGAGGAAACAGATGCTCTCATCCACTGCTTGTTGAAGCAAGTTGCTTCAGTCACTTTGGACAGCACTCACTCTACCTGTATCAATTGGAATTGAAAGGCAATCTGAAATTATGCTGTGAAGCAGCAGTTCTACTTCCAGTCATTTCCCTTAAATAGATACCTGTACACATCCATTAAAAATGTGAACAAGGATGCAGCAGTGCTTGGAATATCAAACCACAGAGGGATAATAGTTTCTATATATGTTCAAAGGGAAGGAGAAACTATATCTCAAATATTTACTATTGAGTGAAAAACTTAGAGAAACAATGTTCAAAAGGAAGATTCATTAAAATCAAGTCAAAGCAGGTCATAGATCTAAATGTAAACTATAAAACTATACAACTCTATGTGATCTTTCTGTATTAATTACTTTCTTATGGCTGTGATAAAACATTGTGACCAAGAAAACTCATAGAAGGAAAAGTTTATTTGGGCTTACGGTTCCAGAGAGATAAGGATCCATAACTATCACAAGTAGGGAAGCATGGCAGCAGGCAAAAATGTCAACTATTGCAACAAGCTGAGAGTTCACATCTGGAACCACAGGAAGAATTCAAGAGAGAGAACTAGAACTGAGCCATAGCTTTTGAAACTCCAAAGTTTACTCCAAGTTACATACTGTCTCTAATAACGCCACACCTACTAAACTTCCCCAAACAGTGCCAAGAACTGGAGATCAAGTATTCAAATCCTGGAGACTGTGGGGACATCTCATTCAAACCACCACACTTGGGCAAATGGGTCTGGAAAGAGCTACAAACTTGTTTTCATTCAAATTTAAATTCTGAGTTTTACAAAAGATACCATCAAGAGCATATACAAAAGAATTCCTAAAACTCAACAATAAGAAATTGAATAACTTGATTTAAAATGGGTATGAACATCAACGATGGTTTACCTCACCTCAGAAAATGTGCAGATGAAATGAGCATATGAAAAAAATGTATTTGTCACTGGGAAATCACTGAACAATGCGAATATCATGACTCACCTATTAGAGTGGCTGAAATTCAACTCAGTGGTAACGCCAAATGCTGGACAGAATACAGAACAACAGAGACTCTCAATTCATTACTGGCCATAATGAAAAAATGTACAGGCATTTTGGCAGTTTATTACACAACTAAACACCTTCCTATAATATGATCCAGAAATTACACTCCTTGACACTTTTCCAAAAGAGTTGAAAACTTATGTTCATACAAAAACCTGTATACAGATGTTTATAACAGCTTTATTTGCAATTTTAGAACTTGGAAGCAACCAAGATGTTCTTCAGTTTTTTCTTTCTTTTTTATTTTTTATTATTAATTATATTTTATTAACTCTGTATCCCAGGTGAATCCCACTCCTGCATTCCCTCCCAATCCTACCCTCCCTCCATCGTCTACTCCCTGCCACTTTCCAAGTCCATTGATAGGGGAGGACCTCCTCCCCTTTCATCTGGCCCTGGTTTATCAGGTCTCTTCAAGACTGGCTGTAAAGTACTCTGTGGCCTAGCAGGGCTTCTGCTCCCTTGCTGGGTGGGGAGGTCAAAGAGTCTGCCATTGAGTTCATGTCAGAAATACTCTCTATTTCCCTTACTAGGGTGCCCACTTGAATACTGAGCTACCATGGGCTACAGGCAAGCAGAGGTTCTAGGTTATATCCACCCACGGTCCTTGGTTGGAGAAACAGTCTCATATAGGACCCCCATGCCCAGATATATTTGGTCCTTGTGGAGCTCCTATCCTCTCCAGATCATATTAACTCCCCCTTCTTTCATATGATTCCCTGTCTTCTGCCGAAGGTTCGGTTATGAGTCTCAGTTTCTGCTTTGATACCCTGCTACGTAGAGTCTTTCAGGGGCCCTCTGTGGTAGGACCCTGTCCTGTTACTTGTTTTCTCCTATATCCCATCTGTCTTTCTAAGTAAGAATTGATCATCTTACCCCGGGTCCTCTTTTTTGTTTATCTTCTTTAGGTGTATAGATTTCAGTATGTTTATTATATCTTATAGGTCTAAATAAGTGAGTATATACCATATGTGTCTTTCTCCTTCTGGGATACCTCACTCAGAATGATATTTTCTAGATCCCACCATTTGCCTGCAAATTTCATGATTTCCTCGTTTTTAATTGCTGAGTAGTGTTCCATTGTGTAAAAATACCACAATTTCTGTATCCATTCCTCAGTTGATGGACATCTGGGTTATTTCCAGGTTCTGGCTATTACAAATAAAGCTGCTACAAACATGGTTGAGCAAATGTCCTTGTTGTGTACTTGAGCATCTTTTGGATATATGCCCAGGAGTGGTATAGCTGAGTCTTGAGGAAGCACTGTTCCTAGTTGTCTGAGAAAGCACCAGTTTGATTTCCAAAATGGTTTTACCAGTTTACATTCCCACCAGCAATGGAGGAGGGTTCCCCTTTCTCCACAACCTCTCCATCATGTGTTGTCACTTCAGTTTTTATCTTAGCTATTTTGATGGGTGTAAGGTGAAATCTCAGGGTTGTTTTGATTTGCATCTCTCTGATGGCTATGGATGTTGAGCATCTCCTTAAGTGTTTCTGTGCCATTCTATATTCCTCTACAGAAAATTCTCTGTTTAGCTCCATACCCCACTTTTTAATTGGATTGCTTCATTTATTGCTTTTTAACTTCTTTAGTTCTTTATATATCCTGGATATAAGATCTCTGAAAGAAAGATTCTCAACTTCATATGGAGAAACAACCCAGAATCTCCAAAACGATCCTGTACAACAACAGATCATCTAGAGGTATCTCCATCCCTGACCTCAAACTCTACTACAGAGCAATAATAATAAAAACTGCATGGTATTGGCATAGAAACAGAAAGGAAGATCAAAATGGTACTGAACAGAAGACCTAGAAATAAACCCGCACATCTATGAGTACTTGATTTTTGACAAAGAAGCCAGAACCATTCAATGGGAAAAGACAGCATCTTCAACAAATGTTGCTGGTCCAATCGGATGTCTACATGCAGACAAATGAAAATAGATCCATATTCATCACCCTGCGCAAAGCTAAAGTCCAAGTGGATCAAAGACCTCAACATAAAACCAGACACATTAAATCAGTTAGAAGAAAAAGTGGGGAAGAGCCTAGAACTCATTGGCACAGGAGACAATGTCCTGAACAGAACACCAACAACACAGGCTCTAAGAGAAACAATCAATAAATGGGACCTTCAGTTTTTCAAAATTGATGAAAAGTTTATGCTAAAACAAATGAGCTATTAATCCATGAAAAGACAAAGGAGACTGTTTCAATGCATATTACTAGGTAAATGAAACCAATTTGACAAAACTACATATTGCATGATTCCAAAAATATGACATTGTTGATAATGCAAAACTATGGAGGCAGTATTTTTTTTTAAAAGTCAGTGGTTTCCAGGGATTTCGAAGCAAAGGGGAAAAGAACAGACAATTCAGAGGAATATTCTATCAGTGAAGTTACTCTGTGTAATACTTTAATTACATGTGTGTAATATATACATATGTATACATATACATACATATTATGATGGTGTGTGTGTGTGTGTGTGTGTGTGTGATATTATATGTCTGAGCTCACAGAACAGAATGAGCCTTGTTGCAGACTACGGACTGTTAGTGATAATGATACGATATATCTATGTAGATTCATCAGTTATAACAAAGGTGCCACTTTCATGTGGGTTGGCGATATTAGGGATGGCTGTGCATGTGAGGGAGCAGTGGGTGAATGGGAATTCTACACTATGCTCCGTTTTGCTGTGAAGCTAAAACTGCTAAAAAAAATGAATCTTTTAAATGTTTTCCATTTCTAAAAATGGGAAGCCATTGGGTGAGAGAAGAACTGACATCATCCAAGTTGTACATTTTAAATACTGCTTTAGCACAGAGGCTAGGCTCTAGAGGGCTAGGAGCAGCTAGAAGTCGCTGTGAGTAAAGATGATTTGCTCTGGCTGCTGGTGTCAGGACACAGAGATGTGGAATAAATGGGAATCTGTGCGACAAATAAAGTCAATGGAACTGTTCATGGCATGTATATGAAGAATTTTTTAAATGGCCTGGAAATACAATGCCAGAACATACAGTAGCAGCTACACCTCGAGGATGAGGCTACAGTATGACAAATGGCATACTCAGGTACAAAATTTAAGTGGGAAACAAAATATTCAGTTGTCATGATAGATGATATTTAATATATATTTTTATGGAAAACAATTTTCCATAAAATACATTCTGATCATGGTTTGATCTGATCTCTTCAAAGATCACCTACCCACCCAAGTCCTTGCCCTTTATTTCTCTCTTTAGAAAACAAACAGGCGAACTCAGTGGCCTGCTCTTTGATCACCTCCTCCTGAGGGAAAAGCAGCCTTACCAGGCCACAGAGGAAGACTATGAAAGACAGTCCTGATCACACTGGATAGGCTAGGGTCAGATGGAAGGGGAGGAGGACCTCCCCTATCAGTGGATTTGGAGAGGGGCAGGGAGGAGATGAAGGAGGAAGGGTTGGATTGGGAAGGAATGAGGGAGGGGGCTACAGCTGGGATACAAAGTGAATAAATATATTAATACAAAATATTTTTAAAAACTTAAAAAAAGAAAACAAACAGGCAAGCAAACCAGAATTTAAACACACACACAGGAAACATACACAAAAAACCATAAAACACAAAATGAGAAACCATAATATACAAGCAAAAGGCCAGTAACATAAAATGTGCCTTCCTCGCTCCCCAAAATCAACATGATACGAATGTCTACAAGAATACCATTGAGTTCATCTTCTGTTGGACATCTACTGCTGGGCATGGGATGTACCATAAGCATAGTTTATGTGTCCAGTGAGATTCCATTGGAGAAAACTAATTTTTAATTTTGAACAGATGGAAATTGGAGATAACTTCTTTTAGTTTTAATGTTTATTGGAGATAAAGTTATACTCATACAATATATTTTTAATTTTAATTTTATTTTTTCTTCACAATTTATTCATTATATATCCTAGTTGTAGCCCCCACTCTCAAGTCCCCCTAGTCCTACCCTCCTACCCTCTTCTCCCTGTCCCTTTCCCCTAGTCCACTGAAAGGGGAAGTTCTCCACCACCGTCATCTTCCCATAGCTTATCAATTTTCATTAGGACTACCTGGATCCTCTTCCTCCATGGCCTGGCAAGGCCACATCACCACGCGCAAGTGATCAAAGAGCAGTCAACTGAGTTCATGATAGAGGCAGCCCCTGCTCTCCTCACTCAGAGATCCACATGAAGACGGTGCTGCCAGTCGGCCACATCTGAGCAGGGGATCTAGGTCCTCTCCTAATGGAGGCATGGTCCTCGACTGGTGCATCAGTCTCTACCATTGGGCTCAGATCCTTTAGCTTTGTTGGTCTCCTTGTGGGGCTTCTTTCTTCTCCATATCCCTCTACTGCTTCCCCCTTCCTCCATAAGTCTCCCTGTGCTCTGCCCAAAGTTTTGTTGTGAGTCTCTGCATTTGCTTTGATCCCCTCTTGGGTGGATCCTTTCAGAGGACTCTCTCCTTTGATCATGGTTCTGCCTCTCCTCCATACCCTCTCCACCTCCCTGTTCTTCCAACACCATGCCTTCTTTCTCTCTCTTAAGAAAGCAAACAAGAATAATAAAGACAAACAAATAAGAATAAAATAAAATGAACAAACTAATAAAACAAAAACAAGGAAAAAAGAAACTAAGAAAGAGTGTAAGAAACAGATACAAATACAGACACATACACATACAAAATAAAACATAAAAACTCAAAATTTGAAGCTATAATATACAAGCAAAAGAGCAATAAAGTTTTGAAAATGCCTATACAAAGCCATACGAGACAAAACAAAATGAAGATACATTCTTGATTAGGGACAGAAGCTCATGTCTTCTTCCCATCTAGCTTGAACCTGTGCAGGCCCTGTGCATGCTGCCACAGTCTCTGTGAGTTCATATTTGTATCAGTCCTTCTGTGTATAGAAGGTCTTATTTCCTTGATGTCCTCCATACCCTCTGGCACCTATTTTCTTTCTGCCTCCTATTTTACAGAGTTCTCTGAGCCCTGCAGGGAGGGATTTAATGGAGACATTCCATTTAGGGCTAAATATTCCAAGGTCTCTCATTCTCTGCCTATCTAGCAGTGGGTCTCTACATTTGTTCCCATCTGCTGCAGAAGAAAGTTTCTCTGATTATGGCTGAGCAAGGCACTAATCTAAGAGTATAGCAGAATGTCATTAGGAGTTGCTTTGTTGCTACCTTCCCTTAGCAGAACAGTAGTATTTGGTTTTCATTCTAGGTCTCTTGGCTCTCTCCTCTCTGGTCACCCAAGTTGTGTCAATTACAGGTTTCATCTTATGGTGTGGGCCTTAAGTCAACTCAGTTATTTGTTGGCTACTCCCACAAGCTTAGTGCCACCATTTCCCTAGCATACCTTGCAGGCAGAACAGATTGTAGATTGAAAGCTTTGTGTCTGGGTTGGTGTTTACATCTCTCTTTTGATAGCAAACAGAGTGCCTTCCTGTTCCAAAAATGCTGAAACATAGGGGTTTCAAGGAACCCTTCTAAACAGAGATTTTTCTCAAAATCTTCAAATGCAAGTTCATGCCCCCACAAGAGAAGAGCATTCGATTACTTCTGTACCTGTAGCCTGTAGCTGTGGGAACACCATAAAGGAGAAAGGTTCCATTTAGCGCATTATTTCAAAGGGTTCAGTCTTTGTCTTTGTCTATGATTTTATACCCATGATGAAGCAGAACATCATGGTAGCAGGGACATGTGAAAGAAACTGTTTATCTTGTGATGTACAGCAAGCAGAGAAAAGGGAGGGAAAACCAGCTATAACTTCCAATGGCATATCTCAGTTACCTACTCCTCCAGCCATTCCCTAGCCCTGAATTTTCCAGAATGTCCCAAAACAACACCACCAGGTGGGAGCCAAGCTGTAGGGGACACTTAGTATTCAAAACATGATGCAGCAGAAGTTGTAACTTTTACATTAGGATTAAGATATTTTTCAGAAGAATTATAAATGGATTATAGGTAGTGTTCTTTAGAGGAACAGAACCAATGCTGTGTATGTGTGTGTATAAAGAAATTTATTAAATCAACTTTAAAATAATAATAGCTTAGTCGTATCTGAGAACCTGATAACCTTTGTCCTTCAGGCTGTGTGCTTCAGCCACCCAAACCTGGCATCAGAAGCCTAGAAGCCTCCTGGAGAGCTACTTGTCTCTTGTCCATTATGAAAGGTTGGATATGCTGGTGATATCAGCTAAGAGATCATCATTGTCATCATCATCATAATCAGCAGCAGCAGGACAAATCAACTTGACAAGCAGAGAGAGCAAGCAAGAAAGGGACTGATGATCTTCCTTCTGACTTTTTATACTGCAGGTGCTACCCACAATTGGGGTGGGGCTTTCCCAAATCAATCAAGGCAATCAGGATGATTCATCATGTAAAGTTCCCTATTCAGGTGATCTACTTTGTGGCAATTTGACATTAAAACCAATGAGAATAGATGAGAATAAGACTAAATAAGCCAGGTGTGGTGGCATACTCTGGTATCCCCAGATAGTGAGGAAATTATGGTGAGAGTATGGTGAGTTTAAGGCCATCCTGAATTACACAGTAAGACCATGTCTCAAGACAAAGAAAAAGAAAACACCCTGGGGATGTAGCACAGTAGCAAAGTATTTGCCTGTCACAGAGAAGACCCGTGGTTCTATCTCCAGCATAACAAAAAGAAGTAGTCTAAATAAGAGGCCAGTGTTGCTTTTTTCTCATTCAAGCGTTATGGTTAAAACAGGGGTAAAGAGAGACAATGACTCTTATCTGTGCTTGTTACTAGAGAGAGCAATTGACTTGACCTAGAATGACGGGCCGATCTCTGAGTTTAGTATTTGCAGGAGGAAAACTGTCATTTACCCACAATTACGGAAAAAGGAGTTGGAAAGGGGTCAGCACTGCTCTACTCAATTTGAAAGACAGATTATCTTTTTAGCAGAAACAGCTGCCCATGTTAATTTTCGGTTAAATTAGATAGCCCGCCTCAGTTGACCATCTGTCAAAGAGAACCTCACAATTATTTAGAGGCTGTGATACAAAGCAAACCATTATACAACATATTCTCTGTACATTAAAAGGATTTCCATGTTCTAGCCCACATATTTCAATTGACACTTGCTATCAAGTTTCAATATGATCCAAAGATCTGCAGTTCATTGTCATTACCTTTAACCACAAGATTACCATGTTGTACGTTTGTAAATTGTTTTTGACTCAAGGAGCACAAGGAGCTTTCCAGGCCTTAGTTAATTAGACCTCATATATCCCTGTGAAGTTATCATTATCTTCATTTAGGGTACATAATTATCAAATAGAAAGGTGAAGTGGCTTATTGGATGTCTCAGCAACAAGTCAAAAGCTCAAAAGAAAACTAAAGAGAGAGAAGACTCACACTTACTAGGTCTAACAAAAAAATGATTAAACAAAATTTCAGGTGTCATTCTGTCTCAATGACTTTAAACCATTTCTTTCCACAACATGCCGGTTTTTATACCACTGATTTATTACAGTGGAAGTAGCAGCGGGGGCAAAGAGATCTGTAGAAGAGGAATTGGACAGGGATTTGTGTTTTCCCCATTGTAGAGCACCACACCACACTACACTACACTACACTACACTACACACACACACACACACACACACACACACACCACTACTTCAAAAAGAACTCATGTAGAATCCATTACATGTAGCCTCATGCCATAACAGAATCCTGTGCCTAAGACTGGACCACAGTACCTTTCTACTCGGCCACAGTTGAATCTAGGACAGACACATGCCAATCGGGTATTGGGTGGATTGGCATCCTCCAGAGTACTTTGCTGCCACAGCAATGAAGGGGAACAACTTCTCTCTGCTGCAGCTGGTAGGACACCAGTCTGGGCTAAGAGTAGTCAGTCAGAAAGCCTCTTACATTGGGGGGAGTCTGTCATAAAGTGGAAAAAAAAGACAATAGGTTAAACCAAGATAGTGTCTTTCCAATCCCTGTTCCTTCAGGCTATTCTACCTCTAAACTCATCAGTGACTTTTAAATCAGTGCCAGAGGGATAATAACCAATAACACAGTATTGGCATGTAGATTATGTTTAAACTGAAAACATCTGAACAGCAGCTGCAGAAAGAAACCTTATCCAAACTCAAGCAGATCCTCCTGAAAATGCAGCTGTCATTAGCCCTCTTCTGAAAAGAGTTTCCTGTTTGGAAGATTACTGACCCTTAGCACCAGGAGGTGTGAATTCAGCTGTCATAAATACTCTGGGGAGAAGAAGGGTTCCAGCTGGAAGGACACTGTCTCTTAACAGAAAGAAGAAAAAAAAGCACAATAGAGCTTTCCATACTATTGCACTGAACCACTAACGCCTACCCTTTATTTATCTGGTATATAAACTCATAACTTTCGCTGCTCAGCCAACCAACTCAAATTCACTATTCCCATGTGATTGGGTCTCGTTGACTGTTCCCATATGAATGGGAAATAAGCTTTTCTGTTAATATCTTTGTTTTCAGTTAATTTGGAGGTTCTCACCACTTGAATTTAAACTGACAGAGAAAAAACTTCCCTCCTCAAAATAGGTAAATAGCGAGCAGTTCCTTTATATATTCCCTCTGTATCTATGGTACAAAAATATACACATGCACATACATATATAGTCATGTGTCGATAACATCAATGTTTTGAGAAATGTGTCATGAAGGAATTTCCTTATTGCTCAAACACTGGACAATAATTACACAACGTGAGATGACTACAGCATCCCTGGCTGATGCAATCTTGTGGAAGTACTATGATAGATAAAGTCTTTGTTGTTCAAAACCCTGCCATGGACTACATAACTGTATATCACTGGTGCAAATGCAATACATGAAAGAAATAGGTAAAATGGTCACTTGAATCCAGCTTTATCTCTTGTAAGTTATGATAGTAACTGGCCTATTTAGTCACCTGCCTATCATGGGTGCCTTAAATATTAGATTAGGTTGAAGGTTAGAATGGGTTCTTTCACTTCACAATTTACTGTGTCCTTATATCAATTAATTGTGTCACACTATTAAATTCCTGGGGAGCAATCATACCATTTGCTGAGATGGTTTGGTATCCATTCAAAATGCATTCAAGGAAAAAAATATGAAGGTTTTTACTTTTATCTGCATTTGCCCCACAAACTATCCCTAATGCCTGTTCAACATAATCAACTCATTCGGTAGTAAAAACAATGCCAAGTGGAGATGCAGTTTCATAAATACCACACTATGGGTGTAGGAATGGTAGTCAAACATCACCAGCTTCTGAAGGCTTGACACAGTGAATGGATTTAGAAACTGGAAGCTCCTCGCATTCACTGCTTTTTGCTTTGCTGTGACAACATATCTCACACAGACCATGTTAAAAGAGGGAGGATTGTTTGGCCTTAACGTAGCAGAGGGTTCTGTCCATGTTTTCTTGGTCCCAGTCACTTAAACAGAATGTCATGGTAATGAGAGTACATGGAAGAGAAGGTTCCTCATCTCATGACAGGAAGCAGATAGAAGGTCTCCTGTTATGGTTAGTTGTTTTTTGTCAGCTTGGCACTAACCCAGAGTTGCGGAACACTCAACTAAGAAAATGTCTCTATCAAATCTCCCTGGAAAGCAATCTGTGTAGCATTTTCTGGATTACTGTCTAAAGTGCCAGGGCCCAGTCGGCTATGTATGGTACCACCTTTAGGCAGGTGGTTCTGGATTGTATAAGACAGGCATGAAAAGCAAACAAGTAAGCAGTGTTTCTTCACGGCCTCTGCTTTAATTTTTGCCTAGAGTTCCTGCCCTGACTTCCCTTCCTGATGGACTGTAAGCTCTAAGCTGTAATAAATCCTCCTCCAAGTAGATTTTAGTCACTGTTTTTCAATTCCACTTTTTTTTAGTTTTTGAAATTGTAATTACATCATTTTCCCTTTCCTCCTTTCAACCCCTCCTATGCATTTTCTTTGCCCTCTCTGTCTCTCTGTCTGTCTCTCTGTCTCTCTCATTTTCTCTCTCTCTCTATCCATGGCCTCCATTTCTTTAATTATTGTGGTGTGTGTGCCTAAATAAATAAGTACAACCTATTCAGTCCACATAATATTACTTGTATAGATATATTTTCAGGGCTATCTGGTGTTGGATAAGCAATTGGTGTGCTCCTCTGTGGGGGAAGACTGTTTCTTTGACATTTTGTATTTGCCTATAGTCCTTTTTTATTAATTGATTAAACTTACATAGGCCCCTCCCTCCTTTCCTCCCAGTCCCATCACTATAGTCCTCTGTATATAGCCACTCTGGCTTTCCTACTTCCACATTAGCATGTTACTGGTGTTATCCCTGTTCTAGTCTTGTTTGGACAACCATAATGGGACTTAATGGGTGTAGCATCCCTGACATTTTTAGGAGACATGACCTTAGAGCAAATTTTCCTTTTCCTCTGGCCCTTACAATATTTTCACCTTCTCTTCCACAAGGATCGCTGAGCCTTAGATGAAGTAATTCTGTTGTAGATGTATGATTGAGTCAAGAACTCTAAAACAAGCTTAACTCCTGCTCAACAAGAGAAAAACTATGGAGGGTACTGGAAACATGGTCAACTACCCAGGGTAATGAAGTCATTGGTCCTGTGAACTTACAACTCCCACTTTACTAAGCCATCATGATCTCTAACTATATTCTAAGTCCTCATCTTTATACCTACAGATGAGTATAGCTCTTATCTTTCATCAAGGAAATTTCTCTTTGCAGCAGACACATATTGTTGGATAGGGTTTTATTATAACAACAGCAAGGAAACTATCACCAGTGACCTACTTCTTCCAGATAGTTCCCACCTTCCAAAGTTTTCAGAACCTTCCAAAGATAGCACCACCAGCTGGAGGACCAAGTATTCAGTACATAAGCTTGTGGGGAACATCCCATGTTCAAATCATTAAATAAAGTAAATACCATGATCTTGGCCTGTTTGAAGAACCTATTCTGCAATTTGCTTTCACTACTAAGCATAGTGGAAACTCCAATTTGTTTGTGGACTAGTGGCTCATCTTCCAACAGCATTTAGCATTTAATTATGTATTAAAGCATGGTGCTACTGTCCATGCTCAAATCTTTTTGGATAGGCTTTTTGGTGAGAATAATGAACATACCTTAGGATTGAACAAATGAATACCACAGAAAGCCCTGTCTATATAGGATTATAAGAAACTGGGTTTTTATTGTAACAAACAGTTAAGTGGAAGACTTAGAAATCTACAAAAATATTTTTCTTGTCACTGTCTTTCATTGTAATTGAATTTAACACCTACTGGTTATGCATATCAGCCAGCTTTTGTTACACTGCATTGCAATAGCAACCTCAAAATTGGAATAGTTTACAATGACAAGGGGCATTTTTCACTCAGAACATTGTCTGCCATGGATTGGCTCCACCTCTGTATTTTCATTCCAGGAGCCAAAATGAAGAATATCCCCTCTCTAGGAGACAGTACCAAAGTGTAAGAAACAGGCAAATGCACTGAAAGTTTATGTTCATACTTTTCTGTCCAGATACCCTTAGTCAGGGTTTCTACTGCTGTGAGAAAATGCCATGACCATAAGGAACTCAGGAAGAAAGGTGTTTATTTCATAGTATAGCTTATAGTCCCTCATCCAGGAAAGTCAGGGCATTAACTCAAGGAAGGCAGAAACCTGGACACAGAAACTCTTGCACAGGCCATGGTGGAATGATGCTTACTGGCTTCCTCATCATGGCTTGCTCAGCCTGCACCCAGGACTGGCCATCATCCCAGAGATGGCACTACCCACAGCACTGAACCCTCCCACATCAACCATCAATCAAGAAAATGTATCACAGGCTTGACCACACGCCAATCTGGTCAGGGCATTTTCTCTCTTTTAAAAGGACTCCAGCTTGTATCAAGTAGACATAAAAATAGACAGCACACGAGAGAAAAAAGAAAGCCAACAATGACAATGGAATGATGAAATACAGTTCTCCTCAGGAAGCAACAGCAAGTTTCCCTGGCAATAGGTGAGGATATATAATTCTCCTATAGGGAAGGCAAGATTAAGTAATCGCGAACAATGACACAGTTACACATCCTGAGTTAAACTGCTGTTCTTTATCAGATGTGTCTTATACCCACACACAACTAAAACATTTGCAGTAATAAAAGGACTCTAATCTCTAGGGCAAATAAAAGAAAGAGGGGGAAAGAGGCAGAGAGAAAAGATGAAAAGGACTTTCCAGTGCCAGCTATTCTGTACTAAGCACTTTGTAAATACTTACCCTATAAAAATAGGAAGAAACAAAGAAAGGAAGGAAGGAAGAGAGGGAGGGATGGAGGGAAGGAGTGAGGGAGCAAGGGAGGGAGGGGGAAGAAAAGGCAGCAACAGAGCTGGAAGAACTATGGTCACATCCTTACTCCAGTCTTAAGAACACAGTTTATTTGAGTTGTTTTCATTTAATAAAGCATACACAATAAAACGATAAGAAACTCCAAAAGGTCATCTGTTAAACTTTTAAAGTTTCTTACCTTGGTTAAGAAAATAATTGGAACATTCATGACATTTTGGTCATTGTTTTGTTTTTAATAGAAAAGGCATTCTCTTCCTGAATAATTCTTGAGGTTGAATAACAAACCCTTCCCTATTTCAGTGTTTTAAAATTAATTTCTGTCTTATATTGTCTTGTTTACAGATTAGCCAGTCGTCAATAATTACCTCAGCAGAACTGTCATTACAATGATCACTGTCACAAAGTTGGAGTAACATTTCTATCTACCTAGAATGACTAGATGATTTAAAAATATAAATAATACCATGTCACTTCATTGTTTAAAATGTTTCTGCAACTCTTTGTACCTTATTCTATTTAATAAAAACCTTTGTCCTTCCCCACAAGATTGTAAGTTCATTGAAAACCAGACCAGTTGGTCATGCTCAGTGCCACAACCAGAATTCCAAACATGCTGCCTGCCACATTGCAGAACCTCAGTATCTCGAATAAATGAGGGAATGAACAAATGAATGAATGAATGAATGAATGAATGAATGAATGAATGAATGAAGGCACTCTATAAGCAGAGGTTCCCCTTGCCTCTGCTGTGTATGATTGGAATATGACTTATCCCCTCTGAAATTTATAGAGTGTAATACTCTACTGTGAAATATCCATGAGTTGGTGTTTTGAACTGGTGGGTTTTGGACATGATTGTGCCCAACTATTCAGCTTTGCCTTTGCTATAATATATTGTTAGGGTTAAATAATGTAGCCTCATTGTTGAATATTGGTGTCTCCTTAATAAGAGATTAGGATATCTCTTTCCATATGAGGTCATCTGCTTTTCACCAGACATGGGCCCTTAACTTTAAACCTCTAGAACAATGAATTTCCTTTCTTGATAACCTACCTAGTCTGTGGTATTTAGTATTGGCAATAGAAAATAGATTAATATCACAGGTTTGGTCTAATACATAGGCCTTTGTGTTCTTGCCCATGTTGCAGCCCCTATTCACCTTGCCCTGATCTCTGATGAGAGCCTGGACAACACAGTACACCCTTTAAGATCTACACTGTGATCACAGTTATTAAAATAGCTACAGTTACATTTCTATCTACCTGGTGTTACTTTAAAACAACAAATATGGCTATACTGCTTCATTATTGAAAGAATGGCTCTCTGTGCCTATTCTATTGCCTTCAAGCTATTCCTTTCCTCCAGGAATCCTTCCTCATACCTATTAGCTAGGCTAGGTTCCCCAGCTTGCATAGTACCATGTATTTACCTCTGTCACAATTCATAGGCCTATAGGAAGGTAATATGCTTATAATTTTCAAATGGCTTGCTGTCTCCTGCACTATTTGATTTTTTCCTTATTGAGTATGTTGTGTGTGTACATGTGCATGTGTTCGTATGTACACATGGGCGTGCATAGGCCAGAGGTCAACATCAGATGGCCTCCTCCGTCTCTTACCACCTTGTTTTGAAAGACAGCCTCTCACTGAATGTTTGGTACACTAATTCCACTAGACTAGGTGAGCAGTAAGCTCTAAGAATCTGCTTGTCTCTACCCCCTGACACCACCATTTCTCACATTAGTACTGGGGAATCAAAACCAGGTCCTCACTCCTGTACAGCAAACATTGTACCAGCTGAGCCATCTCCACAGTCTCAAGCCCCTCCTTTTATTTATGATTAAAATTATTTATAAACGATAAAATGGCATAAATGTAGTTACCCTTGATTATTATCCATTCCAATAAATGGTATCGTGTCCCTTTCGGGTGCACAGTAGCTTTGTCTACATCTTACCTATGATTTTACTATATGGATAACTTGCCTAGCACACAAGGTGCGCAAGGCAGCTCTTGGGATTGTCAGGGATACAGTGGAAATTAAATAGATAACATGGCAAAGCATGTTACTGCATGTGAAAGCTGATATGCCAAAACACATCAGCCTACAAATTTTCACTATCTTTTCCAACACATTTACCATAATTTTCAACATATCATAACCCTTACTCCTAGCACCTATGGTTTAAAGGAAAGCCCAACCCATACGGCAGACTCCGTTTTTAAATTTTGCTGCAGTCACTCAAAGCATGCCTAGTGTTGCTAACATTGATCTATCTAGCCTTATATTTTTCTGCTCATCAATTTTGCCTTATGCTCCATTTTCAGAGTTTGTATAAAGCATGTTTCCTGACAGCATAAAAGGGTTGTTGATGTATCTGGTGTCCCTTTATTTACAGTTTTAGAGGCTGTTATAAGTTCAAGGCTACAAGGAATGGCCAGATGGATTCGATTACAGAAATGGATTTATAAAGAGGAGACAGCTCTGTTGAATCAAAACAACCAAAACAAGCCAGATTCATTTCTCCAAACAGGCTGTGAGGTGGCTGAAAAACTAATAGGTGCTTATAAAGTTATCTGTTTAAAGCTTAGCAAGATGTATAGAAGGACCATTGGAAAACTGGCTCTTCTAGTGCAGGATGAGCCCTGGAGTGGGATTGGAAGAAGGGTACCTTTATTAACCAGACAAGAGAGGAACTGGTTGAACTTGTATCAGTGAAAGGACCAAAGCCAGTTCAACCCAGCAGCACTTATGAGTTTCCCTGTAATAGGATCGCAGAGCTTCCTCTACTGTGTTTCCCAGGGCGGCCATTCCTGCTGTCTTGGCATGTCTTTCCAGTACAAAGGAGACTGGAAATTGCATAGAACTTTCTGCAGAGTGGAAATACAACTAAACTCTTGGGGCAAACAGGCACAGATGACAATGGCGGCCAGAATTCTTCTGGTCCTCAGAAAAGACTTGGAAAAAGGAATTTTTTCAAGTGTTTCTGGCAAATCTTCCTGAAGAGTAATTTATAAGAGGAATCACAAGTTAACTTTGTGATGTTTCTAGTTAATGAAAAACCCCACATCCAAAGTTTTCTCATATGTGCAGCAGAAATTGGATTTATATCATATTAATCAATAATCATTGGACAGTGTTTCCTATCTAGACAAAGATTTAGCTTTAAGCTCATACAAAAACCAGGCAGTTCCTGTTAATGGAGAATTCCTCATTCAAAAGTGAAGTGCAAAGAAAGTTTATCATATAACCTTTTTTTAAATGAAAATACTATTATAAATAATTGGCTCAAACTAGCAAACTCCTTAGTTAATAATTGCTCATGCAGGAGGTTTTCCTACAATTTTTGTTTCTTTTTACAGTTATGGTCTGATTTAATACCAGATAAATTGATTAAATAGGCTCCCTCATCATCCTATATACTGAGGCAGAAAGAGGTAAAATGGTTTCCCAAAGAAAAGTCCCCTTTAGGGCATGTTTTTTAGGTGACTGGCAACCAGCATCTGCTCCCGTAAAGATGCAGCAGCTTTGTTCATGCCCAGCAAAATGAACTTGCAAAATGCAGTCCCATGGCAATAGGAAGTTAATAATACATATTCCCCCTGGGATGTTATAAAAGAGAAATGAGATAATATATGAAATGCCTCCAGATCCTCAGAAGGAAGGTACTATACGCATTTGCAGTATTGTTATGAATAATCACAATAATTAAAAATAACACAGCTTTCTTTGATCTACTCACCTAAAATAAAGTAGCTCATTTTGAGTCTAACGTTCTACCACTGGATCATTGCCAACAATTTTATGTGGGCTTTCTGAATATAAACCTTAGTGGCTTCATTATTTTCTATGATTGATAAGTTGCTTTTCCCATCAAAATACCATTTGGTGAAAGCAATTTTTGTTCTGTTGTTATTCATTCTTTGTTGCCTTGAGTTAGCAGTTTAGAGTCTTAGCAAAAACCTTGGTGGCCAACACTCCAATTGATAAAATCTTGTTGCTCCTCTTCCCTTCTGCCATGGTTGGGAATAATTTGAATTTCTGCCTCCTATCCAAGGACTGTGAACTTGTTCTAGGAGAGGCTGAGAGCTGCCATCTTTACCTCTCTCACCACATCTCTTGAACTGGAAAGCAGAATAGAGAGCTCATGGAACTGCAGTGGCCCCGTGAACATGCCTTAGGCTTCAAACCTTTCTGCTCTTCAATTGGCTCACTGCAACTAGAGGGTTTTCTAAAGGCAAAGATGACACTCAGTTATACTTGACACATGAAGAAAACCACTAGCTTCCTCATTCATTCGGTTGGCTTTCTCTGACCTAATAAAAACTAAAAGTGCATTCCTATACTGGCTCCAGTGGATTGGGTTGGATTCATGACTTTCTTGCCATTTGAGTGGAAAGCTGCTTTGGCTACAGTGGGTCTGTCTCTAGATAGGGTCCCAGAAGCTATCTGTAAGGATGAGACACCAAAATGTAATGGTTTTCTTTAGAAGTGACTCCAAGGAGCAGCAATGTGGGAGAGAGAAACAAGATGGAGAAGGAAAGGCAGACAATCAATGGATCTCATTTTTGCTAGGGAACTCTATGAGACACTACGGAATACACTCCAGAGAGCAGAGGAAGCCCTAAGTAAGTGAAATTCTGAGTAATTATGTATTTTGACATGGGCACAGCCATTTGAGCTCTCTGAGAACATTTGGTCCATGCGAAAATTGGATAGCCATTAGCCATATGCGTCAGGTTCAAGAAAATGGCAAAATTTTTCTTGAGAGTCCAAGTATGAATGGTTATGGATGATTGACAAATGTGTGCAAAGACTATCAATTGTAATTTACTCTTTCTGATGTTTCCAGCTTGAAAGTGCTTGTCTACAAACACCTCCTACAAAACTAGCTAATGCACACCCTACTCCACACCCTACACCTCCGATCCCAGCTTCACCCTCTGTCATGTCATCATTCCCTCACTGCCCCTAGCCAGGATTCTGGAACCCCAAATTGCAGGGGAATGAATGTGCCAAATGCAAATGCATTTCCTTCACTGTCACTGCCAGGTGAAAATCAGAGAAATATGATAAAGGCTTTCCTTTCTGCTCTGTGTGTAGATATAGTAGTATGTGCACAAAATGTCCACCATAGCTTTCTCTCTTTGAGATGTTTATAGCCTGAAAATTGCTCCTCTATAAAGATAGCACGTACTAAAAGTAGCTAAACTGGTCATCTAGATCCAGCTGAATATATAAACTCTGTCTCCTTGTTCTTATGGATGCAATAGACCCTCCTCCTTGTTCAGCTGTATACAATGACCCTGCCTCATTGTTCAACTGTCCACGATAAATAAGATGAGCTTTTGGGTTGTTGTGGCTTCGCCATCAGAGAGAATGTAGTCCACTCAATCCCAGGCTATGTGTCTGCCTGTGTTTGCCCCAAGGTTGGCCCTGGAGCCATGCCAAGACCTGACAAAGCATCTTGGACTTTTCCTTACTAGTAAGCAAGAGTCAACTTCCACCACCTCAGTTCAGTCATTGCACAGGGACACCAGGAAGTGGAAAAGCCTGAGCAATTCAGCTCTCATATTGCTGGCCTGCTCTTGACAGAAGCTAGAAGATACCAGCAGCTAAAGGTGTCTGCAAGCAATATCATAGGTGCTCATATTTGAAAGCCAACAAGCCACTCACTGATTGTACCCAATAATTCGGACAAGTGATATAGTCACCCAGAGAAGACAAAGAACCTGCAGCTAAGCCCTCTGATCTTGCACAGGGTCTCCCTCTTATGCTTCTTCCTCAAAGGCTGATCGGAGCCTACCTGTGGAGTCTTTCTCTTTGTTGGCTCTCCCTTCTTCTCTGCTTTGGGGACTAGGTGATGGATGCTAGTCAGGACACATTTTCCACCTGTCAATTAACTGACATTGCTCAGACAAATCTATGTCTGGGACCCAAGGATGCTGTCACCTCACAGATCTCATAAGCACTTCCAGCACAATCACCTTGTCTCTCCCCTCTTTTTCCTCACTCCATTCGTTCCTTCAGGCACGAAGACATAAAAGCCAACCCCCCCCCCATCCAAAGTTTCTAGTCTATTCTACATTAAGTATGAATTATTATACTTGAAAACCAGAAGTGACATCTTTGTTTCTTATTTCACAATTTAGTCCAAAGGAAGGTATTTTAACTCTTTTTGTTTTTGTTTTCTGACAGCTGTGTGTACCAAAGTTCTAACAGATCTGGGTTAAAGGGCAGCAGCCGAAACTAAAATCTCATGTAAACTATTTTCAGTGAATTAACTCAGCAAATTCTTGTAGTGATGGGTCACTGAACCTATTTGGAGAAAGAATAAAAATAAAAGTTGTTACAGATGTGGCACTTTATTTTCTTCATGGCTCACCATTTCAACCCCTCATGGACCACCAGTCCTAGCACCCAAAGTTAACAAGCCCAAGTGAAAGGGTTTCAGGTTGAAAACTGAATCAAAGAAGCAATTGGAAAAATCACTATTACTTTTTCTACATCAAGTCCCTATTCCAAAACAGGCAGAAAATAGTCCTTAAAAATCTATTGGTCATTAACCAATAAGGATTCTTTTTATCAAAAACATGTTTTTACAAAGTATTCGTGAATATTGTTTTACGATACAATGGATATTATCATGACATTTTCATGTACATAAATTATGATACTTTGCTCATATTCATTAATTATCCTCTCTAGTTTTCCCACCTTTCATGAACTTGTTTCTACCTTCAGTCTAAACGGTCTCCCTTCTACCTTCATGTCACATAAATACCTATTTGTGTATAAGTATGTAAATGTAGATTATATATGTAACAGAAAGCATATTTGTCTTTAGGATTCTAGTTTATTTCCTTAGTGTAATGGTCCATCTATTACTTGAAAACTACTAAATTTTGTTTTTTTTATTAAAAATGTGTGCATGTGTGTATTGGGGAGGTATAAAGGCAAGAGAGTGCATGCCCATGTGTGTGTAGGCCAACCTCAGGTGGTGTTCTTTAGGAGCCACCCAACTTATTTTTGAGACAGGATCTCTCCTTGTCCTAAAGCTCTCTCATGTATGTAGAATGGCTGACTATCAAGGACCAGGGAGCCACTGTTTTCTGTCTCTCTGGCGCTGGGGTTCCAAGTACATGCTACCACACAAGAGTTCTAGGTGTTGAACTCAGGTCCTCACGCTTGCAATGCAAGCACTTCGATGACCAAGCTACCTCCCCAGCACAATTCTTCTGTATGGATAATATTATATTGTGTATATAAACCAGATTTTCTTTATCAGTTCACCTGTTGACAGGCATCCAGGCTGATTCCATAATTGAACTATTATGAATAATACTGCAGTGAACATAGGTGCATAGGTATGTACTCAAGAGAACCAAGAAAGCAGAGAGCACGTAGGTCAATTATTCTTTTAAAGTAAGGAGAAATACACCCTTAAGTCTATCCCTACTTATTTTCCCAGGAACAATGAATGGAGCTTTGTGGTCCAGAGTATGCTTACAAAGCAACATAAGGGCAAAAAGAAATTTCCTCTCATCCTCTGAAGTTTTGGGAGAGGGATATTAAAGTAGGGAGATTAACACAAGGAAAGATATAGAAATGTGTTTTCTGCGCATGTACACAAATGTAAGAATCAGAGAAAGGTCACCTGATGATTGAGGTGTATATAGTCATAAACTATAATATGTTACCCTAAACTATGGAAAATAATATGAGTATTGGGATTTTGAGATAAACAGATTAGGAGAGGAGAAAAAACAACATAGCATATAAAGACTATCTTGTTATACAGGAAGCCATTTTTTTCGTGTGAGTTAATTTTACATTTAATGAGTTTGTGTGAAGAGGCATTCATAGTGCTCCAATTCCTCCTACAGATCCTTCTCTTAGTTAGATAAGCAAACTTCAGAGAATGCTCCTCTTTAATCAGCATTCTTCAGATGAAGAGAGCAAACAGAAGAAAGATTAATAGAGATATAACAGATAACAGATAAATAAATGATAGATAATAGATAGATAGATAGATAGATGATAGATAGATAGATAGATAGATAGATAGATAGATAGATAGATAGATAGATAGATAGATAGATAGACAGACAGATGATTTATTCCTTGGATTCCTTTGTGTAACTGGAGATTGAGTAGTTCAATAGTGGCTGATTGCAAATTGAAGAAGCAAACAATAGTGGCTGCTCAGTCTAAGGAGATGGAAGCTTCATAACAAAAGGGATCAAAGATACAGTCGGAGTCAGAGGCTACAGACATGAAGATCCTTGGAAAGTCACCTGTTTAAGTCCACAATGAAAGACTGAAGACGCTGGAATGTGCTATCCAGTGGCAATGGCAGAAACAACAGACATCTTTGCTTCAGAAAAGTGGAACTTGCACACACTGACAGGGGCATTTTCCAACTTTTATTCCACCAACTCTCCCAGCCTGTTGGATGGTGGCATTCATACTCAGGGAGTTTCTGGCCGACATGTCAATCTTCTCCAGAAATTCCTTCATTATCCAGAAAATGTGCTTCACTAATCTCCTGGGTATCTCTCAACTGAATCAAGTTAACCATTAAGATTAAGTATCACAGTTTCTCCCAGACTCAAATTAGTGAACCATCAAAGGATAAAAAGTTTCTTTTGTGGGTACATCAATTTTTAATTTTTCTTTACTTAGAACCAACTGTAATGGCAGACTTAAAATGAAAGTTAAGAGAGAGATATCATGAAAGAAAGGCAAAGTCTTTGTATGTTAATTTATTTGTTTGTTTTTGCTTTTGGAGATAGGGTTTCTCTGTGTAGCTCTGGCTGTCCTGGATTGACTTTTGTAGCCTAGACTGGCCGCGAACTCAGAGATACCCACCTATCTCTGTCTCCCAGAGTGCTGGGATTACAAGTGTGTGTCTTTGCACCCAGCTGTATGTTAATATTTTAAGATATATTTTATTTATACTAACTGCAGTTTATTCACTTTGTATCCTACCTGTAGCTCCGTCCCTTTCCCCCTCCCAATCCCTCCCTCTTCTCCACATGCCCCTCCTCCATTCCAATGATAGAGAAGGTCCTCTTTCCCTTCCATCGGATAGTAGTCTATCAAGTCTCATCAGGACTAGCTGTATTCTCTTCCTCTGTGGCCTGATAAGGCTGCACCCCTGTCAGGGGGAGGTGATCAAAGAGCCAGCCACTGAGTTCATATCAGAGACAGTCTCTGTTCCCCTTACTAGAGAACCCACTTGGAGACTGAACTGCTATGGGCTACATCTGTGCAGGGGTTCTAGGTTATCTCTACGCATGGCCTTTGGTTGGAGTATCAGTCTCAGAAAAGACCCCAGTGCCCAGATTCTTTTGTTCTCTTGCTCTCCTTATGGAGCTCTTGTCCCCTTCAGGTCTTTCTATCTCTCCCTTTTTTTCATAAGATTTCCTGCACTCTGCCCAATTGGCTGTGAGTCTCAGCATCTGCTTTGATACCTTGCAGGGCAGAGTCTTTCAGAGGCCCTCTGTGGTAGGCTCCTGTCCTGTTCCCTATTTTCTCCCTCTTCTAATGGTAATTTCCCTTTCCTTTTTGAACAAGGGCTTTTTCTCTTTTCATTTTCACTGGGTCTCACAAATAAATAGTGAACTCTGATGAGGCTTACAACAAAAACTAGATAACTCAGATTTATTGAGCTATGATAAGCTTCTTATTAATTTTGCATCGGTGCCAAACAAAGACTGATATTCAAATATTCTGATTAGAACTTCCATTTCTGACCTCATTTATTTTTCTTTGTGATCCATCCACACTCTCTCTAAATTTAATGTAGATGTAACCATACGTTTCCCCACCCATTATCACACTGTGACCCCACCAGGGTAAAAATTGGGTCAGAGCAAAGAGGAATACTAAACCAACACTTTCTTGAACCAAGCTCTTAGTATTTACTGCTGTGTTCCTTTTGTAAGCTACCAGTTTAAACTTGATCTTCTTTAAAGACAAGGAAAGATGTGCCTCTCATATTCTTCACTGGAGAAGAGAAGAAGAAAACGGAGACTACGAAGGCAAATACATTAATTAAATACACAGATTACTTCTTTAAACAAGCAGTAGATCTTGCACATTTTATGTATGTCTTTTAAGGAGGATCCTGACAGCCCCATCTTAGACTCTTACAGTGCCTGCACAAGGATTGTAAGGAGGCAATTATGTTCAGGTTCTTTTTAATATGGGGATAAAATGTGTGTAATTTAAATTTTACTCTCTTCCCCTTATTTAAGTATATAGTTCTATAGAATTAAATGTTACACAACCACCATCATCTATCATTTAGCTTCTATTTGGGAGTATTTTTTGGAGTTGTTATTGATGGTGGTTGGTTGTAGTTTATGGGTTCTTTGTTGTTACTTGTGATCATGGTTATTTGTTTTTGAGACTGATTATCTCTGTGTAGCCCAGCCTGGCCTCAAACTCACCATCCTTCTGCCTTAGTTCTGTGATGACAAGTTTGTGCATGTTCTGGCCTACTCTCTCCTTAATTGCAACTAAAACTTGCCTGTGGTTGTTCCTGCAAAATGGCAGGCAACGTTGTACTTTTAATTCAAAGAGGATAAAAGAAAACGATTAAATCAGGTAGGGAAAATTAGTATAAAAGAAGTTTAATCTGTGGCTGAGAACCAGGAAGAAGGAAATGTTATCAGCATGAATCTAAGAAAGTGAATGATAAAACCAGTATAGACCTCAACTATCCTCTTTTACAAATTATCAAACCTTAAAAAACCAACAATTCTGGAAAAACTGATTAGGAAGCAAAGCAGTTTGTTAAGAGTCACTATAGTCAGAGAGAACACTGTATTATCAATCATAATATGTCAGCAAAGGAAGGTTGGAGAGGATCTCTGTAAAGTTACAGAGCTTCAACTAGATGATCATCAAGTGAACTTTGCAAAGAGGGAAACTGAGGTTGGGCTGATTTTATAACATAATAACTGGGTTAATGGCACAGCAAAAAAGGGACTCTTGAACAAGACTTTGAGTAATCTTCTATTCTTCCTAATGAAATTATTGTCACAAGCGAATTTCTAGGGACTGTCATTTCTTGGAGCAAGTAGCTACCAAAAAAAAAAAAAAAAAAGAATCAAAATGGAGTAGCAATGGTTCAGAGTCTTTGCTATGGAATTGAGAGGCATTATTAAACCAGGCCTCAGACATGTCTGCAGTTGAATATTGAAACTGGGCTGCAGAAATGCCCACCAACACCTAATTACCAACCCAAAGCAAGCTGACCTTTGGGCTGGACCACACCATTTTCCTGAAACACAGCTGATTTCTGTTGACCTTTGAATCACCAGGTCCCTTCTACTGAACCACCCAGAGAAGAAGACTATAGCAAATCCATTTTAAAAACAAAATAGTTTAGCTTTTCCATCACCAACCATAATATTTTACAAACAAGTGATGTAATTCTCACACCCCCTGTGTATCTTAAATATACAAATACAGGTGCTATTTTCTGGACACATTTGCAAGGCTGTTTGAATTTGTGTTTCCCCACATTACAATCCTACATAGATCCAAATAAATATAATTTCTTCATTCTTAACTAGGTTAATTTTTATTCCCAATGAACATATCTTAAGATATTTTCAGTTGTTTCACTCCTTCTGAAATACCTAATTCTAACATTGTTAAACACAGAAACAGAAAGTGGTGGTGATTTTGGTTCTCAACATGAGAAAACCACTAGAGTGATTCAATTACTAGCATCCAATTTGTGAGCAGCTAGTAATTGAGATGAATGTTATCCTCAAGCTCTATGACTGCAGCTTCAAGATCTGATCAGGCTTCCCTGACCCTAGCATGCACACACCCTAAATGCCTAGAGTTACTTTTTCTTAAATAGAAAACATTATAACAATATCACAGAAAATTTGGGAGAATGCATCAAATAATGTAAACATATCATCTCTGTTATTTCCTCTAGTTTTTTTTCATATGCAGTGGTTTGGGTTTGTTTATTTTTTTCTTTTCTTTATTTTTATTCTTTACTATTCACTTGCTTTCTCTACAGATTTTGTTTCTCTAAAGCCTTCTTGAGAATGATTTGTGCACCCTTTCCTGATTCCCCTGAATGTTAAAATTTTCACTAGTATAAGAAAATACCTGATAAAACAACTTAAGAAGAAGAAAATTTCATTTTGATTTACAGTTTCCGAAAGTTCAGTTCATAATCTCTCCATGTAGACACATCAATGGCCATGGGATTGAGTGATGGTGAAACTACTCCATGACATCTGAGAAGCAGTGAGACATGATCACAGCAGGATATGCCACCAAAGACATGCTACCCTGTGACCTACTTCTTCCACCTAAGTCCACCATTTAAAGTTTCCATAACCTCCCAAAATAGTACCACCAACTTGGTACTAAGTGCTCAATACATGGGCTAATGGAAGACATTCCACATTGAAACCAAACCTCTACAAAGTCTTTGCTTTCATTGTAAAAGATCTAAAACAGGGATAAGAATGTAGCTAGGTTGGTAATATGCTTGCCTAGCATGCATGGAGATCTGATCCCCAGCACTGCAGAAACTGGATATGGTGGCATGCCTGTAAGCCCAGCACACAAGAGGTAAAGGCAGAAAGGTCAGAGTTCAGGTCATATCTGACAACAGAGCAATTTTAAGGCCATACTGCACTACTTGAGACACTGCATCAAAGAAGGAAAGAAGGAAAGGAAAGGAAAGGAAAGGAAAGGAAAGGAAAGGAAAGGAAAGGAAAGGAAAGGAAAGGAAAGGAAAGGAAAGGAAAGGAAAGGGAAGGGAAGGGAAGGGAAGGGAAGGGAAGGGAAGGGAAGGGAAGGGAAGGGAAGGGAAGGGAAGGGAAAGGAAGGGAAAAAGGAAAGGAAAGGAAAAGAAAAGAAAAGAAAAGAAAAGAAAAGAAAAGAAAAGAAAAGAAAAGAAAAGAAAAGAAAAGAAAAGAGGAAAAGACATATCCAAACAGGCTAAGAGAATCTGCCAGATTCATTTTGCCCAAACAAGCAATTTGAACAAGTCATAGGCCTCCAAAATTGTCTTTCCCTATTAACTCAAAATCAGCGACTCAAAACTCTCCAGAAAAACTAATCAATGTCACTAAGGCAATGTCATTTGGCTCTCAGTCATACCCATATTTCATATTAATTTTTTTCTGATTTTAGCTTTCTTTTTCCCTTCTTCTTACCTCCTTTCAGAGGCCTACCAATCCCTTTCATGAGCAATATCTCACTTCTTTGGTGGTCCTCACTCTTAAATCAGAAAGTTATTTGCTCAAATTATGATCACATTCTATAAGTGGAGAAAGTATGATATTCATTCTCAATGACTTCATTCTAAGATAAAGGATTCTTGAATAGTTCTAAAATAAACCACTAAGAATCTACTCATGTTGAGGTATTTGATCCACTTGGACTTTAATTTTGTGCAGGGTGATAAATATGGATCTATTTTCACTTTTCTGCATGTAGAAATCCAGTTGGACTTGCACCATTTGTTGAAGATGCTGTCTTTTTTTCATTGAATGCTTTTGGTTTCTTTGTCAAAAATCAAGTATTCATAGGTATGTGGGTTTATTTCTGGGTCTTCTATTTGGTTCCATTGATCCACCTTTCTGCTTCTATGCCAATACCATGCAGTTTTTATTACTATTGTTCTGTAATACAGCTTGGGATCAGGGATGGAGATACCTCCAGATGATCTGTTGTTATACAGAATTGTTTTGGAAATTCTGGTTTTTTTTTTTTCTCCATATGAAGGTGAGAATCTTTCTTTCAAGGTCTGTACAGAATTGTGTTGGTATTTTGATGGGAGTTGTGTTGAATCTGTGGGTTGCTTTTGGCAGAATGGCCATTTTCCCTTTGTTAATCCTACCATCCATGAGCACAGGAGATCTTTCCATCTTCTGATATCTTCTGGATGTAACCTAGAACCCCTGCTTGGATATAGCCCATAGTAGCTCAGTATCTAAGTGGGTTTCCCAGTAAAGGGAACAGGGACTATTTCTGACATGAACTCAATGGATAGCTCTTTGACCTCCCCCCACCCCCAAGGGAAGCGCAGCTTTGCTAGGCCACAGAGGAGAACAAGGTAGCCAGTCCTGGTGAGACCTGATAAGCTAGGGTCAGATGGAAGGGGAGGAGGACCTCCCCTATCAGTGGACTTGGAAAGGGGCAGTGAGGAGATGAGGGAGGAAGGGTGGGATTGGGAGAGAATGAGGGAGGAGCTATGGCTGGGATACAAAGTAAATAACCTATGATAAATATAAAAAATAACAATTATTTTAAAAATAATCTAATCATATTTAAAATATACTTGAGGACCCATCAAAGAAATTTCCTTGTTAGATCTTTTCTAAATCAAATAAATTGTCACTTCAATTTCTTTATCCTTGAAATCAAATGATCTGACACTATTTGACTGAACATGACAGAAGACAGAAGACATCTTTCTAAAATCTGGGAAAAAAATGTATCCTTATGTCCAAAATACTGCAATATTTAGTACCATGTTTCATATAAAATATTTAATCTGAAATTCACACAGACACTTAAAGATATAAAAATAATTTAGGAACTGATATTTTACAAATCAGATACCATTCCATCCAGATGGTATGTTTGCACTAGATATCCTTTGAATGATGTAGATTGGCATTATCTGGTATTGTCATTGATCAAGGTTCATTGTTGACCAAACAGCCTGTCATTTTTTATTATTCTGGTCATTTCTCATTATTCTATTCAGAATCATGGTGATAATAAACAACATAAGTCTGTATTACAAAGGCAAAGTATCTTCATTGATCAAAATGTTTGTGAAGGCAGACTACTTCCTATTGGCATGTGCACTGTATTTTCCAGTATGGAAGTGTTTGATCTTGAGAAAAATACTTATTGAATAAGGTTATGAGCTTTAATAGTACAGAATCTAAGGGGTTGCTTATAAAATAAATTTCCCGAAGATATTTTCTGGAATCACCATTTATTTTCTGATCATTTCACAATCTCAGATTACATCCTTTGTTTGTAACAATACTATAAAAACTTTAGACCTTGTGGTAGTTTGTATGAGAATGACTTACCATACCCTCATTTATTTGAAAGCTCAGTTTCCAGTTGGTGCAACTGTTTGGAAAGCATTAAGTGGTGTGGCTTTGTTGGTGTAGGTGTGTCACTGGAAAGTGGGCTTTGGGGCTTCAAAAGCCCACACCATACCCAGTGAGATCTCTGCCTGGTGCTATGGATAGAGATGTGAGCTCTTAGCTACTGGTAGCACCATGCCTACCTGCCTGCCTGCTACCCTGCAAGCATGGTAGCATGAAACTATGAGCCTCAAATAAACTCATTCCTCTATAAGAACCTTGATCATGATGCTTTGTCACAATAGTAGAAAAAGAACTAAGATGTGAATCATAATTGAACAACTTGAAAGTTTTTTTAACAAAATTAGTCCACCCATATTCAACTTGTCTCTGAGAAATCTCTGAAAACTCCACAAAAGGTGAATGAATTCTATCCTGAAGCCTTTTCTTTATCATTGATTATGATAAAGATATTGATTATAATAAGGAGGTTTGACAGAGTTTTCTGTAATTGGTGTTAAGAAAACAGAAGCAGGCAAAGCTCAGCTTTTTATTAAATCTCTATGCCAAAACATTTAGGGAGTAATTAATTCATGCACATTCAGTATTAGCTGGTCTACCTAGTTAATTCTTACACATGTGAAATGTCAGTGCCTTGCCAATACCTGACCATAGATCCTAGAAGACAACTGACTCAATAAATTCTTAGACTCCTTATACATTTTTCAACGACTATTTGTAAATACATGTGTGCATCTACTTATTAGACTTTAAGGTCTAGCCACGCATATATCTGGCTTATAAATACTCAATACATATGTGTTGAATGAAAGCAAAATGTTCACAGATAATTTTAGCTCAGCCAAACTGTTTTCTGGTTAGATTATTTACTGAATAAAACCATACTTTCCCCCATAAGGTTTGATCATGTGGCCATATTACTTGGTATAATAGTCAATCTTGTGAATATAATTAGACTGATATGTGTCTGAGTTTTATAAAACACACCACTGGATATGCTTGTGAATGTTTTCCCAGAGAAGACTAAGAGGATGGGAACCCACTTGGCAAGTGAATGGCACCTTCCCATAGGCTAGAAGATGCTGAAAGAAATAAATAGGGAAAGAGGATAAAAAAGCATGTTAGAGCACAATGATTTCCTCTCTCTGCTCTTTGACAGCCACAATGTGAATATCTCTTTTCCAGCACACATGCCCATTGTTTTGTCCAAGTGTATGTGGCCAATTGGCCATTGACTAAGTGCTCTGAAACCACAATCCAAAATAAATCTTTCCTGCCTCTAATTGTTTTCTCAGGTGTTTTATAGTAGCAACAAGAAACGTAACACATATTGATTAACCTGGCCTCCTCTTCACAAGTCATTTCAAATATTTATTTTAAGTAGATGCACACAAAAATGAACTTATATTCATAGATAGTATATACATATATATGTATAGGTATATATATATATATGTATATGTGTGTATGTATGTATGTATATGTATATTTGCAATTTCAAGCCAGACTCGTAGAGTCAGGAGAAAAGTCAACAGCTAATGGTACCTAGTTAGTCCAACAACTTTTCACACTTTATTCATGATAAGAAGTAGTCTTCCCAAAATTATCAATGAGTTCCTGAAGTACAGTTTGAAAGCTGGAATTAAAAAAAAAAGTACAAGTATTAATAGTAGCTTCATTTAGTAGACATAGATAAAATGTCTATCAATGGATGAATGGATAAACAAAATGGAATATCATTCCACTTCGAAGTGGAACAAAGTACTGTGATGTGTGCTACAATATGATGAACCCTGGAAATATTGCTCTAGGCAAAAGAACAGACAGAAAAGGTCTCATACTGCATGATTCTGTAATAGAGGAGGCTTCCCCTCCCCAATGCTTTCCCTTTCATATGGTATACCAAACTCTAAAGCGAGGCCTCCATAATATTGTTTCTACTCAACTAGTATGAGTTGGTTGGCAGAAGAGCAATGTGTTTATCCAGAAAAAAAAAGGCAGATGTTGTCCCTGGAAGCAATACCACAGGTCCAGCTGAGAGAAGAGTAAAACATCACTCTGGAGCAAGAATCTAACCATGGTGGGAATTCCCTGCCTATTATCTCCTTGGTATTCCATAAAAAATCCCTGAACAATCCTACCATGACATAGCCATAAAGGTGGAGATTTGAGATGGAAAATTCTCCTCCACTTTTCTCAGGCTCAGTGTTGAATAAAAATATTTTCTTTCTTCAGTTTCTGTATCCCAAGTTTTTGGTCCAGCAGTGATCAATACAAAACCTTAAATTTCTATGTTTCATTTATAATGAATTTCCAAAAGAGACAAATCCATGGAGCCAGAAAACAAACTAATGTTTTCCAGGAACTATGGAGATATAGATTCTGGATTTTCATAATGGATGGAAAAAATTTTCTGAAACTTTCACCAAACTGGGTCTCTTTTTACTCCTATAAATGTAGGAACAACATCAAAAGGTCAAGTGCAAATTGAATAGTTAAGGAAACATTTATTCTTAGTGAAGAGTAGGAAAAGCAAGAGAGAAACTCACAATTGAACTCCTAGAAATGTTGGAGGCTGGAGGCTTTCAGATATGAGTCAAAAGAAGTAAAGGTGAGAGGTAGTTAAGAAACTAAAGGAATATTTCTATTTTGTCTGGGTTCAAAGAAGGGTTTCCCAGGAACTGGGCGTTTTTATTCTTTTTATGGCTTTGTGGTGCTTTTCATGGCAATTGTCAAGCACCATGACAGTGAAATAGGGAAGGTATCATTAAGTATACATACAGGATTACAATGAAATTAGAAGTCATCTGTTCCTCACTCTGGCAGTCATCTTAGATTTCTGAAGAGATTTTCAATCATCCTGTCCTTAAACACAAACAAGACTGGTGTCAGGCAGAAGTTCAGGTAGAAGACCCATTCAAGACAAGATTTGGGGAGAGTGATTAAACTTGATAGAAGTAATGGTTGTAAAACAGTGTAAATGCCCATGACATTATTGACCTACACACTTTCGAATGGTTACCCTAGTAACTTTTACCACCAGAATCAAAATCCACAGTATCAGAAAAAAAAACAAACAAAACTACCAAGCAAACAAATAAACAAAAAATCAGCAACTTTTATAAAAGGAAACTATTAACCCCAGATTACTAATTTGCATTGTAATACTGGTTTTTAATACTACTACTGCATTACCATTGCTGAACAAACTTGAGACTTGGAAGATTAATTACCATATGCAAATTAATTCTTCTAGGCTGAAGAACATACCATTTTAAATGGCAAGTTTATAAAAGAATATATTCCCTAAACTTTTTTTGATATTACTAAATGTACAGACTAAATGAAAAAAAAAAAGGAACAAGCTTTGTAGCTTTGCTAACCTGGAAAAGTCATTACCTTTCTGACCCTCAGCTCTTTCCTCTCAAAAATGAAAAGACTAAATGAAAGAATTCTGCCTGTCTAAGATAACTTAAGAATTATAAAACAAACAAACAAACAAACAAAAACCCTGATGGTATTGTTCAGGGCAACTCAGGGGACTTTATCAGACTATCCAATTGTCTGGGCTTTGTGATTTCTAATAAAGGAAGCTTAGACCAAGAACAGTAAGTATAAGAGGTATATGCCTCTGTGGGCAAGCCGATAATTAAATGAGTGAGGAAGGCTAGATGGGGAATATAGTGAATTAAAGAGCAAATACCACATGGAAATGGAGCAGTCTCTTCTGAACTCCAGCTCATTGCTGCTATTAAAATGTGTGGGCCTAGTTTCTTAGAATTCATTTCTTCAGAAAAAGCCAGAAATTCATATTGTGTTTGGTTTTCTCACTATGTACCACTGGCTGTCCTTGAATCTTCTGTGTACCTTAGGCTGGCCTTGAATTCATTATCATCCCTCCTTCCCATAACAAGCTCCAGAAATTCCAATTTGTAAATAAACTCTCTGTGTTCTGAAATCTTTACATACCTTTCAACCTTACACAAAACATTGTATAGGCCAAAGAAAGTGTTTCTACTAGGCTACAGGGTGTCCAGGATCATCAATTTGCAACCTACCAAGCAATCCAAACTCAGAAACTGCAAGAGTGTAAGCTATTAATGAATGCCTTATGAATATGTGATTTTTGAAAGGGGATCAGATAGTTCTGAGTAAGTATACTGAGGAAGGCAGGATATGTGGGAACCTATATGGGTGAAAGAACAGAGGATCCTGATAGGTAAAGAATGTGTAAAGAAGATGGAAATGTCCATTTAAGAGTGTGATGATATCTTTTTGATATCCATCTTGGAGCCTCTAGGCACAATGTAATCATTCAATTGTTCTAGCTGTTCCAGTTGCCTGAAGAAAAAGAAATGAGAAGAGCAAAGTTTACCTTTAACCAGCAGCTGAAGGTGTTTTCTAGATCCTGCTTTCTTAGTCCACCCTATTCCATTTGGAAAACATCCTCCAGGGTGCCTAGGTCATAATTTTGCTTTCCTTTCACAAATATCAAACTGGAATATTTAGTAATGCTGCTGACAATAAAGCCGCGATGAACATCAAACATTTCTCTAATACACTCTGTGAGACACAATATAATATAGCTTAACTCAACTCTTTCATTCATTAGGTTATTTCATGTATATTTATTGAATGTTTACTGGATTACAAACACTACCAATTACTCTGGCCAGACAAAAATGAGCAAAAGCTGTTGCTGTTCCTATCCTCAGAGAACTTAGAGCCTTGTTGGGTAGGTAAACTTTGATGAAATTGTTGTTCCCAGTTCATGAGACCCCAAAAGAGCAGGAATAGACTCTGCTGTAAATACATGAGGGTTTTCTTTATTATTGTATAAATGTTCAAACACAGGATGCAAACTTCCTGAGGTAACAGGAGAAGAATGCATCCCTTCCCCTTTTCCCCATCTCCCCCTCCCCCGGTCAAGGGGAACAGGATTTTTAAAGGAAAAAAAAAACTGCAAGCAAGAATTTACATGCTTTGGTGTTACGTGATTGGGTAAGGGAAATTGACTTTTGAAATGATTGGTCCATTTTAGGTGTCAAGACCACAGATAGTTCTGGCCTGGCCATATGGGCTGGTTTCCTAGCAACTGTATAATTAGTGGGCAGGAAAAGAATGCAGCAAGGCTAGTTCTTCCCCGCAGGGCATTGAGGCGAGTTCTTCCCCACAGGTGGCTGGACGTGTCTCCACCTATGTTCAGGCTTGTGCTTTAAACTTTAAAATAATAGTCACTGATTTTTAATCCTTTGGTCTCTGAAAATAACCATAGCAATAGTTAAATCATTTTAAGCTATGCAAAGTGTTTTTGAGTAATAGCACCCAGGGCTACAGCAACATACAACAACGGGGTGAGAGAATGGTCTAATTTAGAGTATCAAGGCAGGCTTTCCTAAGCAAATGATTCTGAATCCAAGACTCTAGCCATGAATAAAAATGGAGGGTGGGGGGGGAGGTTGCTGTAGGCAGTCTTCAGCTACTAAGGTCTCTTTGTGGGAGCTCTTCTGGGTGCTTAAGAGGGACAAAGAGAAGCTCTAGGCAGTTGAAGGATGAAGAGCCAAAGGAAAGATGGAGAGAAGGGGTAAAGCTGAAGAGGAAAGTGATGGCTAGCCACTGTAAGACCTTCAAGGCCTAAAGAAAAATTGCTTACTATGAACAATGGAAAAGCAGTACAGTAGGCCTTTGGTATCCACAGGTTTCTGATGTGCGTGGTAAAGGCTGGGAGCTCTCAGAGATTGAGAGACCAGATAGAGATATCTCCCCACTGTTTGCTGTTTATTGTTACAGTCAGCAAAATACATCAGAGACAAAGTAAGGCTTAGCTGAATGTTTTGTTATGTGATGAAGGTCTATGCTAAAGGATTCCCAAGAGATAGCAGTCCTGCTCAGGCAGCACCCTATGGGTAAACTTTAACAGAATATAGCATTACTTTTGAGTTAAAGGGATGGGAGAGACAGGAGTGCATTGGGATTTTCCTGGAATTGTGTTTACTCTTCTTTCCAGTTTGGGATCAGTTGTACACTAGGAGTAGCTAGTTTTGCAAAGCTAATGATGTGAAAATGTCATCAGAATGAAACAAGGACAGTTAGTGACTCTTTCAGCCTGCTGTGTTGATCCTAGACAGTCTTGGGAGTTCATGTGTATGTGTGTTTATTGTTGTTTCAATTGTTGGGGCTCTATCCCAGAGCTTCATGCATACTAGGCAAGAATTCTACCCACTAAGCTACATCCCAACCCTTTTTATTTCTTTATTTTTTGTAACAAGTTCTTGCTGACTTGCTCAGGCAGGCCTTGAACCTGTGATCCTTGTGCTTCTCTACTAGTTGGAATTGTAGGCTTAAACCACCAAGCCCATTTGTGGTGGATGTTAAGTCTCAAACCCAGAACAAATAGCTAATTGAGGTGCCCATTAACATACCAAAGCAGACAGTAGCCTCCAGGTTCTCCTAGTATCTCTCAGTCCCTACCTGTTATGAGGCCCTCCTGGTTGGCATAGCCTACCCCCTATCTTGAAATCTCCAGCCCAGGAGCTGGACTTCCCACTCTCCAGTTACTCTTCCTTATATAATGCAACCATTTTGATCACCTGACTTTTTATCTGTTCTTCACATTCTTGGCCTTTTGGTCTTTCTCTTCCATCTCCCTTTCCTCTGCTTCTCACATGGCTCAGCTCAGCCTGGTCATATTCAGCTGGGCTTTCCCAGATGCCCTTGTCTCCGACTACACTCTCCCTTTTATCTACAATAAACTTTCTCTTCCACCATACCTTGGAGCATGTCTTTTCCTGTTTATTTCTTCTGTTTTTATTCATCTGGTACCAAAATCTTGGACCAGTTATGTCCAATCTCAAACCCACGGCAAACAACTAACTGAGGTGCCCAGTGTGCTCTAATACAGGTGCAGCAGCCTTGAGCAATATGCTTCTCTTTTCCCCTGTATAAGCCAACCTCAATTTTAGAACCTCTCCTACAGACATAGCCAAATCCACTGATGCTGATGGCTCTTATATAAAACATTGTAGTCTTTGCATATAACAAAGCACACACCTTCCCAGTAAAGAATTTCCTGAAAAATAAGACTAAGCATTAGAAACCAGAGGGATAACAGAAAAGTAGAAATAGGGCTCCAAACTCTAGGAGACTTAGATACAGTAGTGACTGTAGCTCAGAGAGTATCTCTGAGTATCTCTCACCTCTAGCACATAGATGCGCAGGAGACTTAGAAAGCATGTTGCAGAGCAAGACACAAAGCTCCATTAGAAGGAGCTAGCTGAGCAACCAGGAAGGGATGAAACTATAGCAGTGAGATTGTGCAACTTTTTCTAGAATTTTAGCAGTGAAAGGCAGGAACCAGGCTTTTGTCATTGTGTTGTTGATTATTAATATTTACTATTGATTTATCTATTTGTTAAACTGTGGTTAGTCCTAAACCAGCTGTATACCCAAATAACCACACAGAGACTAGGATATATTTGTTAACCTAAAGCACAATGCTGGGCATGATTACTTCATCCTAAACCTCCAAGCCTGCATATAGCTTACCCCCATTCAGATTTCCCACACTATAGTTGCTTTTAGTCATATCTTAAGTCTGTTTCATCTCTCCTGGTGGTTCCAAGTCCTCTCCTGCCTATCTCTCCTCTGACTCCTCCTGCTCACTACTTTCTCCTCCCCTCTGGACCAGGATGTGCCACCCTATTCTCTCCATTGCTCAGCATTGGCTGGTTGTTTTATTGGCAATACAGAGAACAAATAGTGACATGTTTACACAAATTTGAGACAGGTGATGCTTAGAATAAACATCACAATGCAATGTCTGGATTGAAACCAGATAGTGGCGGAGAGAAGTCAGCATTTGAACGAACAAGGGTAAATTGTACACATTCCACAAGAACATTACACCAACAGTTTTGGGGGAAGTTTGTGTCTTAAAGAATTTCTTATCAAGCACCAAAGAATATTTATTCTGTGTTCTGGGTGACCTCTGAACTGTATCTTGACTCTGTCTTCCTACCAATGTAAAATCCTGGATCAACACTCACACGTAGCTCATACTACATCTGGGTGACTGCTAAAATATAGTATTGTGAAAGGTGAAAACATCAGCAGTTTCTGTCCGTTCTGCCTCCCCTGTCTCTCTGAACCTTCTTTTCTCTGATTGGTTCTCATATCATCCCTCCACCCCCTGTCAACCTAATGTGTGCCATATTTTGGATTCTATTTAATTTGGTTTACATAGCAGATTCAGATTTTATTAATTTTGCATACGTATTAGACTTTCATCTACAAAGTAACGTTGGTAATCTTTGAGGTGTATTATAAGGTACAGTTTTTAGAGAAAGCACATAAATATCTACTTTGACAGTTAACATTTTTCTAAATTTAAGTTTCAAGTTTCTTATCCAGTCACTCTTGCTCACAATCAGACATTTCACATGTTTTTCACAAAAAACAAATGAGAGCATTACTCTGTAGCTTCCCCTTCCCTGGGTAGATTAGCTGGGCTTTATCCAGAGACACTCACTTCCCCCTAGTCAGTATTTCCATTCCCTACAGGCATCTCAAAAATTATATCAGCAATGCCACTTAGTGACACTGGGGGAAATGAAACATTTTACTAAAGTTATTTATTGTTCAAACAGTAAGAATAGATAGATAAATAGATACATACATGTATACATATATATGTATACATATATACAGTGTGGGTGTACATGCATGAATATGTGATATTGTTTTAATTATCATGCAAAGTAATGAGTTTTGTTGAGGCATTTTTATACTTATATATTATCATACTTTGCTTCTATTTATCCCCTACTTCCTTCTCCTGTCCCTCACCATATCCCTTACTGGAAAATTAAAGAGTTTCTTTAAACATTTCCAGGCCTTCAGCCTTGAAGTTTATTACTGCCAGAGTAATCTTGCAGAAAAAAAATAGTTTCAGCTACAACACTTTCTCCAAATCCATTCAGTGATTCTCCATTGCCCATCAAATGAACAAAATTTGTTGCCTGTCTTCTGCTTTGGCCATCGTCTGCCCCCTGTCCCTAATTGGTGTACTCTCCGTACACTGTGCTTTGGCCAAATTCTACTTGTAATTTTTGCTACTGTGCCATAACTTTTGCCTCTCCCTGACTCTACTTAAACTGTTCCTTATTACCATCATAACCTTTCCCTCATCTCTGCCATTGAAATTTTACCCATCCTTAGTTTAACATAGGTGTCGCTTCTAACTAAAAGCTTTCCCAAATACCTACTCCTCATTTCAAACTTAAGTACAAATAATCTCCAGTTAGGTAGTTCAATTTACTGCTTGTCAACTTTGCACTTGCACACAATCCACTTGTATTCATTAGACACTATATATTGAAGTTTTGATTTGGCTCTTTTCTTGAAATGGTGATATGTTCTCTGAAGATGCTGGCTGGAAGCAACAACCAAAGTTCCCTTAACCCTGAGACCACAAGAAGGAACAATCCTGGGTACTATCATCTTAATTACTTTTATGTTGTTGTGATAAAATAAACTGGCAAAATCAACATAAGGAAGGAAATATTCATTTTAGCTCATAGTTCAAGGTAACACCCAACCTAGCAGGGAAGTCAAGGCAGCAGAAGCTTGAATCAACTGATCAAATTGTGTTTACAGTAGGAAAGAAGGGCAGAAGGCAGTGAATGCATGCTATTGCTCAGCTTGTTATGTCTGTTTATACAGTGCAAGATCCCACCCAGAGGATGGCACCATACATCCCAATTATCACAGTCAAGCTAAGCCCCTCCACACATTCCCAGAGGTCTTTTTCCAAGTAATTCTAGATTCTGTCAGGTTGACAAAACACTAATTACCTCATCCACATTGTGCTGTGTTGTTAGGCCATAGGTTAGGCACACTAAATGCACTCTCAAGTTTTTAATTTCTCTGGGAGGCCTCTCATCAAATTTGGAAGAGCAATGGTACTCATTCTTCATTGGAGAATCCTGTGTGGCAGTATGGGAAGGAGAGATCACAAACACAGGGCAGCTGGGAGTTACAAGGGCTCTGCTTGCTGTTGTATCTTTTGTATACCTATCACAGGCTTTACTGAGTGGATTGAAATCCTGGAGGACTGCAACATGTCAAGATTATTTTCAGTTCCACCATGGCACACCGCCAGGATCTGGCGCAGATCAGGACCGCAATAAATATGTATTCAGGGATAGTTTGATGAGAGGGAAGAAGCAAGTAGAGGAGAGGGGAGAAAAGAAGAAATACTGACATCAAGTAGCCACAGCAAGGGACAAAAAGAAAAATGCATTAAAAAAAAAACCTCTTTATGTGGTAATTTGCTCAAGCCATGGAAAACCTGCACATTCTAAAGGTCTCTCCAGACTATACTAAGAAATTTCTTCAAATATTTTCAGTTTCTACATTATAAGATAACTTTACCTGAAATCAAAGTGATCCTGCCCTTAGGACTCCAGTGAATAGCAAGTGACTTAAAGCTAAATATTTTTTTTATAGGAAACACATATTGAGAACTTAGCTCTGCACCTCTGTTCAGCTTTGGAGAGTCAGTCAGTTTAAACTCTTCCTCTTCACAGTCTGAGCAGTTCCTCCAGGCCACACTCTAGTGTCTTCTCAATGCCATCCAGACGCTTTTGCAACTGTTTTATGTTTATTTAGTCTCCTTCCCCACTCAATCCACCCTTTATTGCATATGTCATTGATCTCTTCCAAGACAGTTTTTTTTTCCCTACGCAGCCACCAGAATGTTAAAGATTGAAAAACTACCAATGACAAGTATTCACAAAGCTGGGGAGCCAATGCAGCTATCAGCCATTGATGGTGTGAGTAGAATCAATACAAATATTTTGGACGACTATCTGATGGTAACTACTAAATGAAAACATATGCCTACCATATGATTCCATTATCTGACTCCTAATCACACACAGGAGAAATGAGTGTTTATGTTAACCAACATGCATGTACAAAAATCATAGTATTACTAGGGACAGGGATGAAGCTCAATGCTAGATCACTAGTTTAGTGTGCACAAGGCCCAGAAGTCATTCCCAGCATCCACACAACAGATCATGTGGAACAAGTGAAAGAATCTTCTCAGGTGCCCTCTTCAACTGGAAACATTAGTGGGAGAATAGATAGAAAAATTATTATGTATTCATTCAACCAAATGTTACTCAGCAATGAAAAGAAACAATGACATCTGGAGAGGGTAATTAGATGAGAATTTGGAGGTGAATATTATCAAAATACATTGTATAAGATTCTTTAAGAGATAATAAAATACTGCAAAAAGTTAAACATAAGAAAGATATGGTATAGAAAGGCCCCTGTTAAAGTTTTCATATTATCAGATCTCCATTTGAAATACACAGAGATAATTTTTATCTGTTTGTTTTATTTGGAAGAAATAAATCGTTCCCTTGGGTGAGATAACTCAGTCACTTTGTTCACTTTCTTCCAGAAGGCCCCAGCGGGGATCCACTGAGACATTTCTTATGTACTCATTGTACCTAACACTTTTGCAGGGTAAATTTGTAGAGAAATCTAAACTAAGATCATAAGAAAAGTGTTCAGCAAAAAAAAAAAAAAAAAGAGGATAGCTGGAAATGACTAAGACAAAAGCAGTCATGGTAGAGTTGGAAGGTAGCTGTGCTGGCTAATTATGTCAACTTGACACAGGATAGAGCCACCGGGGAAGTCTGAGAAACCTCAACTGAGAGAATTTTCCAACAGATTAGCTTGTGGGTAACCCTATGGCACATTTTCTTGATCAGTGAATGATGTAAGAGTGCCCAGCTCACTCTAGGATGTACCACACCAGTCTAATGGTTCTGGTTGCTATAAGAAGGTATGCTGATGCATGGAGATAACCTAGAACCTCTGCACAGATGTAGCCCATGGCAGTTCAGTATCCGAGTGGGTTCCATAGTAATGGGAACAGGGACTGCCTCTGACATGAACTGATTGGCCTGCTCTTTAATCACCTCCCCCTGATGGGGGAGCAGCATTACCAGGCCACAGAGGAAGACAATGCAGCCACTCCTGATGAGACCAGATAGACTCGGATCAGAAGGAAGGAAAGGAAGACCTCCCCTATCAGCGGACTTGGGGAGGGGCATGCATGGAGAAGGGGGAGGGAAGTTGGAATTGGGAGGGGAGGAGGGAGGGTTTATCAGGGGATACAAAGTGAATAAAGTGTAATTAGTAAAAATTAAAATAAAAATTTATTTAAAAAAGAAGGTATGCTGAGAAAGCCATGAGGAGCAAGCCAGTAAGCAACACTCCTCTATGGCATTTGGATCACCTCCTGCCCCCAGGTTCCAGCCTTATCTGAGTCTCTGTCATGTTTTCACTTATTGATGGACTCTAATGTGAAAGCATAATCAAAATACACCCTTTCCATCCCAGGTTACTCTCGGTGTGGTGATTTTTTTTTTTTTTATCACAGCAACACAAAGCAGAGCTAAAATAGAAGCTCAGTGCTAGAGGGCTTGCCTGGCAGACCCAATGGTCTGGGTTCCACTATTAGCACTACAAAGTCAAAAACAACATTTAAAAATGCAGTTATGATATGTACACCCAGCGCTCACAGCTTCCTCCATGTGAGACTTTGTGCTTGATGAGTTTTTTTCAGTGCATGGACACCAAACACAGTGTTCTGAGCAGCCTGGCTCTTGATAATGCTTTCTTTGTTACTTTAAAAATTCGATCTGATAGCTGAGGAACTCAAATCCATTCGATACTAGTTCATAGCAGCAGTGGCCTTTAAGGGGAGTTTTCTGATTTCAGTACCCATTGTAAAAGACTCAGGAGATGAAAGGTTATACAAAGGTTAAGTATTATTGCTTTAAATATCTTGGGAAAATGTCTTATTTAGACATTTATCACAAAAGAGAGGCTGAAAAAGAGAAAACCAGGCAAGACACAGAGGGGAAGAAAACACATCTTTACTGGAAAAACAATGTGACCTTCACTTTGTCCAAAATGACTTCGGGAAATCGGTATAATCAGGCAGGTGAACTTTCTAACATTAATAAAGGAATCCATTTATGCTCCAGGATATTTCAGAGGTTGCTGGTGAAATTAGAAAGTCTCTAAGAGTAGAATAATTTCCTCAACCCTTTGTGTTAGTCGAGAAAGGAAAGTCTGAAGTGAGGAGTCATTTTCACTGGTGACAAATTAGCCCTTGGAGGTACTGTAACAAATGCCATGGATCCCATTCTCAGCAACTCCCTCTCTATATTACTACTGCCACTTTCTTATTGTTCATCTTGTGTATTGTACATATTGATGGAAACCAATAGTAGAAAATCTAATGCCAGATCCAGGTTTATTCCCTTTAAGGTAACTTTCTCCAGAAATGGAGGAAAATTTATAAGAAGAACACTTCTCTTTTTGGAGACAGATTCTTTCTAAATCTCTTGGACTTGCCTAGAACTCACTATACAAGTCAGACTAGCATCAACCTCTTAAGCCTCAAGGCCCCACCTCCCTAGTCCTAAGATTACAGGCATGTGTCAATACACCCAGCTTCTCTGTTAAATGGTTGAATTTTTATATTACTTTCCTAGTGTGAAGATTTGGCATCCAAAGCTAAAATGAAAACTTTGTTCACAAAGATATATTTCTACTCACTGTTCGTCCATTCCAAAAATCTGTCCATTATCTTCACAGACTAACAACAGCACTATCTGGATTGCAGGAAATAATACAGACACAAGGACAGTTAGTGACAGAAGGCATGTTTACTTTTGCTTATATCCTGCTAGGCAGAATAAGATACAAATGGACAAAAATTGCTGCAAGGAAAGCTAAAATTGTACTCATAATTCCAAAAATTATCTGCCTCATTAAAAATCCTAATACATGTTTAAAACAATGAAAGCGGATCTAACTCTAACAAAGTATATGAAAGACCTGTATGACAAGAACTTCAAGTCTTTGAAGAAAGACGTTAGAGAACACATCATAAGATGGAAAGGTCCCCCGTGCTCATGGATTAGTAGGGTTAACATGGTAAATATAACAATCTTTTTGGCACAACAATTTTTATTATTTTTTTTACAACTTTTGTATCCTAGTTGTAGCCCCCTCCCTCATCTCCTCCCAGTCTAACCCTCCCTCTCTCTTCCATTCCTGTTCCCTAGCCCACTGATAGGGGAAGTCCACCTCCCCTACTGTCTGGTCCTGGCCTATCAGGTCCCATCAGGACTGCCTGGATCCTCTTCCTCTGTGAGTTGGCTAGGTCACCCCACCAGGGAAAAGTGATCAAGGAGCAGGCAACCTAGTTCATGTCAGAGACTGTCTCTTCTCCATTTACTAGGGAGCCCACATGAAGACTGAACTGTCTATGGGCTACATCTGAGCTGGGGGTGAATGTCCTTTCTATGTATGAACTTTGGTTGATACATAAGTGTCTGCGGTCACCCCTGAGCCCTAGGTTTTTTGGCTTTGTTGGCTTCTTGTGTGGCTCTTGTCCCCTGTGCATCCTTTTATATCCAACTTCTTCCCTGCACTCTGTCCAAAGTTTGACAGTGAGTCTTTGCATCTGTTTTGGTCCCCTGCTGGTTGGGGTCTTTTAGAAGACATCTGTGATAGGCTCCAGTCCTGTTTCTTCTCTTCTATGGCTTCCCCTGTCTATTCTTTTTTTCCCTTCTGAATGAGAATTAATAATCTACTCTAAGACCCTCCTTGTCATTTAGCTTCTTTAGGTCTGTAGATTTTACTGTTTATCCTATCTAAAATGGCTAATATCCACTTATAAGTGAGTATATGCCATGCATGTCTTTCTGCTTCTGGGTTTCTTCATTCAAGATGATCTTCCCTAGTTCCATTTATTTGCCTGCAAATTTCATGATTTCCTAGTATTTAATAGCTGAGTAGTATTCCATTGTATAAATGTACCATAAATTCTTTATCCATTCTTTGGTTGAGGGACATCTAGGTTGTTTCCTTAAAACAAAGGACACTAAGAATAAAACAAAACTGCCTACAGACAGGGAAAATATCTTCACCAGTCCTACATCCGACATCCAGAAATTATAAAGAACTCAAGAAATTAAACCCCAGCAAATTAAATAGCTAAACAGAGATTTCTCACTAGAGGAATATCGAGTGGTGGAGAAACATTTAAAGGAATGCTAAACGTCCTTAGTCATCAGGGAAATGCAAATCAAAATGACTCTGATATTCCATAGCACACCCATCAGAATGGCTAAGATTAAAAACTCAAAGGACAGCAGGTGCTGGAGAGGATGTAGAGAAAGGGGAACCCTCCTCCATTACCAGTGGGAATGTAAACTTGTACAACCACTTTGGAAATCAATCTGGTGCTTTTTCAGAAAACTGGGAATAGTGCTACCTCCAGACCCAGCTATACCACTTTTGGGCATATATCCAAAAGATGTTTAATCGTACAACAAGGACATTTGCTCAACTATGTTCATAACAGCTTTATTCATAATACCCAGAATGTGAAAAAAATGGTCATCTTACCAAAAGCAAGCTACAGATTCAATGCAATTACCATCAAAATTCCAAACAATTCTTTACAGACCTTGAAAGAGCAGTCTTCAACTTCATATAGAAAAAAAAAGTATAGCTAAAACAATTCTGTACAATAAAGGAACTTCTGGGGGTATCACCATCGTTGATTTCAAGCTGTACTACAGAACAATAGTTATTTTTTAAAAATGGCACAAAAGACAAGAAACAGGTGATCAATTGAATCAAATTGAACAAAAACAAATAAATCTGTACATCTATGGATACTAGATTTTTGACAAAGAATCCAAAATTATGCAATGAAATAAAGCATCTTCAGGAAATGGTGCTCTTCTAACTCTAACTGGTTGTCTATATGTATAAGAATTAAAATAAATGCATATTTATCACCATGCACAAAACTCAAATCCAAATAGATTAACAACCTCAACATAAAACCAGAAACACTAAATCTACTAAAAAAAAAAAAAGAAGTAGGGCAGATGCTTGAACTCATTGACATAGGAGGCAACTTCCTGAACAGAACATAAATACCCCAAGCTCTAAGGCCAACAATTAATAAATGGGACCTCATGAAACTGAAAAGCTTCTGTAAAGCAAAGATACTGTCAATAGGAGAAAACAGCACCCTATAGAATAGGAACTGATCATCACCAACAGAGGACTGATATCACACACACACACACACACACACACACACACATATATATATATATATATATATATATAGAGAGAGAGAGAGAGAGAGAGAGAGAGAGAGAGAGTATGTATATATATATATATATATATAAATTCAAGAAAATTGACATAAACAAACCAAATTATCCAATTATTTTAAAAATGGGGCACAGATATAAACAGAATTCTCAACAGAGGAATACTGAATGGCCAAGACTTGGAGGGGACAAGAGCTCTACAAGGAGATGAACAGGGACAAAAACTCTGAGCCCCAGTTGGGAGGGGGATTGCTGCTGATACCAATGCTCCAACCAAAGACCATGCATGGAGAGGACCTAGACTCTCTGCTCAGATGTTGCACATAGGCTGTCTCAATGTGCATTCCCTAGTAAGGGAAGCAGTGGCTGTCTCTGACATGGACTCAGTGGCAGGCTCTTTCATCACCTCCTCCTGGGTGTGGGGGGCAGGCTTTCAGGACACAAAGGAAGACAATGCAGCCAGTCCTAATGAGACCTGATAGGTTAGGATCAGATAGTAGGAGAGGGGGGCCATTAAGGAGACAGTTGGAGAAGGAAGAAGGCTGCTACTGGATATCCTGATGACCGAGATTGGTGTTTTCCCAATGAACCCAATGATCCTAACCAGCTAGCAGTAAGTCTAAAATGACCTATGTTACCTTTCCTTTCTAACCTTCTTTCCTTCTTACCAAGTGTTGAGGGGTTGGAGGAAGTTAGAGGTTTAAGAAACCAAAATAAAATAGATTTAAAAGGGCACTGCAGGAGCCCACCCATGACACATCCTGGAAGGCCAGGAACTAGAGGCTGGATAGCCCAGAGACCTAGGAAAGAACCAAACATAACTGGAAAAAAATCAATGAAATGATGCCTAGTGATGTCCTGCTAATCTCATATATTGATTGGTGCCTAGCCCAATTATCATCAGAGAGACTTCACCCAGCATCTGATGGAAACAGATGCAGAGACCCACATCCAAACATTAGGTGGAGCTTGGGAAATCCTGTGGAAGAGAAGGAGAAAGGATGGTAGGAGCCAGAGAAGTCAAGGACACCACAAGAAAACCCACAGAATCAACTAACTTGGACCCTTAGAAGCCCATAGAGACTGAACTGTCAACTAGAGAGCTTGCATGGAACTGACCTAAGCCCTTTGCACATATGTAACAGTTGTGTAGCTTGCTCTTCATGTGTGACTCCTAACAGTGGGAGCAGTGGCTGTCTCTGACTCTGTTGCCTGTCTTTGGGATCCTTTCCCCTGCTGGGTTACTACCAGCCATGGCTGTTTGATATCCATTGTGATGCTTGCTCTTTTCTGATGAGATAGGGAGGAGGGGTGGATGAGGGTAGGGGAAAGAACTGGGAGGAGAGAAGGGAAGGGAAAGTTCAGGCAGGATGATAGATAGATAGATAGATAGATAGATAGATAGATAGATAGATAGATAGATAGAGAAAGATAGAAAGAAAAAAGAAAGGAAGAAAGAAAGAAGTGAGGAAGATAAGAAAGAAAAAAGATAGAAAGGGGGAGAGAATGTATTTCCAGATAAGAGGTCATTTTCAGACTGAGCTTGACCCATGAAAGTTACCTTCTCTGCCAGTATTACATACTTTACTGCTATCACCGTAATATAACCCCTAAAATATTGCCATGAGTATTTGTAGTAATGAAGATAGTTAACTTGCTACAAAAGGCAGAAACAAATCTAGGAGATCAATCCTGAAATACGTGGCACCATCCAGTGGATTAGGGATCAAGGCTTAACTAAAGAATAAAAGAGAGAAATACAGGCAAGTGTACATGTTCCTTTTTCTCTGCTTCCTGATGATACACAGAGATATTGGCTAATAGCCTCCTTCCAGCATGGACAAAACTTGGTCCCACCACAAATCCTTCCCCATCTAGATACATTCTAGGAACAATGAACCAAAAAAAAAAAAAAAAACAAAAAACTTTTTCTTCCCTCAAATTGCTTTTCAAGTATTTGGTCAAAGACATGGGAACAATACCTAATATACAACTAATTAAATTATAAATAGATCATTAGCTTTATCCATGAATAAGGTCGTAGCTCTCATAATCCTATTGGTTTCTATAAGACCCATCTTTGAATACTGATACTATACTGTGAGACAGTCTATCAACACATGAGGACCATCACATTTGATGTCATAACAGTGGCTGTTAGTGAAGTAGAAGGAAGATCAGGTGCTATAGGCAGGGAGAAAGGCATGCAAAAAGTTCATATGTTAGGAAAGAATCTGCTATGTCTGAAAACTAAAGAAGGGCCATGTAGGTGGAATTTTACACCTGAATATGATTCTCCTCATGTACTTCCTTGATTCATTTTGTGTTTTACTTTTTCCACATACACAAAGAATCAGCCAGAGAGCTTTACTAGCATATATGTAAGATTCATTAGAATTACTTCTAAAGATGTACCAAACTCAGGGCTAGAGAGATAGATTAGTAGTTAAAATCACTGGTTGTTCTTCCAGAAGACCTAGCTTCAATTCCTAGTACTCACATGATAGCTCACAGTCATCTGTGAGCCCAATCCCAGGAGAACTAGTACCCTCTTCTGACCTATGCAGACACTAGAAATGCATGTGGCATGCAGAATACGTGAAGGCAAAACACCCGCACATATAAAACAAAAAAAAAAAATAAAATGTGCCATACTCTTCCAGCAGATCAGAAACTTGATAAAGACAGGATACATCAAGAAAGTATCAAGGACATCCAAATTAATTGGGTATCAATCCTGAGCAGGTAAGTCCTTATGACTGGGTATAAGGCAAAACACTCTTCAAACTGTGGCTACAAACTGTAGCCAACTCAGTCCAGGAACAAAAAGAGAGCCGGAGCAATATTTGTTCCTGGGATGAATGGCACTGAAACAATGAAATAATTATAATTCTAAAAGCAAGGTTCATTAAAGGTGGCTATAAAATTGATTATTATATATTCCATTGAGTGATAGGATCTTGTTTAGTTTTTTTTTTCTTTTGGGTTTTTCTGTTTTGTTTTGTTTTTGAGACAGGGTCTCATGTAGTTCATGGTGGTCTCAAATTTGTTATGTAACTATGGATGGTCTTGAACCCCTTATTTTCCTGCCTGCACTTCCTAAGTGCTGAGATTACAGGCATGTACCACCACAGCCAGCTATTTCTCCAGTTCTTAAATGTGGCTTATTCTGTGACTCTTGATAACAAAAGATGGAAAAAATGATTGTGTGCTAGCGCTAGGTTCAGATTTCAAGAAAATCAGCTTCTTCTAACCTGGTCTGTTGGAACCCTGAGCTACCATATAAAATGTTCACCTATACAGCTGAAAAGCTGAGGGGTTGAAAGTATATGAATGACCTTCCACCAGAGTCCCATACATTTGATTGAGAGACTCTTGAATGTTCTAGACAAAATGCTTCATTTACTGAATACCCAAAGCTGATACTGCATAGAATAGAGGAACAAGTCAGGAGAAGCTTGAACTAAACCTGTGACTCATAAGATCACAAGGTACAATACATTTGTTAATGTGGAACACCACATTTCAGAATGTTTGTTTTTTACAGTCATAGTAAACGCTGGCCAGAGAGCCTTTGGGTTTATGAACATATTAAGATATCGTGTCTATGAGAAGTTTCAGATCTCTGAGCCCCTGTGGATCTTCTTTCAGCTTCTTTAGTATGGACTGCTGAAGCAATACCCTCCATTGAGAAAGCTCTAAGACGCCAGAGAAGATAATTAGATAGTAGAAACATAGTACAATTGACTGGAAATTTGTTTGTTAAATGGAGACTCAATAACCTCATGTAAACGTCCAGCTCACTTACACAGGAAGAAAAGACTGCCCTCAAATTACAGCTGTTGGATTTCCCCTTGAGCTGAATGTCCTTTGAGATGGAGAATGAATTTAATAATGTTAAAAAGAAAGCAGCCCCAATACCCAGCATCATTTGATTTAGAAACAAACCCATTTATGAAGCAGTGGTTGCCTATTTTATTTTGAAAGCAAAAGTTGAAAAACACCATAATCATCTTCCTTCTAATCAGGCCAGTCTTTCAGGTCCTCTGTATCTGCTTCCATTTATAATATTTGGAATTTCACCAAGTTATTAATTATTCTTGGTAATTGGGTCAGGAGTGTCAAGAATAATCACAAAGAAGTCTCCAGCTTCAAATAAGCTTGTAGTTTAAAACCAAATATCACAAGTGTCTAAAGTGAATTACCCTGCCTCACTCTGACTCTCTGGGTGGAATACTTAAAAACAATGGAGTGGCAGGGGAATGAAAAAAAATACAAAGGCACGTACATATGCAACAGAATATAGAAATACCTAATAGAAAGAGAGGTCAGACAAAGAATTGGGGCACTAAGGGTTTTTAATGTTGTCAATTAGTATCTTTAAACAAACTTAATCTCTCTGGTTCTCGGTCTCTTTGGTGGCTGAGGATTAAAATCTTAAAAGTTCATGAGGTTGCTATGAATATCTATGTAATAATCAGTGTAAAAACAACACATTTCTATGCACACAGTTTAAATTTTCCTGCAGGTGCAAAGAACTAATATTTAAAAAAATCTTAAATTTTATTTCTCTCTAAAGAATAAGAGGAAAGTTATGTGCAGCCCATGTGTGGAAATTGGCTACTACAACCCATTTATTTTGAAAATGAAAAAATTCATGTCTAGAAGAGTGCAATGGCTTGTAAAGACTGCAGATCTGTCACCTAGAAAAGCATTCTCCTTCTACCCAGCCTAATGTTCTCTTGGGACCCTCGACTGTCCTTGAATACTTCTGAAATTTCAGGTAATGTCTAGAATGGTTATCAGCATGTATATAGCTCCCAGGACTTTCACTGGTTAAAAAGAGAAGATCACAAGCTAGCCCCTACCCCTTGTGATCTATCCATCAACTACTGCTAATAAGTCATGTAGTTGGAGTCTGAAATGTCCCTCACAGGATCCTTTTAAATGCTTGTTCTCCAGTTGGTGCTGCTGTTTTGAAAAACTGCAGAGTCCTGTCTCTTTTCAACTACTTCCACTGTCTATTCTATTTGGCACAGAGAGAAATGATGGTTGATATCAGACCTAGGGAGAGCAGAGGCAGGAGGACAGAGAGCTTGCAGGGAAAAGAGAAACCATGGATGGGGGCCTATGAGAGGGTAGGCTCCTGGGAGGATATGGAGGTGACTCTAGCTGAGACTCTTAGTAACAGGGGTCATGGAAACTGAACAGGAAACCCTCTAACTAGACACAGCTCTTAGTGGAGAAAGGGGAACACCAACCTACCCACAAAAACTTCAACCCAAAATTTACCCTGCCTAACATTGGGTGGAGCACAAGGAGTCTTGTGGATGAGTTGGGGGGAAGGAAAAAGGATCCAGAGGAGAGAGGAGCTCCATAAGAAGACCAACAGAGCCAACTAACAAAGGCCCAGGAAGGGCACGCTGTGGAGACTGAAGCACTAACCAAGGACCAGGCATGGACTGGACCTAGGCCCCCAACACAGATGTAGCAAACGGGAAGCTTGGTCCTCATATGGGTTTCCTAGGAAGGGGAATAAGGGCTGACTGACATGGACTCTGTTGTCTGCCTTTCGATCACATTCCTCTGGTAGGGGTACCTCACCAGGCCACAGAAGAGGATGTGCCAAGTCCTGATCCAACTTCATATGCTGGGGTGGGTGGGTATGGGGACCTCCCCTTCTCTGAAGAGTACATGGGGTGAGGGTAGGGATAAGGGCAACAGGGAGGGAGCATTGGGGCCAGGAATAGAAGAAGGATGGGCCTATGACCAGGAAGTAAAATGAATAAATGAACAATTAGTTACAAAACAAAGAAAGAGAGAGAGATAGAGAAAGAAAAGAAAGAAAGAAAGAAAAGAAAGAAAGAAAGAAAAGAAAGAAAGGAAAGAAAGAAAGAAAGAAAGAAAGAAAGAAAGAAAGAAAGAAAGAAAGAAAGAAAGAAAGAAAGAAAGAAAGAAAGAAAGAAAGAAAGAAAGGACTTGCAGAGTCCATAAGAGAGCTTGGGCTACCTTGCTGGCAGAAGTAGGTCACACCTTTTGAGTTTGAAAGTTACAGCCTGGTCCTTTGTCTATGACTTGCTTCCTGGTCCTCCATAACTTTAACAATCTCTTCCTCACTTCATGCTCCCGCTTTGATGTAAAGAGACATTCTGCCATGCCATCCCTTTTTTACTGGATCAAAACTCTCTGAAACCATAAGCCAAAATAATGCTTTCCTCTCTTAATTTGTTTATGTCAGATATTTTGTCAAAGCAGCATCAAAGTAACTAATAAACTAAGTTTATTCCTTAAGTCTCTCTGAATCCTATTCCTTCCTCTCTATGCACAACCAGGTCCCCAAATCAAGTGGGTCTCCTAGCTTCCTTTTTTGTTGTTTGTTTGTTTGAAACAGAGTTTCTCTGTGTAGTCCTGAATGTCCTGAACTTACTTTGTAGACAAGACTGGCCTTGAACTCAGAGATCCACCTGCTTTGTTTCCTGAGTGCTGTGATTAAAGGTGTGCACCGCCACTGCCCTGCTCTAACTTTCATTCTGAAAGGTCTGTATCATCCATCATTCTTACATCAAGCAAAAATGACTTCCCCAAGATGAAAATTTATTTCGATAAGCCTACCTAACCTTTCAAAGTTTTCCCATAAAAATCAAATCTCACCATGACACATCTGGCCCTGAAGAAGCTGGAGCCTACAAATCTGTTTAGTTCCATCGCTCTCCATTCCCTTCCAGCCTCAAGTTGTGCCCACATACTATCCTTTCTCCTGGCATCTTTATGTCTTCCCTAATCCCAGTTTACTTCTCTAATACAACCACTCACATATTCAAATCAACTCTAATGGTCCCCTTCTCTGGAAAATTTAATGTGTTCCCTATAGACTGTACCCAGACTTTTTGTAGTTTCTTTACCACTTCTTTTTTTATTAGGGTTGTGTGTGTGTGTTTATGCATTTGTGTGTGTGTGTGTTCATGCTTAAGTGAGTGAGGGGGTCTGAAAGTACATGTGAAAGCTAGAAGACCTCGGTATGCCATCCACCTTCATTGAGACAGGAACTCTCACTAAAGCCTACCAATTCAGCTATACTGGCTGGACACTGAGCCCCAGGGCTATTTCCTGCCACTTTCTCCATGGTACTGGGATTATAAGCACATGCCTGGAGTTTTCCCATGGCTGTTTTTCTATGAGTTCTGGAGGTCCTCTTACTTGCAAATCAAGCACTTTACTGACTGAGCTCTATCTTCAGCTCTCTAATTCTTTACATACTTTGGCATCATACATGCGTGTATATAATTACTTGACCAATGCCATTGTCCACTCTCACATACTGTGAGGCCCATGGGGCAGTACCCTCTTTCTTCTTTTCATTACTTGCTCAGTGGCTAGTGCCTAGCACTCAGTAGGTACCTACTAAATGGTTCTTTTGAAAGAGAAATGAGGAAGGAAGTTGATCTCAAGACAATATAACCTGCATCCTTTCATATCATCTTCTTTTTATAATTTTTATTTTATATTAATTACAATTTATTCACTTTTTATCCCAGCTGTAGCCCCCTCTCTCTCTTCCTCTCCCAACCCCACCATCTTTCCCTCCCTCATCTCCTTCTATACCCTTCTTCAAGCCGACAGATAGGGGAGGTCCTCTTCCCCTTCCGTCTGACCCTAGCTTATCCAGTCTCATCTGAACTGGCTGCATTGTCCTCCTCTGTGGACTGGCAAGGCTGCTCCTCCATTCTCGGGAGCTGGTCAAAGAGCGAGGCACTGAGTTCATGTCAAAGATAGTCCCTGTCACCTTACTAGGGAACCCACTTGGATACTGAGCTGCCATGGACTACATGTGATCAGGGGTTCTAAGTTATATCCATGAATGGTCTTTGGTTGAAGAATCAGTCTCAGAAAAGACTCCTGTGTCCAGATATTTTGGTTCTGTTGCTATCCTTGTCAAGTGCCTGTCCTCTCCAGGTCTTACTATCTCCCCCTTCTTTCCTAAGATTCCCTGCATTCTGGCCAAAGTTTGTTTATGAGTCTCATTATCTGCTTTTATACAATGCTGGGTAGAGTCTTTCAGAGGCCCTCTGTGGTAGGCTCCTGTCCTGTTTCCTGTTTTCTCCTTTTTCCAATGTCTGTTCCATTTATCACATTCTAAAACTATAAAAGGAAATTACTTGAAATTAGGGGAGCCATACCTTATTTTTGTAAGTACTCTTGAAGTTATATTGATTCACAAATGTAGTAGAAAGCAGTCTCTACTTGTAGAACATTTTCCTACCTGAAGGTCTTCCTTTATATGCAAAGAAAAGACCAACTCTTCCCTCTCTCTGACCACTGAGTCCAACAGTATTCCAAATATATAACAGAGATGGGTGTGCAAATTTTAAAATAACAAAACTAAATGCAAAAAATAAATAATAAAAATAAAAGTTATGTTCATAATAAAGGAACATACACAGAAAATAAAATCTTTCTCAGTCTATATTTGTTTTAATACAGAGAAAATTCTAAATCTTTCTTTTCTAAGAGAAGGCATTTGGGAAAGACATAAATAAGTTATCAAGATTCTAATAATTTCTAAACATGTGCTGGGCACTGTACAAGTATTATGTCATGCTTCAGCCTAGGTACTGTAACATATGAAGTAAGAAAACAGCTAATCCAGGATCACATCACTATAAATCATCACAGCTGCAATCAAACTCAGAGCCCTTTTCTACACAGAGCAGCTCTCACCATTATCCAGTTATGTTATCATTTCATTTCCCTAAAACTATCTTTCCAAGCTAATTTCTGAGCATCTTCAGGAAGTATGCAGAAGATAAAATCTCCCTGTACTTCCATTCACTCTGTGTACTCATGATTGTTAACTCCTCATGAATGTTTTGAAGCATCAACATGGACACACACTTTTACTTGCACTTCATTGCCCTAAGCCTACCCTGTTCATCTCTTTGCTTCTGTTTTTTATTTCTTATTTTTGAAAAAAAAATTTGAGATGGGATCCTACTGTGAATTCTAGGCTAGCATTAAACTTCTTATCTTCTGTCTTCCACCTTGAAATGTTGGGATTATAAGAATGTATCTTCATGCTTGGCTGTTTAGCACTTTTGAGAGTAAGGATCATATGTCATCCATCTTTGGAACTCATTACTGAGGGAGTCACTACTGATCATTCATGAATCAGCTAACTGAATAAAAATAGACTGGTGCAGAGATTACTAAAACACAGTCATTGCTCCCAAAGTATTTGTGATCTAACTGGAAAGAGAAAACACATACCAGAAACAATAATAGAAAACAGTAATGAAAGTATCAGAGTCAAAAAGCTCCCAAAAAAGCTTCACGTAAAAAAGAACACTGGTTGTGGCTTTAAAGATTTAATGGGAGGAAGGGCAAGATGGCGGCGCAAGGAGGACACTGTGTCTGAGGAGCAAGGCAACAGTGTCGGTACAGTGACCAAGAGACTGAACTCTGGGCCCTAAAACAACAGCCATCGTGTCCCAGGTGAGAGGAAACTCCACAGTGCGGGAATCAGTCCGGTCCACTCTCAGGTCACCCAGCCAGAACCCAGAAGAGATCCCAGGTCTCACAGGCACTCAGTGGCCAGACCAGAGCCACATGCCTGAGTGTCCTGATCACCTTCCAGGCTGAACGGTGGGCACAAAAACACCAGAGACTGGGAATCCCAGTCGTGAGAAAAACCTACAGGGAAGGTAGGAAATGGGACTGACCTCAGATCAACCAGTCTATCCCTGGAAAAGCTTCCGAAGGCCTTTGGACACATGCTGCCAGCCCTGAGTGGGGCTCCAGCTGCTAGCACAGAGACCTCTGCATGCCCTACTCTCCATCACAGACAGAACTGTGTGCCCCAGGGCATCAGACTGGGTTTCCCTGTCAGAAGAAAACCCCACAGGAAAGGAAGCAAATGGGGACTGACTTAGATCACCCAGTAAAGCCCTGGAAAAGGTTCTGCAGACCAGCCACTACACACGGCCAGCCCAGAGACCTGCTCCATGCCTGACTCTCTGTCACAGACAGAACTGTGTGCCCCAGGGCATCAGAGAATGGGAGTCCCTGTTGGGAGAAAACCCCACAGGGAGGGAAACAGTTTAGAGCACTCAGCCAACCCCACCACCACCACCACCAGGACACTCGGGAAAGTTCTTAGGAAAAGGTCTCAGGTTCCTGCCCAGTCACTAGCTTAGAGCCACCACCTGCCAGCACCTGCATACTCTACCCGCCACCCCAAACACCACAGACTGGGCCTTCCTGTTGGAAGAAAACACCATGGTGGGGGAAACATCTGGACCTACCTCAGGACACCTAGCTCCAGAAAATTTTCTGACTATCCACAGGCTACTGATCCTACCCTCCAGCTGCATGCATGAGAGCAGAGCTCACCTGCCACTGACTACCGCTTGGGTACTGGGGCACAAAGCCCCAACCTCAGACCTACAAAAGCCATTACTTGAGGGTAAAGGGCGGGAAGACAGTTTTTCAAGCAAATGAATCCAAGAAGCAAGCAGGAGTAGCCATTCTAATATCTGATAAAATAGACTTTCAATCAAAATTAATAAAAGAGATGGGGAAGGACATTTCAAACTCATCAAGGGAAAATTCCACTAAGAAGACATCACAACTCTGAACATCTATGTCCCAAATACAAGGCCGCCCACATGTGTAAAAGAAACATTAATAAAACTTAAACCACACATAGATCCTCACACATTAATAGTGGGAGACTTCAAAATTCCACTCTCAACAAAGGACAGGTCAACAAAACAAAAATTAAACAAAGAAACAATGTCTCTAACAGAGGTCATGGATCAAATGGAACTAACAGACATCTACAGAACCTTACACACAAACACAAAAGAAATTACCTTCTTCTCAGCACCTCATGGAACCTTCTCCAAAACAGACCATATGGTTGGCCTCAACAGATACAAGAAGACTGAAATAATCCCTTGTATCCTATCTGATCACCATGGACAAAAGCTGGACCTCAACAAAAACAAAAATAGCAAAAGCCCACACACACATGGAAACTGAACAACTTGCTACTAAATGACAGCTGGGTCAGGGAAGAAATAAAGAAAGAAATTAAAGTCTTCCTCAAATTCAATGAAAATGAAGACACAACATACCCAAACTTATGGGACACAATGAAAGCAGTGCTAAGAGGAAAGTTCATAGCACTAAGTGCCTTCAAGAAGAAATTCGAGACATCTCATTCAAGCAACTTAATGGCTCACCTAAAAGACCTAGAAAAAAAAGAAGCAGACACACCAAAGAGGAGTAGACGGATGGAAATAATCAAACTCAGGGCTGAAATCAATAAATTAGAAACAAATAAAACAATTCAAAGAATCAAGGAAACCAAGAGCTGGTTCTTTGAGAAAATCAACAAGATCGACAAACCCTTAGCCAAAATAACTAAAAAGCAGAAAGACACTATCCAAATTAACAAAATCAGGAATGAAAAGGGGGACATAACAACAGACTCTGAAGAAATCCTAACAATCATTAGGACTTATTTCAAAAGTCTATATGCCACAAAATTTGAAAACCTAAATGAAATGGACAATATTCTTGATTGATTCCACTTACCAAAGCTGAATCAAGACCAGATAAATCAATTAAATAGTCCTATAACTCGGAAGGAAATAGATAGAAGCAGTCATCAAAAGTCTCCCATCCAAAAAAAAAGTCCAGAACCAGATGGTTTCAGTGCAAAATTCTACCAGACCTTCAAAGAAGAGCTAAATCTAGTTCTCTTCAAACTATTACACAAAATAGAAACAGAAGGAACACTACCAAACTCATTCTATGAAGCCACAATCACCTTGGTAACTAAACCTCACAAAGACCCAACAAAGAAAGAGAATTTCAAGCCAATCTCTGTTATGAACACTGATGCAAAAAAACTCAACAAAATACTTGCAAACCAAATACACATCATAGATATCATCCACTTTGACCAAGTAAGCTTCATCCCAGGTATGCAGGGGTGGTTCAATATATGAAATCCATCAATGTGATCTACCATATTAACAAACTGAAAGACAAAAACCATCTGATAATCTCCTTAGATGCTGAAAAAGCATTTGACAAAACCCAACATCCATTCATTTCTAAAGTATTGGAGAGATCAGGGATACAAGGCACATACATAAACATAATAAAGGCAATGCACGGCAAGCCTATAGCCAACATCAAACTAAACAGACAGAAATTTAAAGCAGTCCCACTGAAATCATGGACAAGGCAAGGCTGCCCACTCTCTCCATATCTCTTCAACATAGTTCTTGAAGTCCTTGCTAGAGCAATAAGACAAGTGAAGGAGATCAAGGAGATACAAATCGGAAAGGAAGAAGTCAAAGTATCACTATTTGCATATAATATGATAGTACACCTGAGTGACCCCAAAAATTCTACCAAGGAACTCCTACAGCTGATAAACAACTTCAGCAAAGTGGGTGGATACAAAATTAACTCAAAAAACTCAGTAACCCTCCTGTATACAAAAGACAAAAGGACTGAGAGAGAAATTAGGGAAACAACACCCTTCACAATAGCCACAAAAGTCATAAAGTACCTTGGTGTGACCCTAACCAAGCAAGTCAAAGACTTGTATGAAAAAAATTTCAAGTCTCTGAAGAAATAATTAGAAGAAGATATCAGAAGATGGAAAGATCTCCTATGCTCACGGCTTGGCAGAATTAGCATAGTAAAAATGGCCATCTTACCAAAAGCAATCTATAGATTCAATGCAATTCCCATCAAATTACCAACACAATTCTTTACAGACCTTGAAATAAACATTCCCAACTTCATATTGAATAACAAGAAACCCAGAATTGCTAAAACAATCCTGTACAACAAAAGATCTTCTGGAGGTATCTCCATCCCTGATCTCCAGCTGTACTATAGAGCAACAGTAATAAAAACTGCATGGTACTGGCATAGAAACAGAATGGTGGATCAATGGAACTGAATAGGAGACCCAGAAATAAATCTACACACTTATGGACATATGATTTTTGACAAAGATGCCAAAACCACACAATGGAGAAAAGATAGCATCTTCAACAAATGGTGCTGCTGTAACTGGATGTCTACATTTTAAAAAAATGCAAATAGATCGATACTCATCACTCTGCACAAAACTAAAGTCCAAGTGGATAAAAGACCTCAACATAAAACTAGACACATTCAATTGGTTAGAAGAAAAAGTGGGGAAGAGCCTTGAACTCATTGGCACAGGAGACAACTTCCTGAACAGAACACCAACAGCACAGGCTCTAAGAGCAACACTCAACAAATGGGAACTCATGAAACTGAAAAGCTTCTGTAAAGCAAAGGATACTGTTATCAGAACAAAATGACAGTGTACCAACTGGGAAAGGATATTCACCAACCCTTTACCTGATAGAGGGATAATATCCAGTATATATAAAAAACTCAAAAAGTTGAAAACCAACAAATCAAGTAATCCAATTAAAAAATGGGATACAGAGCAAAACAGAATTCTAAGTAGAAGAATATTGAATGGCAGAGAAACACTTAAAGAAATGCTCAACATCCTTAGTCATCAAGGAAATACAAATTAAAATGACTCTGAGATTTCACCTTATGCCCATCAGAATGGCCAAGATCAAAAACTCAAGTGACAACACATGTTGGAGAGGATGTGGAGAAACAGGAACCCTCCTCCATTGCTGCTGGGAATGTAAACTTGTCCAACCACTCTGAAAATCAATCTGGCACTTTCTTAGACAGCTAGGAATAGTGGTACCTTAAGATCCAGCTACACTACACCTAGGCATATATCCAAAAGAGGCTCAAGTACACAATAAGGACATTTGCTCAACCATGTTTGTAGCAGCTTTATTTGTAATAACCAGAAGCTGGAAACAACTCAGATGCCCCTCAACTGAGGAATGGATACAAAAATTGTGTTACATCTACACAATGGAATATTACTCAGCAATAAAAAACAAGGAAATCATGAAATTTGCAGGTAAATGGTAGGAACTGGAAAAGATCATCCTATGTGAGCTATCCCAGAAGTAGAAAGACACAGACAGTATATACTCACTCATATAGACATATAAGATAAACTTATTAAAATCTGTACACCTAAAGAAACTAATCAAGAGGGAGGACTCTGGCTAAAATGCTCAATCCCCAGCCAGAGAGGCAAAGAGGATGGACACCAGAAGAAGGAGAAAACAGGGAACAAGTTAGGAGCCTGCCACAGAGGGCCTCTGAAAGGCTCTGCCCTGCAGACTATCAAAGCAGATACTTAGACTTATGGCCAACAGTTGGGTAGAGTGCAGGGAATCTTATGAAGGAAGTAGGAAATAGTAAGATCTGGAGAGGACAGGAGCTCCATAAGGAGAGCAACAGAACCAAAAAATCTGAGCACAGGGGTCCTTCCTGAGACTGATACTCAAACTAAGTACCATGCATGGATATAACCTAGAACTTCTGCACAGATATAGCCCGTTGGCAGTTCAGTGTCCATGTGGGTTCTATAGTAATGGGGACAGGGATTGTCCATGGAGAGGACAGGAGCTCCACAAGGAGAGCAACAGAACCAAAAAAATTGAGCACAGCGGTCTTTCCTGAGACTGATACTCCAACCAAGGGCCATGCATGGAGATAACCTAGAAACCCTGCGCAGATGTAGCTCATGGCAGTTCAGTGTCCAAGTGGGTACCATAGCAATAGGAACAGGGACTGTCTCTGACATGAACGGATTAGCCTGCTCTTTGAGCACCTCACCCTGAGGGGGGGGAGCAGCCTTACCAGGCCACAGAGGAAGACAATACAGCCACTTCTGATGAGACCTAATAGACTAGGAACAGAAGGAAGGAAAAGAAGACCTCCCCTATCAGTGGACTTTGGGAGGGACATGCATGGAGAAGGGGGGTGAAGGCAGGGATTTGGAGGTGAGGAGGGGGCACTACAGGGGGGATACAAAGTGAATAAAGTGTAATTAATGAAAAAATAAAAAGAAAAAATTTAAAAAGATTTAATGGTATTCCATAAATTTAGAATTGGTTCATAGAGAATATTCTAGGTAGAAGAATTAATACAAATAGGGACGCAGACTAATGAACGTCTAAATTTGACTCAGAAAAACTTCATTTGGATGAAGCATAGAGTACAGGTAGGAGATATACCTGTTAAGTTGGTTAAAATCAAATTAGGAGAGAGAATCTTAGATGATAGATTAAGGCAATGGGGGTGGGAATGAGTGAATTTCTAGGAATGGCCTACTTGGTAACCATGTAGAAGATAGACAGAGAAGTAGGGTAGCTTTGTAGCAATCCCTGGGGAGACAGAAAGGATAGTTTGCAGATCAGAAGAAAAATGTTTCTTAGCTCTACTGGTAATGAGAAGAACTCAAAAACTGGAACTTAATATCACATCTCCTGTTATCCCCAAAGACATATAAAATAGAAACAGCCAAGAATCAAGAAAGACACTGATTCTCCTAAATGTGCCAGTGTATTTTTTTTTCTAATCCAACAGGTCGCTCCCTTTCTTGGTATTTATGAATTAAAATGACAGCCCTCCCTTCCTGTGTCATGTCTTAACAGCTGTTCCCTACGATAACTTCCTTGAATGAAGATTAGATTTAGGTGAACCCAATCTACCTAGTTAGTTTAGTATGCTGTAAAAAAGTACCAGGAAACAGTAAAAAACCAAACTGTGTTCCTCATAGTGCTGGGAAGGAGAAGTCCCCTATTGAAATATCAGCAGCTTCAGTGTCTAGTGAGATTTCTCCTGTTTTACAGAAGGCCGTTTTCTCATATCCTCTTATGGCAAAGGAAAAAAGCCATTTGTCTCACAACTATTATTTATATATGTTATTACATTTTAATAGAAATCACATTACAATTTACATATCTCTTGTTTTGTTGAGTTCAAATGAAATATACTTCATGTCTTAGAACTCTATAAACTGGAGCTTTCAGAGTTTCACAACAATCACACTGGGCATTTTCATCATAATCTGCCTCTGGAAAAAAAAAACAAAAGCAAAACTAAAATGTTCTCTACCTATACAAACAACAGTCACTCCACATCTGCCCCTGACCTTCAGTCCCAGGTATCCACCAATCATCTTTCTGTTTCTAAAGAATTGCACAGCCTTGACATTTCATACAAATGGAACCATACATCTGTGGTCTTTTGGGTCTGGCTTCTTTCACCTAACATGGGCATTTTTATAGGTCTCCATGTTGAGCCTGTAAGATATTCTAGCATATGAAAGTTTCGCTTTTCATTTCTTTGAAATTTTTACTTATTTATTCAAAAACCAATAGATATTTAGCTTGTTTCCTCTTTGAACAAATGACGAACAATGGTGCTATATATTCCTAAATATATTCACATGCATATTCTGGGGTGTGATTTATGGATTATATAGTAACTCGGCATTTAATTTTAGAGAACTTGCTGGACTGTTTTGCAAACAAAGAGCTTCATTTTCTAATCCCATTTGAGTTACCCACATCCTCACTAGCAAGTTTTTACCAGCTATTTTTATTATATTTGGCTCCTGATTTGTTACTATAACCTGCTTACAAAATCTTTAGCTCCCAATGTATTATAAAAACAAGCTATGTTTTCTGTTTCCATTCTATGTCCCTGGCCTTCACTTAAGCTAGGTATTAATAACTTCATTCCCCCACACTTTCTCTTACATTTCACTCAACTCCTTAAAAATCAAGCACACAGAATGGGAAAACACATTTGAAAACCAATCCACTCAATTAGAAGCTAATGTCCAGAATATATAGGAACTCAAGACCTAAAGATCAAAAGAATGATGATAATAACAATAATAGGATTTAAAGTGGATAATGATCTTCATATACATTTCTCAAAAAGAAGGCATAAAAATGATGAACAAATATATGAGAATTACTAATTCACAAATCATCAAGAAGATGTATAGTGAAACTCACAGTAGAGACCATCTCATTTGTGATAGAATGGGTACAAATTAAAAAGACAAAAATATTTGCTGGTGAAGATACAGAAAAAGAGAACCCAGACCTTATAGGTGTAAATTACTACAGTCACTAAGAAAAATACTGCAAAAAGTACTCAAAAAAAAAAAAAACCAAGAACAACAAACAAACAAAACCACCTGCAATTGATTCACTCACTATATGGTCCATCAATGCCACTGCATTTCCTCAAAGAATACGAAGTCAACATATCAAAGATCTTGTCTACAACAGGCATGGACAAGAGCAGATACCTGTTTGATACATTATATAAAACACTACTTACAATGGAAAGCTGTGCCCATTCCTTTTCACGTGGTGTGTGGTGCTTGGGATTGAACCAAAGGCCTTGTGCATGCTAAGCTCATGCTACAGCTATCTCAGTGTATGGAATTAACTGATGTGTATGTTAAAATATATTTAAATTTTGGTATATGCTCAATGGAATAATTTTAAGCACAAAAAAAGAAATGATATCATTTGTGGCAAATATGGATGGAAATCCTAATGTTAAGCAAAATAAGCTAGACAGAAATACAAATGGCACATTTTATTCATCTGTGAAATTTAAAAACATTTACGCCATAGAAAAAATGAGCAGAATACTAAAGGCCAAGAAGGAGAAGTGGAGAGGCTGCTTAATCACCACAAAGCCGGGCACAGCCAGATAGGAGGCAATATTGGTGTTATTTTGCACAAGGATTATGAATTTTAGCAATACAGTGTCACTTTATATCCACAACACCTTCAGGAATAATTCCAAATGTTTTTATTTCTTAACACTGAGAGACATGTAAGTACATCAACAGTTGATTATTATGCAATGTGTGAACTGTGACTGTACCAAAATGCCACACTATAGCCTATAAAATGCACTATTATTATCTGCTCACAGATATTGATGTAATTTTTTAAGCTATAGGCCTTATACCTTTACCTTCCTTCCAACCCTGATTGCTCACTAATACCTTCCAATCCCTCAACACTAGGTAGGAGAAAAAGAAGGTTAGAAGTGAAAGGCGGTATAGAACTTTATAAGTTACTTCCTGCAGATTAGGCACATTATGTTTTGCAGGAAAGTCCAATCTTCATCATCAGAATATCCAGTGGTCCAGAAAACCAGCAATCTAGCAATAGCAAATGTATCAGCACCACAGCAGAAGGATAAACTAGCAGCAGCAGCATGGGCAACTTCAGCAGCATGAGCAGCAGCCACCACAGACCCTCTCTAAGCTCTCCCATTTATACAGTCTCAAGGAATTAACAGTCACTGGTCCTTAATATCTCTCAAAATCAATGGACTCAGGGATTCAAGATGGCTGCCACGAGAGAACACTGTGTCTGAGGAGTAGGAGAGCAGAAACAACGCAGCGACCAGGAGACTGAACTCTGGGACCTAAAACGCCAGCATTGTGAGTGCCAGGTGAGCGGAACTCCTACGGTGAGAC
>CM053742.1:40129180-40152882 GCA_028658305.1 Pachyuromys duprasi
AGCCCTGAGGAGACATGATAAGTTGGGGTTGGATGGAAGGGAAGGAGGTCCTCCCCTGTTGGTGGACTTGGAGGGGGCAGGGAAGAAGGAGATGAGGGAGGGAGTGGGAGGGTGGGAGGGAATGGGGGAGGGGGCTACGCCTGGGATTCAAAGTACCCAACCTGTGATTGAGATAAAAATAAATAAATTAAAAAAAAATCAATGGACTCAACTCTCCAATACAAAGGCACAGACTAACAGAATGGATGCATAAACAAGACCCAACAAACTGTTGCATAAAAGAAACACACCTCAGGTACAAAGATAGACATTACCTGAAAATGAAGGAATGGAAAAATGTTTTGCAAGCCAATGGACCCAAGAAGCAAACTGAGATTACTAGAGATTAGAAGCATTCTAATCTCTAGTAAAATAGATTTTCAACCAAAACTCGTCAAAAGAGATGAGGAAGGACACTTTATACCCATCAAAGGAAAATTCCACCAAGAAGACTTCTCAGCTCTGAACATCTATGCCCCAAATAGAAGGGCACCAACATTTGTAAAAGAAACAATAATAAAGCTTAAACCACACATTGATGTCCACACATTAATAGTGGTAGACTTCAACACCCCATTTCCCCCAAAGGAAAGGTCAACAAAACAGAAACTAAACAGAGAAATAATGACAGTAACAGAAGTCATGAATCAAATGGAACTAACAGACATCTACAGACTTTTTCACTCAAATACAAAATAATATATCTTCTTCTCAGCATGTTATGGAACCTTCTCCAAAATTGACCATATAGAAGGTCACAACGCAAGCCTCAACAGATAAAAGATTGAAATAATCCCTTTTATCCTATCAAATAACCATGGACTAAAGCTGGACCTCAACAACAACAGAAATAGCAAAAAGCCTACACACATATGGAAACTAAACAACTCTCCTCAACAACAACTGGGTCAGGAAAGAAACAAAGAAATTAAGATCCTCCTAGAATTCAAGGAAAATGAAGGCACAACATACCCAAACTTAAGGGAAATATTGAAAGCACCCAGAAGTTTGAGATATCACATATAAGCAACTTACTGGCATACCTCAATGTCCTAGGAAAAAAAGGAGCAGACACACCCAAAAGAAGTAGATAGTTGGAAATAATAAAACTTAGGGCTTAAAACAAAAAATTAGAAAGAAAGGGAACCATTCAAAGAATCAATGAAATCAAGAGCTGGTTCTTTGAGAAAATCAACAAGATAGACAAACTCTTAGCTAAACTAACTGAAAACCAGGGAAAAACTGTCCAAATCAACAAAATCAGAAATAAAAGGGGGGATATAACAACAGATAATGAGGAAAACCAAAGAATCATTAGGTCTCACTCCAAAATCCTATATGCCAAAAAAATTGAAAATCTAAATGAAATGGACAATTTTCTTGATCGATTCCACTTACCAAAGTTAAATCAAGATCAGGTAAAGAAATAAATAGTCTTATACACCCTAAGTGTATAGAAGTTTTCATCAAAAGTCACCCATCAAAAAAGAAACCCAGAGACAGATGGTTTCACTGCAGAATTCTATCAGACCCTCAAAGAAGAGCTGATCCCAATACTCTTCAAACTATTCCACAAAATAGAAACAGAAGGAACATTACCAAACTCATTCTATGAGACCATAGTCACCTTGATATCTAAACCACACAAAGAACAAACAAAAAGAAAAAGAACTTCAGAATAATTTCCCTTATAAACATTGGTGCAAAAATACTCAATAAAATACTTGCAAACCAAATCCAAGAACATATAAAAGATATCAACCATGACCAAGTAGACTTCATCCCAGGCATGCAGGGAAGGCTCAATATATGGAAATCTGTCAATGTAAACCACCTTATAAAAGAACCGAAAGAAAAAAACTGCCTGACCATCTCATTCGATGCAGAAAAAACATTTGACACAATCTAATACCCATTCATATTTAAAGTCTTAGAGAGATTAGGGATACAAGGAACATACCTAAACATAGTAAAGGCAATATACAGAAAGCCTATAACCAGCATCAAACTAAACAGAGAGAAACTTTATCAATCCCACTGAAATCAGGGACAAGATAAGGCTGCCCACTCTCTCAATAGCTCTTCAACATAGTACTTGAAGTCATAGCTAGAACAATAAGACGAGTGAAGAAGTACAATGGAATACACACTGGAAAGGAAGATGTCAAAGTATCACTATTCATAGATGCTATGATGGTATATAAGACTGACCCCAAAAATCTACCAGAGAATTCCTGAGGTTAATAAACAACTTCATCAAAATGGGTGGACACAATATTAACTCAAATAATATTAGTAGCCCCCTTTAGACAAGCCATAAATGTGCTGAGAAAGAAATTAGGGAAACAACACCCTTCACAATAGTCACAAATATTATAAAGTATCTTGGTGTAACTCTAACCAAGCAAGTGAAAAAGACCTGTTTGATAAAACTTCAAGTCTCTGAAGAAAAAAACTGAAGAAGATATCAGAAGATGGAAAGATCTTCCATGCTCACTGATCAGTAAGATTCACAAAATAAAAATGGCCATCCTACCAAAAGCAATCTACAGATTCAATGAAATTCCCAACAAAATACCAACACAATCTTTAAAGACCTTGAAGGAATAATTCTCAAATTCATGTGGAAAAACAAACAAACAAAAAACCACCAAGAGTAGCTAGAATCCTGTACAATCTTCTGGAGGTATCTCCATCCCTGATCTCAAGCTGTACTATACAGCAACAGTAATAAAACCACATGGTACTGGCATAAAACAGTCTGGTGGGTCAATGAAATTGAATCAAAGACCCAGATGTAAACACACACACCTATGGACATTTGATTTTTCGATAAAGAAGCCAAAACCATACAATGAAAGGAAAAGACAGCATCTTCAAAAAACAGTGCTGGTCCAAGTGGATTTCTACATGGAGAAAAATGCAAATAAATCCAAAACTAAAGTCCAAGTGGATCAAAGAGCTCAACATAAAACCAGACACACTAACTCTGTTAGACAAAAAAGTGGGGACGAGTCTGGAGCTCATTGGCACAGGAGACTATTTCCTGAACAGAATACCAACATCTCAGGCTGTAAGAACAATAAACAATAAATGGAACCTCATGAAACTGAAAAGCTTCTGTAAAGCAAAGGACACTGTCATCAGAACAAAACGACACCCTACAGACTGGAAAAAGATCTTCACCAACCCTATATCTGACAGAGGGCTAATATTCAAAATATATAAAGAACTCTAAAAATTGAACAACAGAAAATCAAATAACCCAATTTTAAAAGTGAGGTGCAGAGCTAAACAGAGAATTCTCAACAAAGGAATATCGAATGGTGGAAAAACACTTGAAGAAATCCTCAGCGTCCTTAGTCATCAGGGAAAGACAAATCAAACTGACCCTGAGATTCCACTGTACACCCATCAGAATGGCTAAGATAAAAAAACTCAAGTGAAAATGCATGCTGGCAAGTATGTGGTGAAAAGGGAACCGTGCTCCATTGCTGGTGGGAGTACAAACTTGTGCAACCATTTTGGAAATCAATATGGTGCTTTCTCGGAAAACTGGAAATAATGCTACCCCAAGACCCAGCTATACCACTCCAGTGCATTTGCTGAAAAGATGCTCCACCATGCAACAAGGACATTTGTTCAATTACGTTCAAAGCAGCTTTATTTGTAATAGTCAGAATGTAGAAACAACCTAGAAGTTCCTCAACTAAAGAATGGATAAAGAAATTGTAGTACATTTACACAATGGAATTGCGCAGCTATTAAAACAAGGAAATCAGGAAGTTTGCAGGCAATGTATGGAACTAGAAAAGATCATCCTGAGTGAGTTAATTCAGAACCAGAAAGACATGCATGGTATATACTCACTTATAAGCTGATATTAGCCATATAATACAGAATAACCATATTACAATCCACAGACCTAAAGAAGCTAAGTAACAAGGACGACCCTAGGGAGGATGTTTAATTCTCATTCAGAAGGGCAAATAGAATAGATACTGGAAGCATTTGAAGAAAGAGAACAGGATGGAAGCCTACCATTGATGTCCTCTGAAAGACTCCACCCAGCAGGGGATCCAATCAGATGCTGAGACTCATAGTCAAACTTTGGGCAGAGCACAGCAAGTCTTATGGAACAGTTGAGGGATGGAAGGACTTGGAGGTGACAGGAACTCCACAAGTTGTCCAATTATGCCAGAAAATCTGGGCCCATGGGGTCCTGCAGAGACTGATGCACCAACCAAAGACCATGCATAGAGAGACTCTAAACCCCCTGCTCATATGTATCCAGTGGACAGCTCAGTTTCCATGTGGGTTCCCTAGTAAGGGGGTAAGGGGTTATCACTAACATGGACTCTGTTACCCCCTCTTTGATCGCTTTCCCCTGGTGCGGCATCCTTGCCAGACCACAGAGGAAGAGGATCCATGCAGTCCTGATGAGACTTGATAGGCTAGGGTCAGACACTAGGGGAGGACGGATCCCACTTTCAGTGGTCTAGGGGAGGAGGATAGGGTGTGAGAGGGAAGGGGAGGGACTAGAAGGAGATGAGTGAGAGGCTACAGTCGGGATATAAAGTGAAAAAATTATAAAAAAAAATTAAAAAGTGAAAAAAATAAAACCTATGTGAAAAACTAAATTAAAAAAAAAGAGTTCCCAGGATTAAACTATCTGCAGCTGGCACAAATCACGTACCTGCCAAAGCACAAGACACATCATATTTAACTTCTGTGGGCAATCTGTAGCAGCCTAATATTCCACACTTGGGATTAAAACAAAACCATATTCACACAATATAACTGGGTTTTTTAAGAAACCAAAACTCTCACTACTGAGTTGGTTTTTCTTTTCCATTACAAATTTGATCCTCATCTATATAAATTTTCTTTTTTAATCATTTGAAATATATTTTGATCACATCCTATGCCGCCCCTACCAAGTTTGTCCTGATCCTCTCCTCTCCTCCTTCCTACCTAGCCAATTTTTAAGTTCTTTCACACAAACACACACACAAAATCAGAAACACAACACAACTAAATGCCCAAAACCTAGAATATAAAATACAGTATCTCCCAAAAAGAAGACAAACAAAAAACATCCAAACTGTAACCAAATAAAAGCAGACACACACCCGCGTGAGCACACACACACAAAACTTGTTGAGTCCATTATATGTTGATATGACAGTTCCACTGCAAACTTTTACCCTAGTAGTTATGTATCTATTCATTCATTCATTTTTGAAATATAACAAAATAAGACATAAAATAAATACTAAAGTAAGATAAAACAGACCAACAGAGGAAAAGAGAGAGCACAAGATTCAGAGACCCATTCATTTGCACACTCAGGAATCCCATGAAAACACTAAACTGAGAGCCATAATAAAAGTGCAAAGGACCTGGTACAGACTGATGTGGACCCTGGGGTTGCTGCTTCCATCTCTATGAGTTCATATGAACTCTACTCAGTTGACTTAGAGGGCCTTGTCTTCTTGCTTTCATGCAACTCCCCTGGCTCTTGGACTATTTTCACTTCCTCTTCCATGGGATATCATGAAATCTGAGGGGAGGCAATTGATCAATACATTCAATTTAGCCCTGACTGTTCCAAGTGCTCTCCCTCTCTGCATAATATTTGAGTGTCCGTCTCTATATTTGTTGCCATCTGCTGCAGGAGGAAGCTCCTCTGATGATGGCTAAACAAGGCAATGACTGATTGATGAGTATAGCAGACTATCATTACAAGTCATTTTATCTTGCAGGCAGGACACCATTGCAGATAAAGGACTCATGGCTGGCTTAGTGTTTACCATTTTCTTTTGATAGTGTGCAGAATGCCTTCCTTATCAAAGACACTGGAACATAAAGATGAAGGCTGTATATTTGCACCGGCTCTACATCTCCATCTTCAGTGAGTTGTATAGGTGCTGTCTTCCACAGTGTTACTTTGCTGTCCATTTGTGGAGAGGAAACTATACTTTTGGCAACAGCCTGGGTTGTTTGAAGATGTCTGTTAGATGTAACCCAAACCTGGTAATTCATTTGCTAAAAAGAGATGCTTAGTTAAGGCTTTGTCTCATCCACTATTTCATTTAGATCACAAAATATGTGCATATATCTTACAAATCTTGTACTGTATTAGGTTTTCATTCTAGCCCTCAAATGGTCTTTAATTTTAGCTGCCTCTCTCTATGGTCCTTCTCTCATCCCCTTTTTTCCTCTCCCCCTAAATTGATCCTTTTATTCCAGCATCCCTCCATTCATCCATAACTATCCATTCTATTTGCCTTTCATAGAAAAATCTATATGTTCCTCTCCCATCCCAGGCCTTTACTCTATACTTAATCTCTGTAGGTCTATGGATTGTAGCTTGGTTTATTACTGAAGAAATATATAATATCCACATATAAATAAAAGCATACTATATTTGTCTTTCTGGATCTCGGTTACCTCACTCAGGATGATTTTTTTCCCGTTCTGTATATTTGCCTGAAAATTTCATGATTTCATTCTTTATAACAGCTGAGTAATATGCCATTGTGTAAATGTACCATACTTTAATTATGCATTCTTCTGTTGGGAACATCTAAGTTGTTTCCATTTTCTGTCTATTATTAATAGAGAAGAAATGAACATGCCTGAGGAAGTGTCTCTGTGGTAAGATGAAGCATCATTTGGGTATATGATCAAGAGTGGTATAGCTGAATCTTGAGGGAGATTGATTCCCATCTTCTTGAGGAACTGCCACATTGATTTCCATTGTGGCAATACAAAATTGTATTTTCACCAGCAATGGAGGAGTGTTCCCCTTACTCCACATCCTTCTCAGCATGAGCTGTCATTTGTTTTATTCATTTTAGCCAATCTTACTGGTATAAAATGAGATCTCAAAGTAACTTTGATTTGCATTTCTGTGATGGCTAACAATATTCAACATTTCTCTAAGTGTGTCTCAGTCATTTGGGTTTTTGCTAATAAGAATTCTCCATAAGATACAGGGAAAACCTGCTACAATCCACAGACACACAAAAAAAAACTAAGTTACAAGGAGGACCTAAAGGAAGACCTCATTCAGAAAGGGAAATAAAATACGAGTTGGAGGTGGGGGGAGGGTGGAAAATGGGTAGGAGAGGGGATAGTTAAGGGAACAGGAGTGGGGACTAGGAATAAGGAGAGCAGGGGGAAGAGAGGGCCTGGTGAGAGAAAGGAAATTGGAGGTGGAGAGATATCTCTGGGACCAGGGACCTAGGGTAGGGGAGATTCCAGGAAGTCTATGGGGGTTACCCTAGCTGAGACTCTTAGGAACGGGGATATGGAGCCTGGAGTGGCCACCTCCTGTATCCAGGCAGGAGTTCCAGTGGAGGGATAATGATACCAACCTACCCATAAAACCTTTGACCTAAAATTTTTCCTGCCTAAAAGATGGAGCAAAGATTGAGGGAGTTGCTAACCAAAGACTGGCCCTACTTGAGACCCACCCCATGGGAGAGAACCAGTCTGTGACACTATTAATGTTACTCTGCTATGCTTATAGCCAAGAGTCTAGCATAACTGCTCTGAGAGAATTCACGCAGCAGCTGATGGAAACAGATGCAGAGACCCACAGCCAAACATTAGACAGAGCTTGGGGAGTCCTATGGGAGATTTAGGAGAACAATTGAGGGAGCCAGAGAGGGAAGAACTCCTAAGAAGACCTATAGAATTAACTAACCTAGGCCCATGGAGGCTCACAGAGACTGAACCACCAATCGAGGAGCATACATGGACTGGTCCTAGGCCCCATGCACATATGTAGCAGATGCACAGCTTGTTCTTCATGTGGATTCCACAACAACTGAAGTGGGGCCCCTAGCTGACTCTGATGCCTGCCTTTGGATCCTGTTTCCCTAACAGACTGCCTTGTCTGGGCTCAGTGTGAAAGAATACATCTAGTTTTGCAACATATGTGCCAAGGTGGGTTGGTACCCATGAAGCACCCCCTCCTCTTTTCTAAGAGGACGAAGAGGGGAGAACGGAGAAAGGATGTGCAAGGGGGACCTGGAAGGAGAGGAGGGGGGCTGTAATCAGGATGTAAAGGGAATAAATGAATAAGTTTAAAATTAAAAAATTTATTCCAAAAAAATAAAGAATTCTCTCTTTACATTGGGTTATTTGTTTTCTTAATATCTAGTGTTTTGGGTTCTTTATACAGTTTGGATATTATCCTTCTTTTCCTACTCTGTAGCACGCTGCTTTGTCTGACTGACTGTGTCCTTTGCTTTACAGAAGGTTTTCAGTTTCAGAGGGTTGCATTCATTAATTGTTGATTTTAGTGTTTGCACTATCCATGCTCTGTTCAGGAAGTTGTCTCCTATGTCAATGCATTCAAGATCATTCCTTACTTTCTCTTCTAGTAGATTTAATGTATCTGTTTTTTAATTTAATTTTATTTATATATTTATTTATAATAATTTATTCACTTTGTACCCTGCTGCAACCCGTCCCTCATCTCCTCCCAGTCTCACCTACCTTCCCTCTTCTCCCCCTATTCCCTTTTCCTAGTCCCCTGATAGGGGAGGACCTCCTCCCCTTCTATCTGACCCTAGCTTATCAGGTCCCATCAAGGCTGGCTGCATCATCTTCCTCTGTGGCCTGACAAGGCTGCACACCCACCCCAGGGGTAGGTGATCAGAGAGCCGACCATTGAGTTAATGTCAGAGACAGTCTCTGTTCCCTTCACTGGGAACCCACTTGGAAACTGAGCAGCCAGTGGGCTTCCTTTGAACAGGGGGTCTAGGTCCTCTCCATGCATGACCCTTGGTTGGAGTATTGGTCTCTGTAGGCCTTCTTGGTATTTTGGCAATGTTGTTCTCCTTGTGGAGTTTCTATCCGCTCCAGGTCACCCTATCTCCTTCTCCTTCCATTCTGGCACACTGCCCAAAGTTTGGCTATGAGTTTCAGTGTCTCCTTAGATACCCGGTGGGTATTCTTTCAGACATCCTCTGAGGAAGACTCCTGTCCTTTTCCTTGTCTTTTCCTACTTCACCTCACACCCATCAGAATGGCTAAGATCAAAAACTCAAGGGATGAAGTATGCTGGAGAGGATGTGGACAAAGGAGAACCCTCCTTTATTGCTGGTGGGAATGTAACCTTGTACAGCCATTTTGGAAATCAATCTGGCACTTTCTCAGAAAATTAGGAATAGTGCTATCTCAAGATCCAGCTATGATTCCTTGCCATCTGCTGAAAGTTTGGTTATGAGTCTCAATTTCTGCTTTGATACACTGCTAGGATAGGAGCTCCACAGGGAGCAAATATACCTGGGCACAGGGGTCTTATGTGAGACTGTTTCTCCAACCAATGACCATGTGTGGATATAACCTAGAACCTCTGCTTGCCTGTAGCCCATGGTAGCTCAGTATCCAAGTGGGTACCCTAGTAAGGTAAATAGGGACTATTTCTTTTTTTCACTTTTATTTTATATTAATCACAGGTTATGTACTTTGTATCCCAGCAGTAGCCCCCTTCCGCTTTCCCTCCCTATCCTCCCCTTCCATCCCTCATCTCCTCCCTGCACCTTTCCAAGTCCACTGATTCTGACATGAACTCAATGGCGGGCTCTTTGACCTCCCCACCCTGCAAGGGAGGAGCAGCCCTCCTAGGCCACAGAGGAGGACTTTGCAGCCAGTCCTGAGGAAACCTGATGGACCAGGGTCAGATGAAAGGGGAGGAGGACCTCCCCTATCAGTGGACTTGGAAAGGGGCAGGGAGGAGACAAGGGAGGGAGGGTGGGATTGGGAGGGAATGAGGGAGCAGGATTCACCTGGGATACAGAGTTAATAAAATGTAACTAATAATAAAAATAAAATTTTATAAAAAGATCCAGCTATACCACTCCTAAGCATATACCCAAAATATGCCTCAACTTTCAATAAGGACATTTGCTCAAACTAATACCCAAAATATGCCCCAACTTTCAATAAGGACATTTGCTCAAACTATGTTCATAGCAGCTTTATTTGTTATAGCCAGAATCTGGAAACAACCTAGATGCTCCTCCTTGGAGAACTGGATACAGAAATTGTGGTGCATTTATACAATGGAATTCTACTCAGCAATTTAAAACAAGGAAATCATGAATTTGCAGGCAAATGATAGGAACTAGAAAAGATCATCTTGAGTGAGGTAACCCAGAAGCATAAAGACACATTTGATATATACTCACTTATAAGTGGTTATTGGTCATATAATATAGGATAAACATACTGAAACCTATATTCCTAAAGAACCTAAACAACAAGTAGTACCCTAGGGATGATGCTTAATCCTCATTCAGAAGGGCAAACAATGTATCCAGTTTTATGTTGTGGTCTTTGATCTGCTTGGACTTGAGTTTTGTGCAGTGTTATAAGTATGTAACTATTTGGGTTCTTCTACACACTGACATCAGTTTGATTAGCACCATTTTTTGAAGATACTGTCTTTTTGCAAGTGTGCACTTCTACCTCTTTATAAAAACATCAAGGTGTGTAGATTTATGTTTGTTGCCTTAATTTTATTCCATTGAGCAACGTATCTGTTTTTATTACTATTGTTCTCTAGTACAATTTGAGGGGAGGAATGGTGATATCTCCAGCAGTTCCTTTATTGTTCTGGATTGTTTTACTTCTCCTGGGTTTTCTGTGCTTCCATACAAAGTTGAAACTTGTTCTTGTTCTTTCAATATCTGTGAAGAATTGTGGGGATTTTGTTCTTTGTTTGTTTATTTTTTGTTTGTGAGCCTAGCCTTGTTATTTACGCTGTAGTAGAAGTGTGTCTTTTACAAACTTGGCAGTCCTTGTGTTTGGAGCATATATGTTAAGAGTTGCAATGCCCTTCCCTACCAATTAATTTTGGCTTGAAGTCTATTTTGGCAAGTATAAATATGGCTACAAAAGCTTGCTTCTTAGATCCATTTGCCTATATTATTCTGTGTCTTGCTGGTGAATTGACAACATTGATGTTGAGAGATATTAACGACCAATGAGTGTTGATTCTTGTTAATTGTGGTGGTGGTGATGGTTGGTAGTGGTGGTGTTGGTCTCTCTGTCTGTTTGTCTTTCTCTCTCTCCTCTCTCTCTCTCTCTCTCTCTCTCTCTCTCTCTCTCTCTCTATCTCTCTCTCTCTCTGTGTGTGTGTGTGTGTGTGTGTTTGTGTATGTGTGTTTCCCTTCTTTTGATTTTCTGGTTTGAGATTATTTATTCCCTGTGTTTTCTTGTATGTATTATATGTAGCTCTCTTCTTTAGGTTTGAGTTTACCTTCTAACACCTTCTGTAGGGCTGGATTTGTAGATAGATATTAAATTTGGTTTTATTATAAAATGTCCTTGTTTTTTCAATTTATAGTGATTAAAATTTTTGCTGCATATAGTAGTCTGGGCTGGCCTTTGTGGTCTCTCAGAGTCTGCAGCATATGTATTCAGGTTCTTCTGGCTCTTGTAGTCTCCATTGTAAAGTCACGTATAATTCTAATAGGTCTATTTTAATATGTTACTTGATCTTTTCCCTCACAGCTTTTAATATTCTTTCTTTGTTTTGTGTGATTTGATTGTTATGCAGTGAGGGGACTTTCTTTACTGGTCCAGTCTATTCGGTGTTCATATGCTTCTTGTGCCTCTATAGGTTCTTTAAGTTAAAACATTTTTTCTTCTATGATTTTGGTGAAAATATTTTTGTGACTTTGACCTGTGTTTCTTCTCCTTTCTCTATTCCTTTTAGTCTTAGATTTTTGTCTTTTCATAACGTCCCAGATTTCCTGGATGTTTTCTGCCAGGAATTTTTTATAGTTAACATTTTCTTTGACTGGTGTATCTATTTTTCCTATCATATCTTCAATGCCTGCATTCTGTATTCTGTATTCTATATTAAATGCTTGTATTCTGTTGCTGAGGCTTGCCTCTGAAGTTCCAGTTTGAGTTCTTAAATTTTTCACTTCCAGATTTACCTTAACTGTGTTTTATGTATTGATTCTATTTCCACTTTCAGGTCTTGAATTTTATTCATTTCCTTCCACTATTTGTTTGTGTTTTCATAGATTTTTAAGGGTTTTATTCATTTCCTCTTAAAGTTATTATGTTCATAAAGGCTATTTTAAGTCTATGTCTTATGCTTTAGCTATGTTGCAATTTTCAGGGTCTGCTGTGGTAGGGTGTCTGGGCTCTGGAAGAGACATATCATCTTGGCTGCTATTGATTGTATTTTTATGCTGGTGTCTAGACATCTGAGTTGGGAGGATTGTAGTTATAGGTGCTATAGGTCTTGTTTTTATGGGGTTGGTATTTTATTCCTTGGTTTCTACTTCCTCTCTTAGGAGAGAATGCTGTCTGTGTGTTGCAGGCAAATGGTGGGACCTAGAGACGATCATCCTAAGTGAGGTATCCCAAAAGCAGAAAGAAACATATGGTATATACTCACTTATATAGACCTATAGGATAGGAAGGTCAAGCTGAAATCTACACACCTGGGGACGATATACAAGAAGGAGGACCCAGGTTGGTATGATCAAGTCGGCTAACTGCAGCTCCTTACCGCTCTCTCCATTACTCCAAGTCCAATCCCTAGTCTCAACTCTAGTTCTACAGCAGATCTTCTTCTATGCCTTCACCCTGCCTCATTCCAGGGGACTAACTAAGCAGATCCTGTTGGACCTGAGAGTACCTGCTGGAGTGGGGAACTGTGGCAAAGCTCTGAGTGGGGGAAAGAGGCTATGAGAGGAAGATAGGCACAGGCAGAGAAGGGAGGCTGCAGTGGGTACTCCTTTGCATGTCTGGGGTGAGCCTGGGAGATTTTATTTGGAGGAGCAGAAGGAGAGGTGAAGGTCTGCTTATAGGCTACCTGCTTCCCTGGAAGGAGTGGTTTGTGGGTTCCCATGAAAGGCCTGCTACAGTTAGGAGCTGGGGGTGCAATAAAGCAAAAACTAGGGGTGAGAGGTTAGGAGAGAAACATCCGTGGAATCCACTAGAGGTGGAGGGCGGGGTTGCTGCAGGTGTTCTGCTGCAAAGGCTGGGATGTGACATGGGAATTAGACTTGGAGGAATGAAGAGAGAGGTGAGAAGCTGCAGTTAGCATACCTGGTTCTCTGACAAGAGTGGTCTGTGTGTCACAACTATTCTCATAAGGATGCTAATCTCACTAATGTGGACACTATCTTCATGATCTATTTACTTTCCAAAGGTGTTTCCCTTCTAATACCATAATCTGTGGTCAGGATTTAGGGAAAATAAAACCCTCCATTGTTACCATAAAGTAAGACACAGGGAATATTGGGGTCTTCAGGATATGTAAGCTTCTACTACATACAGAGGGAGACCCAGATGCTCCTGGGTCCATGCAGTGTGGGCTCAAAGTGTGGCATGGAGACATCCCTATCTAAAGCTTGGGAAAGGAGACCTAGATATCTTAGAGACCTAGCAGTTGTTGAGTCATGATGATTCAACTGATCATACACATCTTTTGTGTATTTTTATAGCTGTCATATTCAAGAAGATACAGTCAAAGAAAACGCTGAAACTAGCATTTAGGTCCCTGACGTACTTAGGGTTTCTATTGCTGTGAAGTAACACCATGACCATAGCAACTCTTATAAAGGAAAACACTTCATTGGGGTTGGCTTACGGTTTCAGAGGTTTAGTCTATTGTTGTCATGGTGGGAAATAAGGCAATGTGCAGGCAGACACGTTGCTGGAGAAGGACCTGAGAGTTCTGTATACATATCAGCAGGCAGTAGAAGTAAAACAGTGAGCCAATAGGCCCATCTTGAGCATATGAGACCTCAAAGCCCACCCCCAAAGTTGCACACTTCCTCCAACCAAGCCACACTTAATCTAGCAAGGCCACACCTCCTAATAGTACCACTCCCTTTGAGCCTATTAGGGGCCATTTTCTCTTAAATCACCACAGTCCCAGTGTTCTTTCTCAATCTTAATTATAACTCTCACATATATGAGACTGCCTGAAGGCCTTTTACAGATGCTTCTTAGGGATCTAGGTGACTATGAGCTAAGAAAAAAAGAAGCAAGAAGCTGTCTAGGAGCTCAGCAGCTAATTGGAATCAGAAGATTTGCAGGTCAGGAGTTTGTTCTACTTCCAAGTCACAGTCAAGTTTTCTATAGGCATGAGCTCAGCAAAGAAGGGAAATACTTCATTACAGCTCAGGAGGTAACTTTTCTAAATGGCATCAGTTAAATGGTCTAAAAGGCATCTACCCCACCCCTAGCTTGGTGGCCAATTGAGAAGTAAAGGAGATCAGATTATCTTCCAAATGACCAAAACCTGATGATTGAATGCTAAAATGAAGGCCTCAAAAACTGAACAACTGAATGAAATCATGAAAACGACTCAAGATACGAATAAAAATAGATTTTAAAAAGGAAAATCTCCAAAGGAAAAAAACAAAATAAAATAATACTTAAAATGAAAAAATCAGGAATTTATTCATCATCAGTAGATAGATTGGATCAAGTGGAAGAGAGAATATCAAATCTTTAAGAGAAAGTCCAGGATTACTCAGATAAAATGTCAAATCTATAAAAAAAAAGAATAGAACATTCTGGGACACTGTAAAAGTCAACCCTATAATTCATAGGTATAGATGAAGAAGAGATCCAGGTCAAAAACAAAAATATATTTTCAACAAAATTCAAGAAGAAAATATAATCTAAGGAGAGATGCCTATCAATATTCAAGAGGCATATGAAACAGCAAACCATGTATGTGCATACAGAGGTAATTTTCTCTTGCAGTTTATAACTTATAATCCTAGAATATATCCTGGAGCCAGGTGTTTGATTCAGTTTTAGTGTCCAAACACAAAGTTTGCTACATTTCAATTATTCAACAAAAGACTTCGGCAGCTTGGGCCTGGTGGCTCAAGTTCATAATCTCAGATATTCAGAAGTTAAGGCTGGAGGACCACAAGTCCACTGCTACCTAGGGATACAGGTGAATTGAAGGGCAGGATGGGCACCTTAAAAAGACCTATCCCAAAATCAGTAGATTTTGTTTTGAGAGCTGAAATATGCCTCAGTGGCAGAGTGTTTTCTGTCTTATGAGAGACCCTGGATTCAATTCTCAATACCACATATACCTTTAAAAAATGCAGCATACTTTCCTAATGATAAGACAGTATTCAAAAGCATTAAATCTCTAAGCATTGCTGTAGAGCATCTTTAAGACACATTGACAAACCAGAATAATACTCTTGTTCAATAATATAGATGAATACCCCATCTGGATTTTGATTACATTAGTCAGGAGACAGTGGGCTCCAATAAAACAATAAAAATAATAATAATAAAAATCAAGGGCTAAAGATATTTAGATAACTAGCCCAAGAATTTGATAGAGATCTCTGAGAAAGAATTATAGAGAATTAGACCACGTTCTACCTCTTGAGGGAATGTAAAGAATAGCTCCTTTAATTTTAAGGTAACTATAATACCATTGACTAAAATAGTTATTTGGAATTTGGCAATTAAAAAGGAAAAGATCTTGACCAAAACTCAGCAAAAGTAGTGTACACAGAATGGCACACAACACACTGTATAGTTGTCAAGGCAAAAAATAGCCAGTAAAACTCTAAAACAGGCTTAGTGTGTGCATCTCTTACCCAACAAAAAAAAAAAAAAACTAAAGAAAGGAAGGGTTTGTTTGGGCTTATAGTTTGACAGTAGAGCCCATCATGACAGAGAAGGTAGGGCAGCAGGGATGGCTTGATCAGTGACATCAGGATCTTGAGATGAAACTTCTTCACATTTCAGTGGATCAAGAGAGACCTAGACCAGAATCATAGGCTATCCTTAAAGTACAGTATGTGTACTGATGCAGCCTGTCAGCTGCCTAGGATTCATGTCAAAGGCTATACATCTTCCCAAAACACTAGCTGGGGACAAAGCATTCAAACACATGAGCTTATAAAGGATATTCACATTGAAACCATGACATTATGTCACTCTTTTGGAAACAGGATTTTGTTATGAATCCAAGACTGAAATGGAAATCATGATCCCACCACAGGCTGCAATTATAGGCTTATAATTACAGGTATGCCCCACTATACCGAGCTAGCATGATCTTTTCTTCATTTCTTTATTTAAAGCTAGAATATGGGGGAGGGAGCTAGGGAGACACTCAGTAGTTGAGAGCACTGGCTGCTCTTCCAGAGGACCCCAGTTCAAGTTACAGCACCCCGATGGCAGTTCACAACCATCTTTAACTCAGGTACCATGGGATCCAACACACTGGCACAGACAAACATGCAGACAAAATACCAACGCGCCTAAAATAAGAATAAATAAAATCATTTTTTTAAAAGCTAGAACACACTGAAGATTTGGGCCTTAGTGTTTGAAGAAGAGTTTTATACCAATGCCTACAATGTTGCAAATGTTTCTTTTTCTTCCAGTTGAATTAATTTTACACTCCTGTATGTGACTTCCACTTCTGCAGAATTGAAATGAACACTGTCTAGATGAGCTGCCTCTCATCGTTGAATGAGATCCAGTCACGGATCTGAGCCTCTATATATGATGCTTAGTGTTTCCTGTTTCCCTCAGCGCTACAGGCTACTTGCCTGTCTTTCAACAGCCTATTCAACCCTTTCCTCCCTTTCCTCCGTCAGCTCACCTCCACCACCTCTTCCAAGGCCCAGACTTTGGCCTTCTTCTCTATTCTCTTCCCATTCTTCTGTCATGGGATGGTCACTCACAAAACACAGTTTCTATTCAATAGCAGACAAACCCCCAGACTTTTTCTGGGCTCCTATCACCAGTTCTTTACATTAGTGTGTTTGACCCATGGAATCCCAAAAACATATCTAAAAGTCAATCCATTCCTTTCACTATCAGCATCTCTCTTTGCTAGTTGTCCAATATCAACATAAAGATGTCTTTTTGCTACTTTTTCCTACGGCTTCTGAATTCTCATCCCAAACCAGGCTCACATCAGTTCAAACAGAAATTCCTGAGGGAAGCTGCTCAACTCATTCCTTACCTTTACATCTTTCCCACCTAGATATCTGATACTAGTTGATCTCATGTCCCAAATAACTTTCTTACAACTAAACCAAACCCAAACACGTTATTTTGTCTTTTGGGGTTAACGTTTCTTGTCTGCCATGCATGTGAGAACAGCTCTGAGTATACCAAGCAAGTTAGTTTTCAACCTTCATATGAGAACACTCTTCTAGTGGTGACTGTGACGTTGAAGCGGCCTCTAGAACAACACTGGCTTCTTTTCTATAGTAGACTGACAACTTTTGACAATTTCATTCAACTTCTGAATCTACATTTCTTATTGAATAGTTAAAAACAAAAAGAAAAGGCTAATTATATCTGCTTCACAGCACTGTTTTGAGGGTGAAAGGCAGTGATAATAAATGAAAGTGCTTAGTGGGGCAAGGCATCATCTCATTCACCTGTAATCAAAGCACTCATGAGGGTAAGACAGGGAATTCAGTGTTTCAGATAAACTTGAGCTCTAAAGATAGTTTTGGCTAGCCTGGGGTACATATTGAGACCTTATGCCAAAAACCACCAAGGGCTGCGGGAAAAGTGAAGGTCAGCCTAAGCTATAGAATGTGGACAGAGAAACAGACAGATAAAAAGACAGAGAGACTGAGACATACAGAGACAGAGAGAGATACAGAGACAGAGAGAGTATGACTCTAGAAATAAGTAGAAGTTTATTTCCTTATTTTCCGCTTTTATTTCTTTCACCATCTTTAACCACGTAGCTCAAGCTTTCACTACAGCTGAGGTCAAAGTTCACTTATCCTAGAGAAAATGGCTTGCTAATTCCAGACTCTTCTGTCCAAGTTCCCTTAAGTCCTTTCAGGTGAGATTATGACATAAAATGAGGATACACATGGGATAAAAGATATAGAAAATTGTAAATTTCAAAGTTATATATTACAGACAACACAAGATGTGTATTTGGTACTTATGCAGGACAATTATTCGTTACCTAAAATTCAATTTTTCATTGATCATCCGCACTTTTATTTGCTGAATCTAGTTAACTGTCTTTCAATGATATATTAATCTTTCTCATTTTGATGTTTTCTGTAGATTCTTTGGGGTTTTTAATATGCTTCATGGATTGACACATGCATATCTTATAGTCATTTTTGTGTTTGGTTTTGCGATATTGGAGAGAAAACACAAGGCCTTGTATATGCCCCCACTTCAGTTCAGTTCTTTCATATTTCTCCCAGCAGTAAGTCCGTGTGTACATCCAGGCCATTCTCCAAGCCTGAAGCTAGGCCACCTCCCTAACAAAGCCTCTCAGCTTATTGCAGCAACAAGCTGAGACCATTGCCTATTCAATAATAACATATTTCCCACATGCTTCATTATGCACCGAATCTGTTGCCTTTGTGACACTTTCTATACTGGGATATTGAATTGTTACTTCCCTTTTTTGTGTATTTATTTCTTATTACCCTGAATCAGTCAGTATATTTAGTTGTCAGCTATAGAAACCAACTCTGACTGATTTATACTGATGGGAAGTTTATCAGAGGAACATTAGGTGGCTCATAGGAATGCCTGCGGGTCTCAAGAACTCACCTCAAAACAATACCCCAAACCATTCCACAGACCATAAATGATTCTTCTGCCAAACACAGCCCCCCAAACACACACACACATGGTGGTTGGGGGCAGAAACAGAGAGAGACAAAGAAAGACAAAGAGTAAGAGAGTCAGAAAGCACAAATGAGTGTATCTGGGAAGCCAAGAGTCCCCATAGTGCCTGCTTCTTTGAGCCAGTACTCCCAGAGTAAAAGAAGTAAGCCTTAGCTACTGAGCTCTGGTCATGTGTCAATGTACTCACTACAAAGGAACATAGGAAAATGTGGATCTACCTAGTTGGAGATGAATGCCTCCTTTTACCAAGACCCACAAAGTAGCAAATTTTTGACTGAATGGAATTCAGAACTAAATGACTGATAACACATCTTTCAATAGGAGAAACCATATCCTCAGTAACCAGAATAGCATTTTGGAAAAGAATTAGCCAAAAAATACCTTTGGAGTGGATGATCAATAGTGGGCATGCAAAATACATTACTGGTTTCATAAAAGTGAAACCAGTCTAAGAGTGTAGTGTGCATTCATTTGCCTAGATACTATCATTACCAACATGAACAAAGCAAACATATTAAGCTGAGGGAATGACAAAAAAGAAGACCTCATCGACTCTATTGGTCTTCTTGTGAAGTTCTTTTTCCCTTCAGGTCCCTCTATCCTCCCCCAACTCTTCTACAAAACTCCCCAAGCTCTAATTAATGTTTGACTGTGGGTTTCTGCATCTGTTTCGATCCACTGCTGGGCTGCTGAGCTGCTGGGTAGAGCATCTCAGAAGAGTTATGGTAGTTGCCTGTCTGTAAACATAGCAGAGTGTTATTAATAGTGTCAGGGGTTGACTCTCTCCCATGGGATGGGTCTCAATTTGGGTCAGTCATTGGTTTGCCATTCTCTCAATCTCTGCTCCATTTTTATCATTGCACACCTTGTAGGCAGGTTAAATTTGGGGTCAAAGGTTTTGTGGGTGCGTTGGTGTCCACCTCTCTCTGCTGGAAGTGCTGCTATAGGAGGTAGCAACTTCAGGCTCCATATCCCCCTTTGCTAGGAGTCTCAGCTAGAGTCACCCCCATATCTTCCCAGGAACCAACACCGTCGTGGGTTTCCACCTTATCCTAGAGGTGCCCCCTAATTTGGTTTTCCTTCTCTCTCCCAACCATCTTACCTTCGATTCCTGCTTTGCCCACACCTGATCACCTCCCTCATTCCCCTCCCCACTCCATCTCCTACCTAGTTCTCTCTCTTCATCCACTTCCAATGTCTATTTTATTTCCATTTTTGAGGGAGAGTCAAGCATCTTTCCTTGGGCCCTCCTTGTTACTTAGATTCTTTGGGTCTGTGGATTGTAACACGGTTATCCTGTACTATATAACTAATGTCCACTTATAAGTGAATACATACCATGTGTGTCTTTCTGAGTCTGGCTATCTGAGAGAAAGTTTTACAGACAAGACAACACTAAAGAAAAGAGCGGATTTCCCTTCAATCTTAGAAACACAGATGCAATGATAGACTGATTAAATGAGGAGGACTCAGGAAATAGCACTTGCCGTTCAGCTAGGCAGAAGGCTGAGGCAAGAGGACATCTTAAGACAAAGAATTTAAGGCCAGCTTGGCAACACAGTAGGAGTTTCAAAAAAACCAACAAAGGAAAGTGCTACAGCCATGGAGGATGGGTAGACACTGTCTTACACACAGTCCTGGTGCAGGGACAAATGGCTCTATGAACCTATGAACTAGGAAGCGAAGGCTTTCAAGTAGCACACAGTATCCTTTATGGTCAATTTGTGCAATTTATGCAAATCAGATTCCTACAGCACACTGTAACTTTGCAGTGACTTGAAAACAAATCTGAACAAGGTGCTAACGGCCCTCAAGAATATTTACAAAAATTAATCAGAACTAAGAAAATCTACCTAAAATGACCAGTCCTTGCTTTACTACCTAAGACAATGTCAATGGTGAGAACAAAATAAGCTGGCTATATATGTAAGAAAATGTTGTAGTGGGATCCATTCCTAAATACAATTAGTAAATGGTAATGTTAAAAAAAGAAACTCCTGTCTTGTAAAAAAAAAAAAAAAACTACCAAAAGAATGAACGAGCAAACCACAGATTAGAAAAAAAAATTGCAAAAGTTGTATTTTCAGATTTATCTATTTAATTTTTATGTGTACAGATGTTTTGCCTACATGTGTATCTATGTACCACGTGTGTGTCTGGTGCCTGGAGAGGGCATAAGAGGTGTTAGATACCCTGAAATGGTATTAAGGATGTTGTGAGTCACCGTGTGGGTGCTGGGAACCAAACCTCTGCAAGAGCAGCCAGTGCTGTTAACTACTGAGCTATCTCTCCAGCTACCTCAAAACATAAATTTACAAAGGGCATATTAAAAATATTTGAAGAATTATTGTAGTCCAACAACAGTCTCATATGAAAATAGGCATAAAACATGAACAAAAAGCTCACCAAAGATCATAATGAAGCATATGAAGAAATATTCAACATTATATATGATTAGAAAAGGTACATTGAGCCAGGTGGTAGTGGTGTACACCATTGATCCCAGCACTTAGGAGGTAGAGACAGGTGGATTTCTATAAGTTCAAGGCCAGCCTGGTCTACAGAGTGAACTCCAAGACAACCAAGGCTGCATAAAGAAACCCTGTCTCAAAACAAAACACACACACAAAAAAGTAAAATGTAAATTGAAATGGAAGTAATGGGATGGGGACATAGTTCAATGGTAGAGTGCTTACCTAACATGTATAAGTACCTGGACACTAGCCACAGCATCGCGCGCACGCACACACACACACACACACACACATGGATGCACACAGAAGAAGGAGAGATACAGAGAAAAAGAGAATCCTTTTATTAGATAATTGAGCTGATAAGTCATGAAAGTATATGAAGGAAGGTTAAATCCATTTTCTTTAAAAGCAATAGTGAAAGGTAAGCCAATCTGAAAATCATACAGTATATGATGCCAACTATATATATTGTCAAAAGACAAATCTATGGAGACAGTGTAAATTTAAAAAAAAAAAACATCAATGGTTGCTGGAAGTCAAAGGGGAGGGAATAAACACTAGGCAGAACAGATAATTTTTAAGGCAATGAAATTATCTGTGTGGTGTAATAATGGCAGATAATTGTGAAAATTCAAAGCACACGTAATGCCAAGACTGAACGTTATTGTTTTATTTATTTGTTTTGACCACTTAATACATTAGCACATCTCCATCACTCTCACTCCTACTTCCTGTCTCCAGCTCCTCTCCGGTCACCCCCTCTCCCCAAAATTTGATTAAAACTTTGGACTCTGGGTGGTGAACTGTCATTTTTATCAATTGTACCACTACATCAGGAATAATGGTGTGGAGTAGGCTGGGATGGGAAGAAGTAAGTAGATGAGAAATATCTACTTTCTGTTCAATTTTGCTGCCAACCCAAAACCACTCTCAGAAATGAAGTCTACCTCAAGGGGAAAATATACAAAGAAAGCAAGTGACTTGAATTTTGATAATATGTCTTATTCAAAAAAAACTACATGAAAAATATTATCATTCATAACATATAAAAAACATTACTGGACTGGAAACTAGTATAGCATGTGTCAAGCCAGGCACAACCACCCCCAGTAAAGAGATGGTTTAAAACATTGCTAATGAAATGTTTTTGAACTCTTTTCTCACATGAACCCTCTGGAATCCAATGTGCTGTTTATGTTTTCAAATTCCTGGACCCAGACTCACCACATTATACTGGAGGACAATAGTCTGTGCAAAATATATTCAGATGAATGCACACTTGACTATCTTTTCAGTGTTATATTGCTCTGACGGTGTGTGTGTGTGTGTGTGTGTGTGTGCATATGCACATGTGTGAGTGCATGTCTGGTGGCAGTAGTGGTTGGTTTGGTTTCTTATTTCTTGGTTGTCTGTGTAATATTAAAGATAGACCCCAAGGCCTTAGGCATACTAGCCAGGTGATCTCTGTCACCAAGCTACATTCTAGAGCGCTGATTTTCATTTGTTGCTTGTTTTTAACATAGAACTTATCTATGTAGGTCAGGCTAGCCTTGGATTTGCTATGTAGTTCAAGGTGGCCTCAAACTATAATTTTCCTGCCTGTACTTCCGTAGCACTAGGATCATAGGCATATATCACAATGTCTGAGGCATTGTGAGTTTTGACTTAGTCTCACTTTTTTTTTTTTAGGTTTGACATATACTTTGAATATTTTATAGTGCCTGTGAAGTTGTATATATAGAAGTTTTATTACTTTTTTAATTTTATTTTTTATTAATTTTTTGTTATCAATCACAGGTTAGGTACTTTGCATCCCAAGCGTAGCCCCTCCCTCATTCCTTCCCACCCTCCCCAACCCTCCCTCATCTCCTCCCCGCCCCCTCCAAGTCCACCAACAGGGGAGGACCTTCTCCCCTTCCATCCAACCCCAGTTCATCCTGTCTCCTCAGGGCTGGCTGCAATGTCCTCCCCTGGGATCTAGCCAGTCTGTCACTCCCAGGCATGTATTGGGGAGGGTCAAATAGTCAGCCATCAAGTTCAAGACTGAAACAGTCCCTGTTTCCCTCACTAGGGTCTTTAGTCCTACACCGAGCTATCATGGGCCCCATCTGGGCAGGGGTTCCAGGCCACATCCACACGTGGCCCTTGGTTGTAGAAACCATCTCATACAAGGCCTCTGTGCCCTGCTCAGTTTGGTCTTTGTGGAGCTCTTGTTCTTTCCAAGTTTCACCAACCTCCTCCATTTTTATCATCACTTCTTGCTCTCTGCCAAAGGCTTGATCCCGAGTCTTAATATCTGCTCTGATACATCGCTACGGTGACCCCCCCCCCCCAGAGGTCCTCCTTGGCATGCTCCTGTCCTGTTGCTTGTTTTCTCCTCCACTCAATATCCATTCCATTTGTTCATCCAAACGAGCATTGATTATACCAACCTGGGTCCTCCTTCTTGTACATCTTCCCTAGATGTGTAGATTTCAGCGTGACCTTCCTATCCTATAGGTCTATATACGTGAGTATATACCA
>CM053742.1:40153382-40205692 GCA_028658305.1 Pachyuromys duprasi
TTCCCTTCTCAGCAGGAAACGTAATATTCCCAAATTAATTTCAAAATTGTTTGAAATTTTATTAGCTGAGAAGCTTGCAATGCCATGCAAAGCTTTGGAATTTGCTTTGGGGCCTATGACAGAAAGGGCAGAAGTAGATTGTTTCTCATCTCCTGGCCCACACTTCTGTTCCTATGTCCAGGCAAAATAGATCAACATTGCTTTCAACAACGTGCCTTGACAATTTGTTTTATATTCTTGACAGAAGAAAAAAAAAAGAAAAAAGGCAGGCCTCAAGAAAAAGTAAATACTAATGTGGAGAGCTACTTGTTTGTCAGGCCGCTTTGTTATTGAGCTCTCAGTGGAAAAACATGTTTTCACACTGGAGTTCACCTGGAGTCAGGGATAAGTGGGATGTTTTGCTTCCTTTTGTTTCACTTTCTTTTGTTTTTGTGAGGATCACACAGACAGGTGGTTGAGGTAAACAGGTTTGACTTTTCCATGAACTACTTCATTGTAGTGAGGTGCTTTGCTCTGACTATGAAAATAGATTATGGAATAAACCAACTAACTAGTTTCTACTGGCAGCCCTCTCAAACAATATCCCATGTGTAGTGTGTTGTTTTTTTAAATTTTCTTTCAATCCTCACTCCCCACTCAAGAACTGTTTGACTCTGTTGGCGGGCTCCTGCATACTAAGGTACTGAAATATTTAGGGGAGGTGTTTTTAATAATTTCTTTATTTGTTCTTTGAAATTTTTATACATGTATATAATGTATCTTGATCACATCCATTCTCTACCCAGCCCAACCGAAGATCGTCTAAATCATCTTCTCTCCAACTTCATATCCTCTTATTTCTTAGTGTATTTTTAACTCACTGAGATAAATTAGTGTACATGGGTGTGGGGCCATCTGCTAATACATAGACAACCCACCGGTATCTACTACCTACTCCAAGAAACATGACTGTCCCTCCCACAGCAGCCATCAACTACCAATAGCTCCTCAGGTCTTGTAGGTAACTACAGCTGTTGTCAGTTCATATGTACAATAGCCATAAGAATGTATTTCATAGCATACCCCCTATCCTCAGGCCCTTGCATTGTTTCTTCACCCTTTTCTGTGAGGTTCTATGACCCTTGAGAGGAGGTAGGTTTATAGAGATGCCACAGTGACTAATTCTTAGAGCTTTGAACAGTTTCAAGTCTCTACATTAACCACTCCCCCTCTTCAATAAAGAAGATTCTCTGATTAAGGTTAAGTGCAACACACATTTTTGGATATGAACAAATATTTAGGAGGTAGTTTTACAACATGCCCATTTAGCAAAATAGTAGTTTCCTGCTCCCCCAACCAGGGTCCGCTTGTGGATTTTGATCATGTTAATGGAACCAAGTATGAATCACCCCCCCCCCCAAGCCACCTTGTAGTACAGGCCTCAAGTCTAATAAAACAGAGTGGGTGGTTGCCCGAATATGTAGTCTTCTCATCATTGCACTAGTGGGCACATCTTGCCTTGCAGGTTGCTGTTATAGCGTGCTGCATCCAGTGCTGGATGAGACTACTTCAAGTCTTTTCTCCTCCAGCAACCTGCATAGCACCTTCCAGTGCAATAAAAGACAGTCAGCAGGGAGAGCATTTCCTGGTAAGTTCAATATTGATTTCTCAATGTCCTGCAAATAAAGTGTAATGTCTTTTACAATTGAGTCTTATCATTTTGTAATGGTAGACAATCAAGAGCCTGTGGTGCAGTGCTACTGCAGCCTCCTGACCAGTAACTCATAGGGAATGACTGACAGTTTTATTTCCTAAATCACATCTTCTGGCAACAGTATTATCCACACACTCCAGAGATAGCCCCTGATCCCCTTACTATACTATGGAACCCAATGAAGACGGAGCTGCCCATGGGCTACATCTGAGCAGGGATCTAGATACTTTCCATTCATGGTTCTTGGGTGGAGTATCAGTCGCTGCAGGATATCCTGGGCCCAGATTTTTTGGCTCTGTTGGTAGTCTTCTTGTGGAGCTCCTGTCCCCTACAGGTCTTTCTATCTCCCCTTCTTCCATAAGATTCACTGAACTCTGCCCAAAGTTTGGCTATGGGTCTCAGCATCTGTTTCTATACCCTGCTGGGTAGTCTTCCAGAGGACATCTATGGTAGGCTCCTAACCTATTCCCTTTCTTCTCCTACTTTTGATGTCTATCCTGTTTGCCATTCTGAATAAGGATTAAGACTCTTCCCTAGGGATTAGTTTCTTTAGGACTATAGATTTTAGTCTGTTTATCCTATATGGCTAAAATCCACTAGTAAGTGAGTATATACAATGTGTGTCTTTTTACTTCTGGGTTACCTCACTCAGGATAATCTTTTCTAGTTCCATCCATTTGCATGCAAATTTCATGATTTCCTTGTTTTCACTTGCTGAATAGTATTCCATTGTGTAAATGTACCACAATTTCTGTATCCACTCCTCCACTGAGGGACATCTGGGTTGTTTCCAGATTCTGGCTATTATAAATAAAGCTGCTATGAACATAGTTTAGGAAATGTCCTTGTTGTATGGTTGAGCATCTTTCAAATATATGCTCAGGAGTGGGATAGCTGGATCCTGAGGTAGCATTATGCCAAATTTTCTGAGAAAGTGCCAGATCGATTTCCAAAGTGGTTCACAAGCACTCATGAATACAAAAGACTAACAGGCTGAGAAATAAATTAGGGAAACAACACCCTTCACAATAGCTACAAATAATATAAAGTATCTTTGCGTAACTCTAACCAAGCAAGTGAAAGACTTGTAGAGAAAAAAAAAACTTCAAGTCTCTGAAGAAAGAAATTGAAGAATATGTCAGAAGATGGAAAGATCAAAAAGAAAAAGGAGGAAGAGGAAAAGGAAGAAATATCTCCCATGCTCATGGATCAGTAGTATTAACATAGTGAAAATGACCATCCTACCAAAAGCAATCTACAGATTCAATGAAATTCCAATTAAAATATCAACATAATTCTTTACAGAACATGAAAGAACAATTCTCAATTTCAGATGGAAAAATAATCCAGAATTGTTAAAACAATTCTGGACAACAGATAGTCTGGAGGTATCTCCATACCTGATCTCAAGCTGTACTACACAGCAATAGTAATAAAAACTGTATGGTACTGGCATAGAAACAGAATGGTGGATCAATGGAATTGAAACAAAGACCCAGAAATAAACCCACACACATAGAGATACTTGACTTTTGGCAAAGAAACCAAAACCAAAAAGTGGAAAAAAGGTAGCATCTTCAACAAATGGTGTTGTTCTAACTGGATGTCTACATGTAGAAAATGCAAATAGACCCATATTTATCACCCTGAACAAAACTAAAGTCCAAGTGGATCAAAAACCTCAACATAAAACCAGAAACACTAAACCTGTTAGAAGAGCAGAGAAGAGCCTTGAACTCATTGGCACAGGAGACAACTTCATGAACAGAACACCAACAGCACAGGCTCTAAGTTCAACAATCAATAAATGGGACTTCATGAAACTGAAAAGCTTCTCTAAAGCAACAGACACTGTAAACAGAACAATGCGACCGCCTGCAGACTGGAAAAAGATCTTCACCAATCCTAAATCTGACAGAGGGCTAATATCCAGAATATATAAAGAACTCAAGAAGTTAACAAACAACAAACCAAGTAACCCAATTTTAAAATGGAGTACAACTTCTTTATGTCTGCAGATGGCTATCCTATATTTTATGGCTAATATCTGCTTATAAATGAGTGTATATCATATGTGTCTTTCTTTTTCTTGGTTACCTCACTCAGGCTGATCTTTTCTAGTTCTATCCATTTGCCTGAAAATTTCATGATTTCCTTGATTTTAGTTACTCAGTAGTATTTCATTGTGTAAATGTAATGTACCACAACTTCTGTATCCATTTCTCCACTGAGGGACATCAAGGTTGTTTCTAGATTCTGACTATTACAAATAAAGCTGCTATGAACATGGTTTAGCAAATGTCCTTATTTAATAGTGGAGCAAATATCCTCATCGAGTGGTGGGGCATACCTTTTTGAGCAGTATAGCTGGATGTTGAGGTACTGCTATTCCCAGTTTTTTGAGAAAGTGTTAGATTGATTCTAAAGTGCTTGTACAAGTTTGCACTCCCATCAGCAATGGAGGAGGCTTCCTCTTTCTCCACATCCTCTCCAACATGTGTTGTCACTTGAGTTTTTGATCTTAGCCATTCTGGTAGTTGTAAGATGGAATATCAGAGCTGTTTTAATTTGCATTTTTAATGACTAAGAATGTTGAGTATTTAAGTGTTTCATTGCCATTCAATTCCTCTGTTGAGAATTTTCTGCTTAGCTCTGTATCCCATTTTTAATTGGAATAAATGTACCTTCTCCAAGAGTTCATCTCTAGGTTCCTGGATTCTACATGGACTCCAGGTTAAACAGACAAAACCAAAGATACGGAACTAGAAACCACATATGAGAGAGAACATACATTATTTTTCTCTTGAGGTTTGGGTTACCTCACTCCTATTTAGACATTTCAGATACTTGTTCCTAACAACTCCACTCTAAAAATGATTATTCCACAGACTAGGTGTCATGAGTGTGCTATTATCAAAACCGCAGATGACTATATTTATGTATTTTCACAACATCAGTATTTAAAAAACAATAATAAATTCATTGAGAGCAACTTGCCAAATAGTCTCACTTTCCTCGAGAGTCACGGATTAAATTACTAATCTTAACTCCCAGATCACACATTACACATAGCATAAGTGTGTGCACACACACAAACACACACACCTGGGCACACATACGTGTTTATGAGAGAGATAGAGGAAAATTGATAAAGATTGAGAGAGAGGAAAAAAGGACGGGGATTGTGGAAAAGAGTCTAAAAGGCCGCAGCAGAGTTAAGGGGGTTTCAAAGTGGCTTGAGAGCCAGGGAAACAGACAGAGATACAGAGAGAGGCCCCTGCAAGAATGAGATAAGGACTCGTGCCAGCAGGCTCTTGGAGGCAACACCGCTGCACTGGCAGTGGCTGCTACTGGAGTCAAGCCTCAAGGTCAGAATTGAGCTGCAGAAACCAGGGACAGTGGAGACGGTAGAATCCAAGGGTAGGACTGAGGCCAGGAAAAAGAACACGCAGACAAGTGGATGGCAGGTCCAGACAGGCAAACAGGAGGACAAGCAGATGGAAATTCCAGCACATTTGGTCTAAACGGTTGAGGCAGCCAGGAGTTCTCTGCGCATCAGTCACCTGACACACGTATGAGATGGTCAGTGGAGCCATCGCCAGTTGAGTCAGAGGGAGGTGATGATAGCTTTTCCTCAGTCTGGTGTGATCACTAGGTAATCTTCGGCCTGGTTTTTCTGATATCAATGAAAGAACCTATGTAATCCGACAGTCCCAATTTCACTTAATAAACATATAGAATGACACCCTTTCTACTTTTAGAAATAAGTTATTTATCCGTCTCTACCTTGTGGCTAGTGTTTGGCAGACGGTGTTATTTATATGTCTACCAAGGTGCAAAGTCATCCTCCATCCTCAAAATGGAGTCCGGTCTGTAAATTGAAGTCTCTCGGGGGAACCTGAGAAACCACTGTTTTACACGATGTGGAGTGATTCAGAACACAGTGTAACCTGATCTCAACAGCACAAACATGTACTATTTAAATTCTCAAATCACTATAGGTATGAGTTATATCTCTGTGGCAAAAAGGTGAGCCAAGCCCTACATTTCTAAGAATATATTTCCTGCTCAGTTACTTCAGGCAAGCCTACAACTTTGTAATTTTTACAGGGCCCAAGGTTTCTCTCTCTCTCTCTCTCTCTCTCTCTCTCTCTCTCTCTCTCTCTCTCTCTCTCTCTCTCTCTCTCTCTCTCTCTCTCTCCAGTAACAGGATAGCTTCCTTTCCTCCTGTTACAAATGTAATTTCTATTTTGCTGACAAACATACGGTAGCAAATATGATGCAGTATTTTGAAAAACAAAACATGGTGAACTTTCTACTAGAATTCATGTTCTTCAATAGTGTAGATTTGTTTTGAATACCCATAGAACTCCAATCCCCAGCCTCCTCTATTAGCCAGATGTGGCCATATGACTATATATTACCAGTGGAATGGCAGTACCAGTGAAGTACATCTTCTGGACCAGGACATTTAATAGTAGGATTAACTTGGCCAGGGGCAGGCAGATCTCTGTGAGTTTGAGGCCAGACTGATTTAACAAGTAAGTCCAGAAAGCCAAAGCTAAACAGAGAAACCCTGTCTTGGAAAACATATATATACATATATACATATAAATATGTTTTCTATGTATATATTTATATATGTATATGTATATATAAAGTATATATATATATACAAAGTATATACATATATATTTTTTCATGTTACTTCCCTTCTATTTAAAGCTTAGAAGCAGATAGTGAAGATAAAGTTCCAGGACAGGACATAGTCAGAAACCATAGGCAAAAGAAGCCTAGGACCTTAACCTCCAAAGTCACTATTTGGAGGCAAAAACCAATTATTAATTTAAAAAAAATATATGTGTACATTTGGGACTGGTCAGAAAGGAGCGAGGGGGCACCCTTGCATGTAAAGTAAATAAACTGAAAGAAAAAATATATGCAATTAGGCAGGAAAAAAACTTATTTATATTGTGTGTATTATCAAGCTCACCGAAACATAGTGGACCCCTATTGTGCATATCGAGATCAGTAATGCCACTTACCAAGAGCATGTAGAATATTTATTACTTCATAACATGAGAGCAGGGCAGGTTACCAAGAAGACGTGGAAAGAGCTTGAGAAATTGAGAAGAGGAAACTGGATTGCGATTTAGTGTGGTTAGATGGTAGGGAACTGGAAAGGGGTCGTACACATGTGTCAAGGCAGGGAGTCAGAGGATTCTCATGTTCACATGTCCAAAAGTGCAGTAGTGTGGAACAAAGAAGTTGTGCATTTGGGAGTTATAAAAAGTCATATATAAAAAATTGAGCCTGTCAACAGGTTGTATTTAGGAAAGTATATGATGTGAGAATACATACAATATACATACAAATATTAGTGAGAAAAAGGTCATCCATTTGAAGGGAGAGTGAGAAGGAGTATATGGGAAGGTTTGGAGAGAGGAAAAGGAAAGAAAAAATATGGTAATTAATTTATAATGTTAAAATTTAAAATAAAATGAGATTGACTCATTACCATTTACTTTACCTGTAGAGATTTTCTGATGGCTGGAATAGTCCATGCCTCATTCAATTGAATGAACTTGTATCAGTAAGCCATTATTATACTCTATGATGCCTGTGGTTTAAAGTCTCTAAGAAAAATAAAGATTATATTAAGTGTCTTTCATAAGATATAGGCACTGAGCATTTTGAGAGTAAAGTGAGTTCCTAAGTCACGCACACCAATGTGTGGAGCTCTGAAGGTAATAATGAATGCCTTGGTGACAGTGTGTTCATTTTCATTCTATTCTGAGGATTTATGAGTCAAGAGTCTCCCAGAGTTCTTTAACCAAATAAAAGCAGCCTCAAAAAAAGGAACTATGTGTTCCTATTGACCAAGCCAGACCACTGACAATGGCCCATGAGTATATTTATATACAAACAAGGCTAATTGCTAAGCATTATATCCATGGCCAAGATAACTGCATGAAGCTCAGCCAATTGTGCTAAGATACCATGCTTCATAAGTTAAGATATGGCTAAGAAATGAAAACCAGCTATTTCCCTCAAGTTCCACCATATGCATTCACTGGTGGACACACCATACACAAAGCATAAGAAATATCCTCGTTTTCTCCTCAGTTGACCCAAATTGCTCTACAGGTAGATAGATAGTGGAGTCTTAGGGCACTCTAGCACCCTGCCATCTGGCAAAGAACTGAGGACAGGGGAAGCTACCATCTTCTGCTAGAGCAATAATATCTGAAAATCCAGCTTTGCATCATGTGGTATCAAGGAAGTTTCAGGTCCTCTGCTAAGCTTCCAGAACACATGCTGTCATTAATGGACCTGTGAGATCCTCTACCTTCAGAAGGACTGAGTAGGTAGCCAGTCCTTTACCTTCTAGTCATATATATCATGGGAGCAAGAAGACCATTTTCTAGGACCAGGATGCACTGGAAATGCATGACCATCTGGGTGGTTAAGAGACACCAGGAGACCTGAGAGGAGGTTGCTTAGAGCCTCCACAGTGAGGAAATTTCTGCAGTAGACTAACAGAAATAACTGCTACTTATTACTACATATTGAAAAGATTCTGGAGCTTTTGGTTATAGTCAGTCCCATTCAATACAGCCAGTTTGGTACTTGCTGGGGAAGGAAAAATCATTCCTCTTTAACAGTGTGTGCATGTGTAGGTTTCCACTGCTTCAGTGACTAATTCCACATCCATGTATATATGGACTATACGAACTGGACCTATTGGTTATATTCTTTAAAGAAAGACATGTAGTTAGGATGAGGAGGAGTTGGAGAACACAGGGGGGGATCAACGGGGGAAATCACATATCTAATCCTATTTCGCCATGTACATGTATGAAATTCTCAAAGAATAAAAAGAGTGCCATATATGTGTGTATATATTATATATATAATTATTATATAATTATATATTATATATAATATACTAGCTGTTAATGGGATAGAATCAGCAATTTCAGTTTTGCTATGGAGGTCTCAATGGAAGAATCTATACTATGAAGTTTATAGTAATCATTGTGAGATGCTTCACATTCTGCCCAGATTTAAAAGAAACAGTGCTTAATAAGCTGCAGCAGGAACATCATGAATTCCAGGCTAGCCTGGGATCCACAGTGAGATAATGGAGAAACCAGGAAAAAGGCAAGAAATGACTCTGTTAAATGGAGTAGTGAGGAGAATCAACATTTGTTATATATTCTCAACTCTGAATCAGTCTTTGAAGGTGTTGCTGTAATTATATGCTCCCAAACCACAATCACCTTTACTTACCTGTTTTTTTTTTCTTTTTCCCCAGCTACAAAAGAGGAAACTATGAGAAGGCTTAGTTTGCACAGCTGGTTGTTTGAGATGACTTCATCCTGTGGAACATTTCAAAAACCCATATTGAGGACAAGGGTGGCCTCTGTGCCTGCTTAGGCAGCTGCATGGCAGCTTACTTTCTGTTTCAAGTAGTCCCAACTCCAATGGGAAACCACCATCTACTTACTTGTTGCTTCCAATGTAGCTGGCAGTAGCGTTGAAAACTCAACAAACCAACAAACCCAGGACATTTTCATTTCTTCAGCAACTACCAAGCATGACTTTCTGAGAAAGGCAGCAGCAGACTAATGACCTGCTTTCAACATTTGCTTTATATTATAGCATTTACTGACTGGCATATGGCTGAGAGGTGTTGCCACTGATGAAGCCTTAGCCTAAGTTTTCCAGTGGGACAAATCTTCCAGCTCTTGAGTCTGGGCCCCAGACCAATAATTTTTGATGTGGAGAAGTACACTAACCCAGGAAAGAAAGGAAGTGGTCTGTGAAAAAAGCAACAGTGAAGATGCAAATTAAGTAAAAATATTGCTGACATGGATTTTTCAATTTTTGTTTAATGTTTTCTTCCTGTGGGGCTGTTTGTTCCTACAGAGAATTATAGTTAATGTCTAGCTTTGCAGTTTATTGAGAAAATAAAATTAAGGAATTACTGTGGTACATGTCTACAATCCTAGGACCTGGTAGGTGGAGGTAAGAGAATGAGGAGGGGCCTGTTCAAGGTCATTTTCAGTACATAGTAAGTTTGAAGATATTGTTCCAGATTCACGAGACCCCAAAAGACCACCACCAAGAGTCGAGTCCGTTGCAAAACACATGAGGATCTTTTTATTACAAGCTATGTAATAAATAGCTATGTATGGCCTGGGCTCACCACCATAGCAGTTGAGAGCCTTGTGCTCAGGTTAGGTAGTTTTAAAGAGTTTGGTCCTGGGTGGCACACCCAAAGCAGGAGGATTCCTGCCTGGCAAGTTAAGTGTCTATTGGTCAAAACCCACAAGGGGAGGTTGCATTTTTTAATTGATTGGCTATAGGAAGACCCCAAACTACTAATGGTCTGACTTCCCTTGTTTGGCTGACCTAGAGGAGAGGGGCTGGTTTCCTAGCAACTGTATCTCTAGTGGGCAGGAAAGAATGCAGTAAGGCTGGTTCCTCTCCGCAGGTGTCTGGCTGGCCTTTGTTCAGGCTTCTGCTTTAAACTTTAAACCAATACCCTAAAACTGATTTTGAATTCTTTGGTCTCTCAAAAACAGCCTGGACTATATTACACCTTGTCTCAAATAACCAAAGTGGGGGTAAAGACCTTGGACTTAAACAGCTGGAATGCTTTAGGATGCACCCATTTGGTATATTATTTCATATCCTACTGAGCCCAACTCTTTGAACCCCATAGTCTGCATTGGTTTTTGCCATCTGATTACCTTTTGTTGCCATATCACAGGTTTGCTGCTAGGAAACATGAGACCCCATAAAGTAGGACTGTAGAAACAAGCATTGTTCGTTAGAGAAGTTGATTCAGACTTCATTCCTTCAAATAGTTATCACATTAGTTAGGATGGTCTGTGTTTTAGAAAAGGGCACACTAAGTGAACTATAAGCACAGGAGTGGGAAAAACTGAGTCTATTCTCCTCCCCAACTCTTTGAACTCAGGATCTCACTATATAGCCTATGCTGGCCTAGAATTTGCTATGTAACCCGGGCCAGCCGCAAACTCTCAACAAGGCTCCTGTTTTTTGTCTCGCAAATGCTAAAATTATAGGCTTTCCCCACCATAGCCAACTAAAACTGAGCCTCAACCTAGGCTATACTACCTTCTCACTAGCTGTTTGAAATCACCACATGCTGTCACCAGGTGCAAGCCAGACATGCTCCAGATACAAGACGGACATGCCTGTCATTGTGCGCTCTCTCTCTCTCTCTCTCTCTCTCTCTCTCTCTCTCTCTCTCTCTCTCCTCCCCTCCCCTTCCCCTCTCTCCCTCTCCCCCTTACTCTTTCTACCCCTTCACATCTCTCTCTTCCTCTTTCTCCCCCTCCCCTTCTTCTCCCCTCCCTCGGTCCCTCCCTCCCTCCTTTGCTCCCTCTTTCTGTCTGGGGCACCCCTTCTCCCTTTCCTATGCTCTCTCCCCTTGGGCTCTCCCACTGTCTCTCTGCCTCTTCTGGTCTCTTTCTTTCTCCAACCTCATTCATGGCTCACTGAGGCCCTAACTCCTCTCCCCTCCCCCATCAAATAAACCTCTTTGTATCAGAGCTGTTAACAATTCCTGCAGTTCCTTATACGTTATAACAGTTTGACTGTGGGCAACTTAACCCTTCTGAGTATCATTTTCCACTCCTCTAAGAGGAATAAGTGTCTACCACAATGTATTGTCATGCAAGTTCTAGAAGATAATGTATATGTTCCTTCATTCTTGCAGGACTTCCAGAGTGACCTGACTGGGGGCAATTAAAGGAATGAAGAAGTGATAGACAGGTGGATGGACAGATGGAATAAAGTGGAAAGTAAGTCTAGGGCCAGGGTGACTGGGATCTCTAATGGTGAAGCTACGGTACATCTTTATCTTATTACATAAAGATATAAAAGAAGACTGGGTTCATGGCATACAGTTGATCAAGGTGACAGGTCCAGCTAATCTCAGTAGGAGGAGTCTCTATAGGGGAGCAGTCTTCATGTTGTAAAATCTTCGGGAGAACGCTAAGACGGACATTTTTCTGCAAACACTGTCAGCACTTTCACTCAGTCCTCCAGAGAAGGCTTTGCCATTCTTTGGAATCTGAGGCTATTGGGTCCCTGACCTGTGCATGCCCATGTCAACAGCACACATTCACTCAGATTCATTCACTTAGGGCTTTCTCCACTCCCCACATTCTTTGTTTTCCAAAGATTGTCTGCCCACTTCCTACAGACTGGGCCGAAGGTCAAAACAGTCTTCAACTGTGCTGCCTTTGGCTTGCAAAAACTTAATCCTCTAGGGACTGGGGAAAGAGTCTCAGGAATGCAGTACAAAATATGGCGGGAAAATTAAAGAAGATTCCAGAATCTAAAAGATAGAAAGATTCCTTTGGACAGAGGCCAGGAAAAGAGAGAGAGAAAGGCTGGACTGCAGGGTGTCTAGGACTGTGGGGCATGTTACTACTTCCCAAGTGGAAATGACCTTGGAGGTGGGCCAAGAAAATTCCAGGGCAAACAAGATTTGGTCATCCCAAGCAAACCCACTTGCTTGTCTTAAATGGCCCTGTCTAAATTATATTTTTCCTCCTTTGTTTTTCAAGATAGAGTTTCTCTGTGTAGCCCTGACTGTCTTGGCACTCACTTTATAGACCAGGCTGGCCTCAAACTCACAGAGAACTACCTTCCTCTGTCTTCCAAGTACTAGGAATAAAGTTGTACAGCACCATACGCAGAATGTTATTTAATTTTCTTAAAAAAAAAAAACCTTTCCTTTAGAAAAAAACCATTTATTTGTTTAATTTTATGATGTGTGTTTTTGCCTAAGTGAATGCTTGTGCATTGCCTGTATAAAGGAGCCAGCGGAGGTCAGAAGAGGCATCAGATCCCCTGGAACTGGAGTTACAGACGGTTGTAATCAGCCATGTAGGTGCTAAGAACCAAACCCAGGTCCTCTATAAGAGGATTTGCTAATACTAAATACCAAGGAGTTACTAAATACTAAGAGCATTTATGCTCTTAACTGCTAAGCCATCTCTCCAGTCCCAAGAACATATTTGTACTAACATGGTCTTTATGCATAACAGAGCAGCTCCAGTGAGTGCTGGCAAATCAGTAAGGGTGCTGCGTCTGCATTCCACAACTCCAATCTACATGCTACCAAATGGTTGAAGCTTCTTTTCATATTTTTTTCTCTAATCTGCTAACCATAAGCAGTCTCTTATTTGATAAATCTTCTGGTATGAGTTCCACACCTTTATTTTCATTTGTTATTACAACTTTTTCGCATTTATTTGGTGTGTGTGTGTGTGTGTGTGTGTGTAAGTGTTCCAACCTGTGTTCCAACAGATGTTACATGTGTAGATGTCAGAGGACAACTTTCAGGAGTTGACATTGACCTCCCACCATGTGGGTCTCTGGATCAAACTTTTGTGGGAATTTAGAATTGAAATAAAATATTTGTAGAACTAAAAGGTAAAGTAGGTATATAGCCTTATGCCTACAATCCCAGCACTAAGAAAACCAAGGCAGAAGAATTGCTGCAAGGTGAAGATTAGTCTAGGCTGTATAATCAGGACAGACTGAACTATCTGTTCTGACTGTACTGTGGACTGAACTGTGTTCCCTCTTCCAATTTTCTATGTTGACGTTTTAACCTCCAGTCTGACTATACTTAGAGAACATAGGAAAGGTTAACAAATGCTTTCTGAGGTCACAGCATGTGATGGTTTTTCTCTCTTTTTCATATTAATTTTTGAGAAAGGGCCTCACTATGTAGGAGGTACTGACCTTGAACTCATACTCCCCCTGTCACCATATCCCAAGAACTAAGATTATAGGTGTGAATACCACCACTCTGAACTAAAACTAGTGTCTTCCTAAGAAGACAAAACCTCTATGTTTATGACACAGGAAGAAGGCTGCTGTTTATAAACTAAGAAGAGAAGCTTCACACACACCAACTCTGCTGGCACCTTCATCTTAGACTCCCACACAAGGACTGTGAGAAATGAAACCTCTGTTGTGTAAGCTGCCCTATCTAGTGTTCTATTACAGCACCCCAGACACACTGATAGACTAGATTATTTACTCTACTTATCCTTGGGACAAAATATTTGTCAGAAACAACTAAAGAGAGAAAGGGTTTCTTTTCTTTTAACACACAGCTTCAGAGTTTTCAGTTCATAGTCCTCAACTCCATTGTTTTTGGCCCACGGTGGCATACAGTGTCATACGGATGGAAACAGAGACTGGCAGGAAGTAGGGCAAGGCAGAGGTCAGGAACCACAAATAACTTTCAAAGACACCATCTTAATTACCCACTTCCTCTATCTAGGCCCCACCTCCTAAAGTTTCTACAGCCTCCCAAAACACTGTCATCATCTGAGCACCAAGCACTCAAGATGAAAGGGCTTTTTTGTTTGTTTTATTTTGTTTTGTTGGAGGATATGGTTGATAATTTTCAGCAACCTGACTGTGTTGTGTCAGAGTGAAGTTTCTGGATGAGTGTGGAAATCAGGCTGTTCCCTGCACTAAACTATTTCATATCATGTAAACAATGGCTTTCAGAAGCTGTACCTTACCCTGGGTGACTTCACTTTACAAAGTACCATTGGGTTCCATTGTGCATACAAATACAGAGGTAAGATGATTGTGCACCTAAACACTACCATCTGTCCAGCAGCGTGCATGAGAAACAGACTGGTCAATGCCTGATTCACAAACTCATCACAATAGATTGGGAAGATATGAAATTAAAACAACCTCCCCTCAAAAAAAAATTCCAAGAGCTTATCAAACACACGAGACCAACAGAGGGTGCTACACCTTCACCTGGACCCCGTAAAACTAGGATACCTAAAACTGTAATGGTGGCTGACCCACCAACTGACCACCTAGGGTGAATATGTAGAGAGACTAACAGAAAATGCCTGACTGTCCCTAGACTTTTAAGAAACAAAGAATTCTCAATGCTTAAAATGACCTATACCTTTCCATTACTCTATTCATCCATCTGGACCCTATTTTGCACTTCATCTCTAAGACCTCATGACCCTGTGCTTTCACAGGGTCATGCAGTTTGGCCCTGCATGCCTCCAGAAGCTCTCCAACTGTGAATCTCTTTGCATCTGTATCAGCTCCAGCATCTTGTCTCCAATAAGGCTTCTTTGAAGTCTGTAGTTTCTTGGATCTGTGTGGCCCTGCTGTGGCCTACATGTACTATTTGCATAGATAGATAGATAGATAGATAGATAGATAGATAGATAGATAGAAAGACAAGTAATTATTATGTTGTACTCAGTGTGTGATCTGAGAGTTCATATTCCTAATTATGATTAGAATGAAAGAACTTGTATTTACCAGAGCCACCAAAGAAAATTGTGACTACTTAGCAAATTACAGCCAATGATATTGTGTCAGCTTGTATCTTTGTTGTTGTTTAATACATTCTGACAATGTGGAAAGAAACTGTGTATCTATCTATTTTTCTGGTGTACTGCACTCATAATGAGTAAAATATTACTTAAAACTCAAATAGAGTATTATAAAATAAAGATTGATAGAGGTGCTCTATTTTGTGACCTACAGAAAATATATCATGAAGTAAAATACAGTGCCACAGTTGATACTCTTTTGCATATTTGGCCAATAAGTTCTAGTGGTTCAATCAGCCTAGCTGATAGGCACACTGGTGACACAAATCAAAGTAGGAAAAAATATTCATATTTCTTTAAGTGACCGTGTTTTTAATAAGCACGAATAACATAAAGTACCTTGGTATGACCCTAACCAAGCAACTGAAAGACCTGTTGGAAAAAAACTTCAAGTCTCTGAAGAAAGAAATTGAAGAAGATATCAGAAGATGGAAAGATCTCCCATGCTCATGGATCAGTAGGATTAACATAGTGAAAATGACCATCCTATCAAAAGCAATCTACAGATTCAATGTAAGTCTCATCAAAATACCAACAAAATTCTCTACAGAACTTGAAAGAACAATTCTCAATTTCATATGGAAAAACAAAAAAACCCAGAATTGCTAAAACAATCCTCTATAGTAACAAATTGTCTGGAAGTATCTCCATCCCTGATCTCAAGCTGTACTATAGAGCAACAGTAATAAAAACTGCATGGTACTTGCATAGAAACAAAATGGTGGATCAATGGAATTGAAAAACAAAAGACCCAGAAATAAACCCACACACCTACAGATACTTGAGTTTTGACAAAAAAGCCAAAACAGCACAATAGAAAAAAATAGCATCTTCAACAAATGATGATGGTCTAACTGGATGTCTACATGTAGAAAAATGCAAAGAGATCCATATCAATCACCCTGCACAAAACTAAAGTCCAAGTGGATCAAAGACCTCAACATAAAACCAGAAACACTAAATCTGTTAGAAGAAAAAGTAGGGGAAAGCCTTGAACTCATTGGCACAGGAAACAACTTCCTGAACAGAACACCAACAGCACAGACTCGAAGAGCAACAATCAATAAATGAGACCTCATGAAATTGAAAAGCTCCTGTAAAGCAAGGACACTGTTGCCAGAACAAAATGACAGTCTACAGACTGGGAAAGGATCTTCACCAACTCTATATCTGACAGAAGGCTCATATCCTGAATATATTAAGAACTAAAGAAGTTAAAAAGTAAAAAGTCAAGCAATCCAAGTAAAAAGTCAAACAATCCAATTAAAAAGTGGGATACAGAGCTAAACAGAGAATTCTCGATAGAGGAATATTGAATGGCAGAGAAACACTTAAAGAAATGTTCAACATCCTTAGTCATCAGGGAAAAGCAAATCATAACAACCCTGAGATTTCACCTTTCACCCATCAGAATGGCTAAGACCAAAGACCCAAGTGACAACACATGCTGGAAATGATGTGTAGAGAAGGGAACCTTCTTCCATTGCTGGTGAGAATGTAACCTTGTACAACCACTTGGAAAGTAATCTGGTGATTTCCCAGAAAATTATGAATAGTGCTACCTCAAAATCCAGCCATACCATTCCTAGGCATATATCCAAAATAAGTTCAAGTATACCACAAGGATATTTGCTCATCCATGTTTGTAGCAATTTTATTCATAAGAGTCAGAATCTGGAAACAACCCAGATGTTCCTCAACTGAAGAATGGATACAGATATTGTAGTACATTACACAATGGAATACTATGAAGCAATTAAAAATAAGTTAAACATAAATTTTGCAGGCAAATGGTAGGAACTGGAAAAGATCATCCTGAGTGAGGTATCTCAGAAGCAGAAAGACACACACAGTATATATACTCACTTATAAGTGGATATTAGTAATATCATATAGAAAAAACATACTAAAATCATACTCCTAAAGAAGTTACGGAAGAAGGAGGACCCTGGATAAGATGATCATTCCTCATTCAGAAAGGCAAAGGGGAAGGACATCAGAAGAGGGAGAAAACAGGGAACAAGACAGGAGCCTACAACAAAGGGCTTCTGAAAGACTCTACCCAGTAAGGTATAGAAGCAGATTCTGAGATTCATTGCCAGAATTTGGGCAGAGTGCAGGGAATCTTATGAAAGAAAGGAGTGATAGAAAGACCTGGAGAGAACAGGAACTCCACAAGGAGAACTAAAAAATATCTGGGCACAGGGGTATATTGTGAGACTGATACTCCAACCAAGGACCATTCATTGAGATAACCTATAAACCCTGCATAGATGTAGCCCATGGCAATCCAAGTAGGTTACCTAATAAGGGGAACAGGGGCTGTCTCTGACATGAACTCAGTGGCTTGTACTTTCATCACCTCCCCTTTAGGAGGGAGCAGCCTTACCAGGCCACAGTGGAAGACAATGCAGACAATCCTGATGAGATCTGATAGACTAGGGTCAGATGGAAGGGGAAGAGGACCTTCATCAGTGGACTGTGGGAGAGGCATGGGAGGAGAAGATGGAAGGAGGGTGGGATTGGTAGGATACAAGGGATTGGGCTACAGCTGGGATACAAAGTGAATAAATTTGAAAAATAAATATTTTTTAAAGTGACGATGTTTTAATTAAATTCTAACTACATTTTTAATAGTGAACACTAGTAGTTGTTTTTCAATGCCCAATCAGGAAATGAAGTCATTTGGTTTCCAATTACAAGAAATTACAGAAGTGAAATAAGTAAATCTGAGCTCCAAGTATTGTCTGCCAGTTTTTTTTTTCCTTAAGAGAATATCAGTGGTGATGTAAAAATAGCTGTGAGATAAGTAGCATTAGCCATTTAGATGTTTCTCCCTCCCTACTGCCATGCATTTTGTTATTATTAACAAGGGAACAAAACACATCCATCTAAATAATCTTAATTATTTCCAAAATTAAAATATAAAAATCTTATTAGGGAGACTGGACAGATGGCTGAGAGGTTAAGAGCTCTTGATGCTCTTTCAGAGGACCCATGTTCATTTCTCAGAATCCACATCAGAAGGTTCAAAACCCCTTGTAACTTCAACTCCAGCTTGGAGGAAACAGCTCTACTAATCTATGTGGGTACCAACTCACTTGAACACAAACATATAATTAAAAAGAAAAGTAAACCTAAAAGTTGTAAATCTCATTTTGTTTTTTGAATTAATGTAGTTCAAAGAAAGCCAATTATCGTTCACATGCCAAACCCAAATATAACCATACACTTTTGTAGTAAGGTCTAGACAAAGAATGGGTTTTATATTTTTAGGGAAGAGGTAGGAAAAGAAAATGGTGAGGAGAGGGAAGAGGCAGGGGAAGAAAGAGAAAGAGGAGGAGGGGGAAAAGGAAGAGTTGAAGACCTTACACCACAAGCTAAATTTGCTATCTGGCCTCTAACAGAAAGGTTTTTCCAAATGTTGAAATTCTATACTGACCATGGGGAAGGCTCTAGGGATGATATCACAATGTTATTAATATCAAATCACAAAAATAAACATTCATATACATGATGCTACACACACTTATTCCTCTTATAATGGAAGTATCTAACACTAATACATGCATTGATGCTCAATCACCAGTAAAACACAAAATCTGCAGAAAAGTGAAAGTGTTGAGGGAAAGTGTTTGGGATAATTGCTGATATTTCTTGTCTAGTGCTTCCAGATCCTAATAGGTTCTAGGATCAAGGTAGGAAAGAGGAATTGAGTAGAGAGTTTCTAAAGGCCACAATCTAAAGAAATAAGTTGGTGTTAACTGGAAAGTCCAAACAATATTTTTTTTAATTCAAGAGGAACATTGCTACATAGAGGCACTGCTTAAAGGCATACATCTTGACAAAGTAGATCACAGATGTTAAAAATATACCTTTTGATTTGGCTGAGAAATATATCAAAAGCTAGACATTTGCATTATTCTTGAAAGGTTCTTAAGACAGTGGAATTCAGTGTTCTCATCAAGGACAAGTGTACTGAAGAACTTTCACTTATACTACAGAGGCTGACCTGTAAAAAGAAAGTTTTGAAAACAAAAACTGTGAGTACTATGAGCAGACACTCCATGTAGAACACACAACAAAAAAGCATTCCTTTTCTTTTTTTTCAGTCTTAATTATAGTTTATTTACTTTGTATCCCAGCTGTAGCCTCCTCCCTCATTCCCTCCCAATCTCACCCTCCCTCCCTCATCTCCTCCTTGCCCCTCTCTAAGTCCACTGACAGGGGTGGTCCTCCTCCTCTTCCATCTGACCCTCGTTTATCAGGTCTCATCAGGGCTGGCTGCAATGTCCTCCTCTGTGACCTAGCAAGGCTGCTCCTCCCTTGGTGGCATGGGGGGAGGGGTCAAAGAGCCAGCCATTAAGTTCATGTCAGACACAGTCCCTGTTCCCCTTACTAGCCATGGGCTATGACTGAGCAAGAGTTCTAGGTTATATCCATGCATGGTCCTTGGTTGGAGAAACAGTGTCAGAAAAGACCCCTGTGCCCAGACATATTTGGTCCATGTGGAGCTTCTGTCCACTCCAGGTCTTACTAACTCCTTCTTTCATATGATTCCCTACAGTCTTCCCAAGGTTTGGTTATGAGTCTCAGCATGTGCTTTGATAAACTGCTAGGTAAGTCTTTCAGAGGCCCTCTATGGTAGGTTCCTATCCTGCTTCTTATTTTCTCCTACTTCCAATGTCCATCCCATTTGTCTTTCTAAATGAAGATTGATCTTCTTACCCTGGGTTCTCTTTATTGTTTATCTTTTTTTAGGTATATAGATTTCAGTATATTTATCCTATCTTATAGGTCTAGTATCCACTTATAAGTGAATATATACCATGTGTGTCTTTCTGCTTCTGGGATACCTCACTCAGGATGATATTTTCTACATCCCATCATTTGCCTGCAAAATTCATGATTTCCTTATTTTTAATTGCTGAGTAGTATTTCATTGTGTAAATGTACCACAAATTCTACATTCATTCCTCACTTGAAGGGCATTTATGTTGTTTCCAGGTTCTGGCTATTACAAATAAAGCTGCTACAAACATGGTTGAACAAATGTCCTTGTTGTGTACTTGAGCATCTTTTGGATATATGCCTAGGAGTGGTATAGTTGGGTCTTGAGGAAGTACTATTCCTAAATGTCTGAGAAAGTACCAGATTGATTTCCAAAGTTTTTGTATAAGATTACATTCCTACCAGCAATGGAGGAGAGTTCCCCTTTCTCCACAACTTCTCCAGCATGTGTTGTCACTAGAGTTTTGATCTTAGCCATTCTGATGGGTGTACGGTGAAATCTCAGGGTCGCTTTGATTTGCATCTTCCTGATGGCTAAGGACGTTGAGCAGTTCTTACTCGAACAAATGAAAGGATGGCCAGTGTGCTATGTCATTTCAAAATCAACTGTGTCAAATGAGCAAAACACATAAAGACATAACTAACACCAGCAAATCATGACATGAGAAAATGTTCATCTTCTAAAATGAAGAAATGCAGCATGAAGGAATTTTTTTAAATGGTCTTACTATTTAGTTTAGTAGCCTTAAGCTCATGAGCCTTTTCCTTCCAGCTCTACAGTGTTAGGATCACAACTACACACTATCACAGCCAGCTCAAAGTATTCATGAGGTATCATTTATGCTAATATACAATTAGCATGATTTATTTATTTTTCTATTGAAAATAGGTTTTTTGGATTCTAATCACTGTTTCACCTCCCTTAATTCCTCCGGGATCTTCCCCACCTCTTTAGCCACCCAAATCTATCCCTTCCTTTCTATCTCTCATTAGAAAATACAGAGACATCAAAAATAAAAACAAATCAGAATAGAACAAAATAAACAAACAGAAAATGAAGAGCCAAAAAAAGCACAAGAAACACACAGATGAAGAGACATACATCTGCTTTCAAACAAATTCCATAAAAAACTCAAAATCAGAAATAATACATAAGCAAGAGATCTTTAAGGAAAAAAAAATCCCAGACAAAGCACTGTGAGACAATAAAAGCCTTCAAAACTGCCACTGAGTTTGTTTTGTGTTAGCTATCTACTGGTGGGCATGGAGCCTGCCCTTAGGAATGGTTTGTATACATAGTGAGACTCTGTTGGAGAAAACTAATTTTTCCTTTGAAATCACTTACCAATTGGCTATATAGCTGGATTAGGCATGGGAGCTCATGTCTACTTCCTCTCTCAGCAATTAGCATAATTTTTAACAGCAAGAACCTGTTGCCCTTGGACATAGCATGTTAACTTTGAAGGACCTAAGACAGTTATTTTAAAACAGAAAATGTGATTGAATGGAGGAGAAAACAAGCAACAGGACAGGAGCATACCAAAGAGGACCTCTGAAAGAATCAATACAGCAATGTATCAACGCAGACATTAAGACTCACAACCAAGCCTTCGGCAGAGGGCGGGGAATAATGATAATAATAGGGGAAGTTAGTAAGACTTGGGGAGAACAAGAGCTCCACAAAGACCAAATTGAGCAGGGCACAGGGGTCTTTTACGAGACAGTTTCTCCAACCAAGGACCATGTATGGATATGGCCTAGATCCCCCGCTCAGATGTGGCCCATGGTAGCTCGGTGTCCAACTGAAGACCCTAGTAAGGGGAACAGGGACTGTTTCTGTCATGAACTCGATGGCTGGCTCTTTGACCCTCCTCCATACACGCCAGGGAGTAACAGCCTGCCTAGATCCCAGGGGAGGACATTGCAGCCAGCCCTGAGGTAACAAGATGAACTGGGGTCTGCTGGAAAGGGAGGAGGTCCTCCCCCGTCGGTGGACTTGGAGGGGGCAGGGAGGAGATGAGGGAAGGATGGGGAGAGTGGGAGGAAATGAGAAAGGAGACTATGCCTGGGATGCAAAGAACCTAACCTGTGATTGATATAAAAATAAATTACATTAAAAAAACAGAAAATGTGGTGACTTAATAAAGATGTTCATTGCTACCATGTTTAAAAGTGGAAGCTATGATGAATGATGTTGTATTAGCTTGAAAGAATATATTGGAGTTTATCAAATCCTAATAATACAGACCATGGAACAATACAGTAAATATTTTAGGTTAATATCAAGTCAGAAATATAAAACAACATATGTTTATGTCTATTAAATGTGCCCATTACATAAAAACCTAATAGCAGTAACCCTCAATAAAATGTTGCTTGGGAGTAGGCTTCTATTATTATTAATGCTTTATTGGCTCCAGTTTTCTTGAAGTTACTATGTATGCATTTTCATATTAAAGAGATACAGCTGAGCTGCTCCCTGTGCCTATGAGCTTTCTCCTGTGTGAAGCGGGACTCGTTTGAAACTCTGCTTTCTGTCAGTTGGTAGTTGTGATTTTGAAAACTGTTTGTCAGGTCAACAGGATCTAGAATTACCTAAGAGGCAAATCTCTGGGTATGTCTATGAGGAGATTTAAGATTGGATTAACTGAGGCAGGAAGACCTACTCTAAATGTGTGCAACACTATCCCAAGGGCTGGGGTCCCAGACTGAATCAAAAGAATTATTTTAAAGGGAAAAGCAAGTTGAACACCAGCGTTCCTAACTTCCTAACTGTGGATCCAATATGACCAGCTGCCTCAAACACATCCTTCCATTTCTTCTCTTACATAAGCCAAACTGTGAACACAAATAAACCCTTTATTCTTTAAATTGCTCTTCTCAGGTAATGTGCCATGGCAAAGGTAAAGGTGACCAATACAGTGGTAAAAGAGCTAAAAGTGACCACTGGCATGTAAGAGGGGGAAGGCAAGCTAGAAAGTAGAGGAGGAAGATGGGAGGGGAATAAGAAGCCTGAATTCAGAATTTTACTTCATTTGGCATTATTAGAGAAAAGCCTTTTTCCATGATACCTGACATAATCATCCCATTGCCACGGTGGAGGAGATATAACCCATGCCCGTAACCATGGCAATAAAACTAGCAGAACAAAGCTGTGATGGATTGCTCTATGGTAATGGTAATGGCGCTATTAGTGTTCCATAATACTATGAAGTAGAGTGGGAAGTGACAAAGTCCTCACCTGGGATTCTACCCACTGTTCCCTTCCATATTACATCCACATATAATATTGGAAAGTGATATAGCATTTAGCAGATAGAAGGCTAACTGAAGGTGGGACCCCATGGTGTAGCTTCTATGAGGTTGTCAGCCATGACAGTGGAACTTTTCAATGATTCAGATATTTTACAGTCACCCACCCTCTTGTAATTAATACCTTATCAATGCTCTTATAGGTATGATATGTCCACTGAATTCACTCACTAACCTGGGCTTGTGTGGAAATATTTCTTTAGTCTGTTGCTAGTGCCCTGTCTGGTGTGACTAGATGCTTGTTCACAGTGCCATAGGAGAAGCAGCTTAAGACATGAACTTTCACCTTTATCCTTGTGGATCCAGACCTTCATTTCTGCTAAGAGGGTCTAGCCAAGGCTCATGCTTTGTCTGTTTGCTGTTGGAACAGTGTCTCACTGTGTAAGCCAAGATGGCTTCATATTCTCCATCCTCTTGCTTCAGCTCCTGAGCACTAACATTTCAGGTGTGTGCTGTCATGCTTGACCTAAGATGGCATCTGAATGTTGCCATTTGTACAAATAAATGCAGCTTTGTTTCAAATTGCTATTTAGTAGTCTTTCTTTTTCATTCTTAGCTCTCATTTTTTTAATAAAAAAAAATGTTTGCCATAGTACCTTCTCTCTTCCCACAATGGCAATAAAGTACTTTATAAGCCCCAACTCCTTCTACCAAAAGCTGGACCATAAAAAAAAGAAAAACAAACAAAAAAATTCATCTCTAATATTAAGAAAGTCTTTTTGAAATGTTCCCAATTGATTATTTGCCCCTTGCAGACAATCATGGGTTGTCAAATGCACCTAAAGATAATTATGACCACATCCTCAAAAAAAAATAACTTACTCATTTTCATAGACTACTTGCTAATCAAAGACTAACTCAGTATTTTCTCACTTTGTGTTATAACATTGACTTTCTTTTAACTTCTTTAAACCCTTAATGAATTGAGAGTGACCTATACAAGGGTTCTCTTTGCCACAAGTTGATGAATAAACAGCCTTAGATAATTTTTCTGTGGATAGTTGTCTGTTTTTGGTTTTCAAGAGAGAGTTTCTGAACACTGGCTGTTCACTCTGTAGAGCAGGCTGGTCCTGAACTCAGAGATCCACCTGCCTTTGTCTCCCAAGTGCTGAGATTAAAGACATGCACTACCATGTCCAGCCGTGGACTTATGTTTATCTTTGGTACTTTATTTTGACAGTTTTCTAATCTGTAAATAATTAAGATGATACCATCAAGTCAAATTAAAAGTCTGTGGTGCTTTAGAATTATAAAGAAAATCCTAGTAATGAGAACTAAAAACTAACCTTCTAGGGACTCCATGATGAAACAACCGAAAATAAAATAGAATGAGACAAAAATTGAGACCTTTAGACACAGAATATGTCAATCCCCTCTCAAAAAGATTTCAGTTAGAAAAAAATGCAGTGGATTCAAACCCAAGGTTTCTTTACCTCTGGACTCACCTGGAATTCTCCCAGTTGCCTACTTTCTGTTTCTTAGACCAGCTGCAGAGACTCTGTCTCCTCAGCTTCTCCTTCAGTGTTTAAGGTTAGAATGACAGAGCATCACAGAGAGGTGAGAAGACTCACCTTCAACTGCAACATCCAATGAACAAGCACATCTTCATTGTCTCCCTTCTGTTCCATAGAGAGGACCACACAGGCAAAGGCTTATATGCCTTTGCTGATAAGCCAAGACTGTGAATATTGGAGGTAAATACCATAAGCTAGAAAAAGGCACGGAATAGAGTTTCTCTCAGGTTTTAGAGGAAAGTAATTTCAGACTTCTAGCCTCTAAAACTGTGAGACATTAAATTTTGTTGCTTGAAACCACTGAGTTTCTAGTACCCCAGTCCTAGGAAATGTACAAAGCCAAAGGGCCACCTACCCAGGAATGTGCTGTCCACAGTGAGCTGCACCTTCCCACATCAATCATCAGTCAAGACAATCTCTCAAAGACAGGTCCACAGGCCAATCTGATCTGGGTATTTTCTCAATTGAGACTCTGTATTCCCAGGTGACTCTAAATTATATTGGGTTGACAATCAAAAGTAACCAAGACAGTCTTGATCCATTTTGAGTCCATTTTTTATATAAGGCTCCAAATTCATTCTTTTTTATGCATATATCTAATTTCCCCAACATCATTCATTGAAAACACTATCATTTTCCTACTGAATGATCTTGCCACCCTTGTCATAAAGTCAATGGATATATAGGAGAAAGCATTTCTGAGTTCTTGAGTCTACTCAGTTGGTCTATCCATTTATGCTTATGCCAGGATTACACTCTTTTTTTTTCAGGTAGTTATCTTAGATTTTATTTTTTATTAAGTTTTTAAAATTTATTACAATTTATTCACTCTGTACCCCAGCTCTAGCCTCCTCCCTCAACCCCTCCCAATCCTGCCCTCCCTCCCTCTTCTCCTCCCTTGCTTCTTCCCCAGTCCACTGATAGGGGAGGTCTTCCTCCCCTTCCACACTCCTTTGATTATTATTAACTTTGAAGTAAGTCCTCTAATTTTGGTTGTTTGGGCTTTTTTGAGTCCCTCGAAATTGTATATTCTATTTTTGCAAAAATATTTAGTATGGCTTCTGTAGTTATAAAATTTCTTTATTACTTAAGTTATAAAAGCACAGCTTTAGTTGCATACTATACATTTTAGATGTGTCACCTTAGTTATCAATTATCATAAAATATCTTTACACTTACCTCTGGATTCAGTCTTTGATTTATTTATTTGAGTACACTCTTTATTATAATTTTGACATATGTGAATTTTCATAATTTATTTTTAACTCTACTTTTATTTATGTTTATGTGTGTGTACTTGGTGGTCTGTATGTGCTTCACATACAATTAATTGTATGTTAATTGTTAACTTTATGTACTAGCTTTGCCTAGAAAAACAACACTGCAGAATTAAAATCTATATATAAACCACAAATCTAAATTTAGTTTCTATTTTTCTCGACCTCTCCCTAACTCTTATGTGAGTCCATAAGCTTGTGAGGATAAGAGACTTTACATTGTTTCTTTTTCTTTTTAAAGACATGCTTGTGTCTTTTTAAATTTTTTATTTAACTCTATTTTATGTGCATTGGTGTGAGGTTGTCATATCTCCAGGAATTGGAATTACAGACAGTTGTGAGCTGCCATGTGGGTGCTGGGAATTGAACTCAGGTCCATGCAAGAGCAGCCAGTGCTCTTAGCCACTGAGCCATTTTTCCAGCCCCCACTGTTTATTTTTGGAAAAGTCAAATCAATGTGACTGTGGTCCCTGTCTTGTCCTGGGATGTGTAAGTACTCCCTTGGGTATGGATAGGTCCTTGTTTCTCCTTGTCCTCGAATATGGTGGGTCTTGGATTGTGTGTGGCATGAGTTCTATTCCATCGTGCTTTATGCTTATGCTGTTTCTCAGTGAAGCAGCTACTGAAGCTCTTATTAGGGTTGAGGGTGCTATAGAGTATGTCTCTGTGATTTCTTCAAATTTTCACGAAGTCAGGGATGGTGGCACTCTTTAAAATCTGCCCCTTCAGCTGACTGATTCTTTCAGATCCATCATCAGAGCTAAAGGTCTTTTTAGAACAGAACTTTAGGTGGGATTTAAAAGGACAGTCTGAACTTCAGAATTAGTACTTACAATGAAGAATATAGATTACAGTGTTCTAGAAAGCCTGTAGGAGGCACTGGCTATATAATGGAGGTGAAGAATAAGGAAGGTAATTGCAATAGAAGAAGGGAAAAGTCATCATGAATATAAAAGAGAATATCAAGTTCTTGATAGTTCTAATACTTTTATGAATATTTAGCATGAGTGAGAGAGACATCTTTAGAACACATTTATTCATGTGTCTGTTCTTTCAATGGAATGTTCAGTAGAGCCAGACATACTGTTCTAGAATGATTTCCAGGTTTAGGTAAGTTTTCCAGAAGCAGATCCTGATTGGAGGATCATCGCACATGTAAAAGAGTAAGAAAAAAACTTGCTCTCCAACAAAGCTAGAAAATGAATTAGAGAAATCGGGTGGAGGCTAGGAAGAAGCCAAGTGAAAGAGTGGTTTCAGGAAAGCCTGGAGTCCTCAATGGAAGTTACACTGCAGAGCGATCCAAACCTGAGGAAAGGGAGCTGGGCTTTGGTAGTTTTGGGTGTAATTCCCACGGTGTAAGCTTTCTAAATTTGTCTTAACTCTTACCCTATTTGCCTTCCCTTTTTAATCCAATGAGGGGCAATTCTATTTCACTGTATTCTATCTTTGCATCTCCATCAAAAAGTCCTTGCTAACAACCCTTCCAATCACTCTGTAAAGATATCACCTATGGAGGAGGAATTTATTTTTTTAACATTTTATGTTTTTTCTTTTCTTTTTTAAAATTTTTATTTGTTTAATATTAATCACAGGTTATTTACTTTGTATCCCAGCCATAGCCCCCTTCCTCATTCCCTCCCAATCCCACCCTCCCTTCCTCATATCCTCCCTGTCCCTTTCCAAGCCCACTGCTAGGGTAGGTCCTCTTCCTCTTCCATCTGACCCTAGCTTATCAGGTATCTTCATGACTGGCTGCTATGTCCTCCTTGGTGGCCTATCAAGACTGCTCCTCCCTCAGTGGGGGCGGGGGGTGTAAAGGAGCTAGTCATTGATATCATATCAGAAATAGTTTCTGTTCCTCTTACTAGGGAAACCCTCTTGGATACTGAGCTACCATTTGCGAGCAGCGGTTCTAGGTTATATCCATACACGGTCCTTGGTTGGAGAAACAGTTTCATAGAGGACCCATGTGCCCTGGACATTTGTTCAACCATGTTTGTAGCAGCTTTATTCCTAATAGCCAGAACCTGGAAACAACCCAGATGTCCCTCAACAGAGGAATGGATACAGAAATTATGGTACTTTTATACAATGGAATACTACTCAGCAATTCAAAACAAGGAAATTATGAAAATTGCAGGCAAATTGTGGGATCTAGAAAAGATCATCCTTAGTGAGGTATCCCAGGAGCAGAAAGACACACATAGTATATACTAACTTATATAGACCTATAAGATAGTATAAATATACTGAAATCTATACACCTAAAAAAGATAAACAAGAAAGAGGACCCAGGGTAAGATGATCAATCCTCACTTAGAAAGACAAATGGAATGGATAATGGATGTAGGAGAAAACAAGTAACAGGACAGGGACCTACCATAGACGGCCTGTGAACGACTCTACCTAGCAGTGTATCAAAGCAGATGCTGAGATTCATAACCAAACCTTCGGTAGAGTCTAGGGAATCTTATGATAAAAAGGGGAGTTAGCAAGACCTGGAGAGGACAGGAGCTCCACAAGGAATTTCTTTTTATTTGCTAGTATTTTTAATTAGTATGTATTGATCATTCTCAAGGACTGAACAGATGCCTCAGAAATTAAGAATGCTTGCCACACAATCATGAGGACTAGAGTTCAGATCCCAGCACCCCTATAGTGCATGTTTATAGCCAAAACTCTAAGTGTGGCTTTCTGGCTTCTAACCTAGCAAAGTAAATGAAAAAAAACCAGGTTCAGGGAGAAACATTGCCTCAAATAAATAGGTGGGAAGTAATAGAAGAAGACTCCTAATACCCAGTTATGACTTCCACATCTAGACATATGCACATGCACGCATACCAATAAATAAATACACCTTGTTTTTATTATTAATATTTATTATTGATTTATCTTTTAGTTAAACAGTGGCTATTTCTAAACCAGCTGTATACCCAAATCACCACAAACAAACTAGGATTTATTTAATTAACCTAGAGCCCAATGCTTCACAATAGTCACTCCATCCTAAACCTCTAAGCCCACCTAGTTTCCTCCCATTCAGATTTCCCACATTATATTTGCTTTTAGTCACATCATGGGTCCTGTTTATCTCTCCTCACGGTTCTAAGTCCTCTCCTGCAGATCTCTCCCCTCCAAAAACTCCCAGTAGCTTCCTTCTCCTCCCCTCCAGACAGATCAGGATGTCCCACCCTATTCTCTCCACTGCTCAGCATTGGCTGGCTGTTTTATTGACAATACAGAAAACAAATAGTGGCATGTTTATATAAACTTGAGACACGTGATGCTTAGAATAAGCATCACAATGCAATGTCTGGATTGAAACAAGATAGTGGGGCAAAGAAATCAGCATTTGAATTAACAAGGGTAAATTGTATACATTCCACAAGAACATTACACCAACATTTCTCCCTTTAAATCCAATAAAAGACTCCTTTTCTTTCAATACAATAATAATTATAAAAGTTATGAAAACTATTAGGGAAAATTTACATGTGCAATATAAAGTTAAATATGTATTTGGCAACTTAGAAGAAAGTATCTGATTATCCTATCTTGACAAGTTTAGAGTTCTATACCTATTTATATCCTTATTGGTATTACCTATATGAAAACATTTTCTTAAATTCTAAACAACTTAAGCTTAATTGTGGAACTATAACTATTTGGTCTTCAACCCACCAGAGACTTGAGAAGAAATCAAATTAGTTACAGGACTAAATAGGAAGAGCATGCTAACAGCTTCCAAAAAATAAAAATAAATTGACAGGGAAAGTTTGCAACCTGAACAGTCACCCATAACTCTTTATAACGCTGGAGCATCATCTTCGGCCTTCTGGTTCAAAATATTCGAAAGACATAAATGTGAAGCAGGAACTATTTAGGACTTGCTTACCCTGCCTTGGCAGAGTTCAGCATTTGACTTGTCCTTCATTTAAGCTTGCCCATTTTTGGCAGAATTCTGTCTGCCATGAAAAGAGGGCATTTTCTTTTTGCCTGGTTGGCCACATTTGAAGCCATCTCCATATGGAGGTTCTTTGATGCTCATCATCTTCTTTGAGGTAGGCAGGGTGCTGCCAGGAGATGACTTGTCTCATTGTCAAAGAATCTTTAAAATAATACAGACATTTTTTAAATGCCATAGTCTGTAGGTCTCTGAAGTTTTTGCAGGTTTACCTATCTTTACATAAACTATCGATTTGTTAAACCTAGGATGTATACTCCTGTGATAAATTAGACTAGTGTCCTACATGACTACGAGTTGATTAATAAACAACTAACTTGTATTGCCTAATATCCTAACCTTATTTTCTTTCTGAATAAGATTAACAACGTATAACAATCTCCCAATGAAAATAAACATTCATAGCCCCAGAAAACAACCAAAAACCTACCCAACCCCCCTTAAACGAAAGTGGACATTGTTCTCATGATATTTTTTTCTAGCTTACTTTTTGGACCCACGAAATTCCGGTTAGGGGACCCGAAGAAAATTGGGAAAAATGGTTAATTAAGCAAACATTAACATTTGTGGTCCAGTTTTTGAATGTTGAGAAATTCCAGGCTTAATAGAAGTTCTGTTTGGAGCAGCCTAAAATGCTTGACCAATTGAGATTAGTAGCTTTCTTCAAAGTTCTCTTGGGCTTTGATGAGAAACAGCAAAGCAGTTGAGGCAGGAACAGCCAGAATGCTGGAACACACAAGATGCTGGAAGAGATGTGTCAACTTCTCAGCACATTGGAAGGATGAATTCTGTCAAGTTTGATCCAGCTTCTCTAATGTCCAGTTCTTTTGTTCTGTTCTGTTTAGTCTTCTTGATTTCTCTCTTCTTGTGTGTGGTCTTCCTCTGTCATTTCTGATTTATATTAGTTTTGATGGAACCCATAATTTTTCTTCTCCTGTATGAATATATGCCAAACCTCTTCCCCAGCATAACACATTCCCTGCTCTCCACTGTGAAGGTAAGGTGTCTTTGAAATACATAGGCTGAAATAATTCTGCAGTTTTTTTCTATAACCCAGTGCTCTCTGAAGCTGTTGTTTGTTGTTCATTAACATTTAAGAAATTTATGGCCAATAAAGCATTATGTAATTTATCTCTGGGAATCTTTGATACCCCTCTCTGTTTGTTAAGCATGTCCTTTAAAGTGCAATTGGATCTTTCAATGATTGCGTGAACAGTAGGATCGTATGGTATACCTGTGACATATTTCATCTTATACTATTTAAAAAGTCATTCCATTTTATTAGAGACATACACTGGTAGCAGTATCAGTCTTAATTTATTTAGGTATACCCATAACTGCCATCACTTCTAATAAATGCGTAATAACTGAATCAGCCTTTTTAGAACTTAAGGCTGTTGCCAATTGAAACCCTGAATATGTGTCTATAGTATGGTGCACATATTTCAGTTTACTGAACTCTGTTAAATAAAACACATCCATTTGCCAATTTTCATTTCTTTGGTTACCTTTAGGGATACTTCTTGCAGGTAGTGGAGTTTGGTTATATAAAGAACAAGTGGGACATTTTCTCACAATTTCTTTGGCAATTTCTTTCTTTGTCAAGTGATAGAACACTCTCTCTTTAAACCTTTGCTGTTAACATAGTATTTTTCATGAAATTTTGAGGCCATTAACACACTTCCTATCAATAGTTGGTCAATTTCATGATTGCCTTTTGCTAAAGGGACTAGTAAATCCGTATGAGATCTGATATGTGTTATATACAATAGATTATTTCCATTTCTGATTACTTTTTGTAATTGAAGAAACAGTGAAGTTAAGTCTGAATTACCCTGAATTAGATCATCAGTTTCTATATGTAGAACATCTCTTTCTGCATATTGAGAGTCAGTGACTATATTAAGAGATTCTTGGAAATCTGATAACACCAAGAAAATTGCATATAATTCAGATCTTTTAACTGAATTAGAAGGGCTCTCCACCACTTTACTCACATTTTCTGACTTATATCCTGCTCTTTTTGATTTATTGGCACCCGTATAAAATGTGAGAGCTCCAGAAATTGGAGTTCCTTTTATTATACAAGGGAGAATCCAATGAGTGGATGGCAAGATAACCAACAAAATACAGGACATCTTTGGATCAACACCGTCTATATATGTGTCTTGAAAGTTCCTTTCTACCAGAGGCAATTCCTTTTTAATTTCAGTTGATAACTTTCTCAGACTATTCAAGTCCTTATCACCCTGTAAGGTTTGAAATAAGTTACTTAGCTCTTGAGTAGCTAAAACAATGATAGGTTGTAGCCAGTTAATATCTCCCAGCAATTTTTGAAAATCATTAAGCACTCTTAATTGGTTTCTTCTAATTTGTTCCTTTTGTGGTCAAATTTTCGGTAGACTTATTTTGTATCCTAGGTAATTAATAGAATCTCCTCTTTGTATTTTTTGAGAGCAATCTGTAATCCCCAACAAGGCAAAGTTTTATTCATCAATTTTTTCTAAGGTTTTCATATCTGAATCAGCCAATAAGATATCATCCATATAGTAGCAAATTATCTATTGAAGAAAGTGCTTACGAATTGTCTCCAACAGCTATTGTACAAAATATTGGCACAAAGTAGGACTGTTTAACACCCCCTGTGGTAAGACCCTCCAGTGATATCTCTTTATTGGACAGCTTCTATTCAAAGTGGGAACTGAGAAAGCAAGCCTTTTCCTATCATGTTCATGTAAAAAAAAGTTGGGAAAAAGCAATCATTTAAATCAATCACTATAATAGGCCATTTCTTAGGTAACAAGGAAGGCAATGGGATTCCAGATTATAATGATCCCATTGGCTGAATAATTTTGTTAATTGCTTTGAGATCTGTAAACATCCTCCATTTGCCAGATTTCTTTTTTATGACAAATACAGGAGAATTCCGAGGGCTGTTGGACTCCTCTATATGTTGAGCCTCCAGCTGTTCCAGGACTAGCTGTTCTAGTGCCAGTAATTTTTCTTTACTCATAGACCACAGTTCAATCCAAATAGGTTGGTCAGCAAACCAACTTAACGGTAAGGCTGTGGGAGGTTTTATCAGCAGTGGCTTCCCAACATGAAGTTGAAAAGAGAGCCTCTGTTGTATTTTGTTTATGGACAACCTAGACAGTTTGTAACTGTTTTTGATGGCATCTTTTAATAATTTTAACTTCCTTATCAGGAGTATTACCTGTTTTTTGGCTTGTCTCTGAAACTGAGGAGATGTTAATCTGGGTTTTCCATTGTTGTAACAGATCTCTTCCCCATAAGTTTATGGCTATCTCAGCCATGGATGGCCTTAATTTTCCTATTTGACCTTCTGGTCCTGTACATTTAAGCCACCTGACACTCTGTTTTACTTTAGATAAGATTCCAACTCCTTGGAGTTGGATATTTACCTCTTGAAGTGGCCAATCTGGAGGGGTTAAACAGCCCTACTTTGTGCCAATATTTTGTACAACAGCTATTGGAGACAATTCGTAAGCACTTTCTTCAATAGATAATTTACTACTATATGGATGATATCTTATTGGCTGATTCAGATATGAAAACATTAGAAAAAATTTGATGAAGTAAATAAAACTTTGCCTTGTTGGGGATTACAGATTGCTCCCCAAAAAATACAAAGAGGAGATTCTATTAATTACCTAGGATACAAAATAAGTCTACCGAAAATTTGACCACAAAAGGAACAAATTAGAAGAAACCAATTAAGAGCGCTTAATGATTTTCAAAAATTGCTGGGAGATATTACCTGGCTATGACCTATCATTGGTTTAGCTACTCAAGAGCTAAGTGACTTATTTCAAACCTTACAGGGTGATAAGGACTTGAATAGTCTAACATTTAGGGCTGCTTGGTGACATAATGCTAAGGTTTCTTCATTGTATACAGCTTATATCTCTGTGTCATCATATTGGCCATCACCAAGAAGCTGTTCCTTAGAATTACCAACACCTCTGGCTCTATTTTTGTGTGCTATCTCTCTAGCCTCTCTTTCCACCATGAAAGCCATTGTAAATATGACCCAGGTTCTAATATTGCCATGTCCTCTCAGTCTTTTGGGATTACTCTACTTCTGACTGACCAGGAAATCAGCATTTGATTTACAAATGGTGAATGCATTCCAAAATTAGTGATACATTCCTTAAAATTCCTCAGATCTAGCACTTCCACAGGGCGCCATTCTGCTTCATGATAATCCTGTGGATGATCATCATCTGCTGGTCTCTGCTGTATACTGACTCGATAAACTAATGTTTGTTTTCTAACCCCCTTTGGTTGACTTTCTTTATTTTTATCTTTCACCTCTGCCTGAGTATTTCCTTTACTTAGTATTCTAAACTCTTCTCCTAAGGTCTGTACCCATATTTCACACATATCTCTCTGTTGTTTTTTTTTTCAATAATCTCTTGTATCTCTTGTTTTATGCCTCACTTCCAACTTTTAATTTTTTCTTTATATTGTTCTAGTTGTTTTTACGTTGTTCCAGTATCTTTTCTAAAACCCCTGCCCTATCATCCTGTTGTTTATCCTGTTCTCTAGGTTTTTGTATCTCTTGTTTTATGGCCCGTTTCCAACCTTCAATTTTTTCTTTATATTGTTCTACTTTTCTTTGTGTTGTTCCAGTATCTTTTCTAAAATCTCTGCCTTATCTTCCTTTTGTTTATCCTGTTCTGCAAGTTTTTGTATCTCTTGTTTTATGTTCTGTTTCCAACCTTCATTTTTTTCTTTATATTGTTCTACTTGTTCTCTGTGTTGTTCCAGTACCTTTTTAAAAGCCTTTGCCTTTGAGAAGACATAAAAGGCTAATCCAATAATTAAAGTTTAATTGAGGACTATGAATGTAACCATAGTCATAATTTCTAAAATTTCCTTTATTTCTGCTTTAAAACAGTAGAAGAGATTATCAGCCAAGTGCCAAGAAGTCTGTTTTATTGTCTCTCCCATCCTGTTCACTTTGTTTACTTAAAATTTGTGTATAGCATAAAACTGTAATTATTAAATAATTTACCTGATCATAAGTTGTGTTCCTGGTCTGTGTTCTTTAAGCTGTGCTGTGTCTCACAACACTCCTGTTTATTAGCTCACAGAAAAGAGGCGTGGTTTTGCTTCCCATCTGTAACTTAGAATTATTTTACCAGATCCCTACTCCTCCCCCAATCGTTTGAGTGCCTGTCTGACTTGGAAAAGGACTTAGTTTGGACCTATTAAACTGGTCTGTTTTCCTTTATGTAAGCTTTTGTCCTGAGAGAGCAGTTTAAACAGCCTCCCAGCTTTTCTTCTAGACCTTATCAGTTCAGATGCTTGAGGCTTCTAAGTCTGCATCTGGCTCCTGCTTCCAGGTAGAAGATTTTTATTTATTTATTTATTTATTTATTTATTTATTTATTTATTTATTTATTTATTTATTTCCTCCCTCACTGCATCCTGGCCCCTTCTTCACTCTAGAAAGTTATTGGGTACTCAAATATTTGCTCCTCAAACCAGCAAGAATCCCTTCCCAAAGGGATTTTGCTTTCTGCCTTGGCAAGCAGTCTGGCTTTAAGAAGCTTCCTTGTTAAAGAGCCACTTTTTTTCTCTACCTAAAGAAAGTACTTCTCTGGGGTTTGTATGTATCAGTTTTTGTTTTTCTGCAGCCTGCTGGAAGCCTTGCTGCTCTGTGGGGGTTATGTCTAATCAGGAATCTGCCAGCTTCAAGTTTAGGAACTGCCTTTGCTTTGTTTTTAAGGAACAGAGCTAAAAAGCTGTTCTATAGTTTTACTTTCTATGTAAGTTCTTGCTAGATTACTGTAAATTCTGCCACACGTTGGTATGCCATTTGCTGTTGATTATTAATATTTGTTATTGATTTATCTTTTAGTTAAAGAGTGATTATTCCTAAACCAGCTGTATACCCAAAGCTGCACACAGAGACTAGGATTCATTTAATTAACCTAGGGCACAATAATGGCCAATAATTACTCCATCCTGAACCTCCAAGGCTGCATAGTTTCCTCCCACTCAGATTTTCCACATCATAGTTGCCTTTTAGTCATATCTTAGGTATGGTCGGTTCATTTCTACTGGGTTTTCCAGGTCCTCTCCTTTCAGATCTCTCCTCTCATATCTTCCTCCCACTAGATTCTCTCTCCTCCCCTCAGGACCAGGGTGCCCCACCCTATTCTCTCTATTGCTCAGCATTGGATGGTTGTTTTATTGGCAAAACAGAAAACAAATGGTGGCATGTTTACACAAATTTGAGGCAGATGGTGCTTAGAATAAGCATCACCATGCAATGTCCCTAACGAAATCAGCATTTGAATGAACACGGGTAAATTGTATACATTTCACAAGAACATTATACCAACAGGCTGCTTTATCTGTTCACACCCAAGTTACTTGCTTTCCTTTGCTTTTCCTTGCTCACAACTCTAAGTTCAAAGTACATTTAAGCTCTGATAATGCGAAATGCAGTTCCATATCGTTAATTGTTCTACATGGTGCTTTGCTCCCAGGTTAAAAAGTAACTACGTTTTTTGGAGCCTTCGAAAAAGCAAGACTGAAGGTTTAGGAAGTAGCTCTCTAGCCTCCCCTGTAAGCTCTGGAAGAAAGAGAGCAGACTTGCAAACAGAGAATGCATCTGAGGAGCCACAAAGAAAAAAGCAACTGAACACCGAATCATTCCTCGGCACATCTTACAGAGCAGGCATTCCCTAGGACAATGCTCTGAGCATAGCACCATTCTCTCTCCTCGACTCCATGGATTTGTTCAGAAAAAGTTTTCGACTTTTTTAGTTCCAGCCATGACCTTCAAGCCAATGGCTCTCCAAGGGTGCAATTCTACATTTCTATCAACCTGCTGTGACTCTCCTCTTAGATCCATCTGTCTCTCTAACTCATACCTAAAGCACCAGATTAATTATCCACTTCTCATATCTTCTCCTTTGCCCAAACCACTCTTCTTTGAGTTTAAGGATGCTCCTGTGACCAGAGTTACTACTCAGTCATCCAGTCTAGGATATATTCTTTGTGTGGATATTGATAACTGCACACCCATTTTCCAGTCTCACTTGTATTGAGAGACATGTTTTCTCTGTGTAGCTCTGGCTGTCCTGGAACTCTGTAGACCAGGCTGGCCTCGAACTCACAGAGATCCACTTGCCTTTGCCTCTTGAGTGCTGGGATTAAAGGCATGTGCCACCACTGCCTGGCTAGATGGTTTTTAAAAATCTCTCATTCACAGCAGTAACTTCTTTGTCATTCATCATCTCTCCATTTTTCTCTAGCTGTTTGCTCTCCTCTCTATAGACCTTAGATAACTGAACATGCCTAGTCAAGCCAAAAAACATGTATTGCAAACCTAATTTTGCATAGCAGCATTTAATTGAAAAGGACCATCTTTAATTGGAGGGGAAGTGAGTTATTTTTAAAGTTGTTTGTGTATTTAACAAACACCTTGTGAAAAGTATGCACTCAAGCACATAGCTTAAAAAATATTATCAGTGTGCCTAGAGAAGGATACATGGATACATGGTGTAAATTAAAAAGCATACTTTAAGAGCTTGCCACATCAGACCTGGGAAGAATAGAATTTTGCTAAAAATGAATAAAGTACCTTCCCTATCACATTAAGGAAGATCCTGGCATAGGGCATGCAGGGGAGATTGCCACAGGATTGCAAAAATACCAGGTAAGATAAGTAGAAGAAAGAGAGGACTGGGAAATGAGCTGAACAAAAGCTAATAGGGCCTGTATCAGAGTGGACTTGGAACAGCAAATTGAGAAATCTCTAGTTCCTTCTTGCTGTGTGGTCCAATAGATTTGGGACATTTTGCTTGTTTTTAAGAATACTGGAAGTTTCTGGTCATGCTTGAAGCAACAAGACCGATGGCTACTTATCTGGTCTAATGCTGTTCAAACTTAAAAGGAGAAAATAGTTCAAAAGTATCCAGGAGTTTTGAAAAGTTTAAAGCTCAGTGCGAAGCTTCTATGTCTTTTATTGAACAGCCTTAGGAGAAACAATAAGTATAGTAGTTATATAGAATAAGTTTATAGTAAATACTAGATGGACAACTCAATAGAAGAAAGGGCAGTTGAAAGAATAGATAGGGAGGGATATGGTCAATGCAGTTTCTCCACTTAATAATTTAGTTTAGAGAGGATGGATATTACTTCCGGTTCCTTACATCTTGAAGTCTGTTGCATTTTGTATATTCATTTTAAATGTTCATCTCACCAAATATTCATCAAAGCTCTATGGCATCTTATCCATTAAGAACAAGACAGTGGGTACTGTGAGTTGCCAAGTCAGAATGGATTAAGGATCTATATTGTGAGTGCTGAGAAGACAGCTAACATATATCAAATCCATGTCTTCAGAGGGAGGTACTCAAAGAGAATAGAGAAGTAAGTCCAGGGAAAGGAACTGGTGACTAGAGAAAAGGTAGAGTCACATAGATGGATGAGTTTGATTAGGTGTATTAGGCAACACACATACTAACAGAATATTAGAATCAGAAACTTCAAGAGAGCCTAGTAAGTTGTTACACGTGAAGGGAACTAAGTGTTAGTAACTACTTTAGCTTTTTTTCTGTTTTTTTTTTTTATTATTTTTAAGAAGGGGCAGGGAGGAGATGAGGGAGGGAGGGGGGATAAGGAGGGAATGCAGGAGGGGACTATGGCTGGGATACAAAGTACATAAGCTGTGATTAATATAAAATAAAAATGTTAAAATTAAAAAAGATTATAATTTAATTACAACATTCATCCCTCCCTTTACTTCCTCCAAATCCTGCTGTCCTTCAAATTCATGGCCTCTTTTTCATTGTTTTTATTGCATGCATATATGTATATTCCCATATATTCCTAAATATAACCTGTTAAAGCCATATAATGTTACTTTTATGTATGTTTTTAGGGCTGACCTTTTGGCATCAGAAGCCTTGAGCAATAAATCTAGAGTGACCTTTCTAGGAGTCCTTATTTTTTTTCCATTTCTTTACTGCACCACTGACCTCTTTGTTGTATTCTGTATGCGGTCTCTTGTTTCAAAGGTTTTTGTTGCTTTTTTTCCTTTGCTTTAATGCATCTTTGTACTTATGAGGAAAAGCCTTAAATTTTGCATTATAAAGAAGTAAAATTCTGACTTGCACTGTACTATAGGAAATAACTCTATGCCAAAACTCTCAACTAGTAGTTACAAACAGGGGAGTATGCATAAGCTGCTGTCTCCATGGGTGCTAATTGTAACTTGTCAATGAAAGGACTTGCTTTCTCTGGCTGCCAGGCCAAGCCTCCTACTGCTGCCAAGTGTTGTAATATTCAATGGGAATATCATTTTTTTTTTGACACTGACAGTTCAGAATTCAGTGGACGCCCTCACTGGAGGACTCATAAAGGCACAAAATGGTAAAAATATGCTGAATTTATTTAAAATGTGTACTGCGCATGAGCGGCAGGCTGGAGAGGTAGACAGCACAACAGATGGGCATACAGGATGAATCAAAGACTCCGTGTTTGAAGAACAGCACGTGGCAGAGTTGGGCTAGAACATTTGAAAATGGTTTTGAGAGTACTGGAAGATGATGCCAAATTGTCAAGCTGAGATTATACTCTTTGAGGGCTTATGTACCACAGTAAGGAGGTGATACTTAACTTCATAACCAGTGGAGAATCATGATTTTTTAAAGGAATTAGCTAATGTGATTAGAGTTACCTGATCCATTGTGAATATGTAAAGTGATTAATTAAGTGGAGAGAAAATAAGTTGGGAGAGTGGTATAGAGACAATAAGCTGGCTGAACAATAAAATTAGAACCTTCTACAGTGCTTGAGAGTGGCTATTTCAACAGATGACTTGTGCCAACTAACTTAGCACCTTCTTGCAATGAGTTGGGATCATGTGCCTAATTCATGCCAAGGGATTTCAGTGGAATCAATCATAGATGAAGGTAGTTCTGTGCTCATGATCCTCCATTCTTTCTGTGTATATATGTGTGGATGTTTACATGTGTATGATTTGCATATTATGTATGTTTGCATGTGTGTGGGTGCAATTGTGCACAGGTGCTCATGCCCACGTGATTGTTCATGTATGAAGGCCAGAGGCTAATTTCAGGTATCTTTAATTATTTCCTACCTTATAGATTGAGGCAGGATCTCTCACCTGAAACCAGGGCAGCTAGCTAGTCAGCATGTTCTAGAGATTCCCAACCTCTAACTTCTGATCCCTAGGATAATGGAGGGAGGGGCTGCCATGCCTACCCAACATTTACACTGGCTCTATGGATCCAAACTCTAGTCCTTATGCTTTTACACCAAATGCTTTACCAGCTGAGCTACTTTACCAGCCTTCACTACGCTTTCTTTTAACACCACATGTTAATCCCTTGGCAGCAGGACAGCTTAGAAGCTTCAAGATGATGTGAGCTATAAATTGGAAACACGGACGATTTCCATACACTTAGGAATTTTTAAAAATGTAAAGAATAGATCCAGGGAGAAGCCCTTGGTTTAGTTACTATATGAAATTGAACATCTATAAATTACATATTTCACTTACAGGGAAGCTGGTTTCTTTACACAAAGAAAAGCTAGAAGCTCTACTCTGGATATTCATAGTTTTCCATAGGCCAAGTCTTTTTGTCCTCACCTCCCACTTTAACATCTTATTCCAAGTAGTACCTAATGATGTAGGGTAACATTAAAACTTTCATAGAACTTAGAAAAGAATTGAATTTTTACCCAGGTATGGTTAAATAAGGCAAATTTCATCCTAAATACCTTCTTTATGTACCTAAAATTTAAAAGCCTACAGATTCTCCCGGCCCTTTTTCCCCTTCCCAACCACTCTCCACCCAGTTCTCTGTTCTTCCAATTCCAATGTCTAATTTATTTCCCCTTCTAAGGGAGCGTCAAACATTCCTCCCTTGGGAGAGAGAGGGCACACAAATTGGGGAGGTGCATCTCTGAGACAAACTAGAGAACTGAGATGGGGTAGGCCCCAGGGAAGATATGAGGGTGACTCCAGCTGAGATGCCTATCATCGGGGGACATAGAGTGGCCACTATAGCCAGACAGAATTTCCAGCAGAGAGAGAGGGGCACCAACCCACTCACAAAACCTTTGACCCAAAATTTACCCTGACAACAAGATGTGCAGGGATAAAGATAAAACAGAGGTTGAGGGGATATCCAACCAATGACTGGCCTAACCTGAGACCCACCCCATGGGATAAAGCCAATCTGTAACACTATTAAGAATGTTCTGCAATGCTTGCAGACAGGACACTACCCTAACTGTCCTCTGAGAGGCTCCATCCATCAGCAGATTGAAACAGATGCAGAGACCAACAACCAAACAGTAGATGGATCGCTGGGAGTCTTGTGAATAAGTCCGGAAAAGGATAGAGTGAACAGGACGGGACAAGAACTCCAAAGAAGTCAAATAATCAAGGACCATCCATCGGGGCTCACAGAGACTGAACCACCAACCAAAGGGCATGCACTGACTGGACCTAGGCCCCCTGCACATATGTAGCTGATGGGCAGCTTGGTCTTCATGAGAATCCCCCAACAATTAGAGTAGAACATGTGACTGACCCGGACTCTGTTACCTCCTTTTGGATCACTTTCCCCTAACTGGGCTGCCTCATCTGGCTTCACTGGAAGAGGATGGGCTTAGTCCCAATGTGACTAGATTGCTAGGGAGTTGGGGAAGGAGGAAGCACTTACAAGCATGGAATAGGGAGGAGAGTACAGAGGGGGCTGAGATGGAAAGTGAATAAATAAATAAATAAATAAATAAATAAATAAATAAATAAATAAGTAAATAAATAAATAAATGGCTTACAGTTAGGAGGGGATGTGTTGGTGAGCATAAAAGGAGTTGGAGGATAGAATAGGAATAGATGATAAAATTTCATTGTCTACATGTATAAAATCTCAAAAAAAATTAAAACATATACCCCCCCAAAAAACCTAGAGACTCATTTACTTAAAACAAAACACATCTAAAACTCAATGCCCCTGCCTTAACTTCTGATGCAACCACATGATCTGTGATTTCCAAAGAAGTGAACAAAAGTGGCAATGTACATTATAAATAGAAAGAATTGAGAGGGCTGAAGAGATAGCTCAGTGGTTAACAGCACTTGATTTTCTTGCAGACAACCTTGGTTTGGCTCTCAGAATCCATGTCAGGCAACTCCTGTTTCGGAGGATACAATGTCCTCTTCTGGCCTGCATGGGCATAAACTCACCCATGCACACCATATAATTACACAGATATACACATATACAGATAGATAAATATTTTTAAGAAATGAGTTGAGAAGCAACAGGCAGAAGATTCGAGATTGGATAATATCTTCCAGATCCCCAGACTACAAACAAAATCGCCCCCATTCCTGAGCCAAAATTACTTTGGGGGTTCTAACATCTTGATAGGGTAATTAAAATCAAATGCCAAAGGGAGTGCATAAAAATGATGAAATCCAAATCAGGATGTATTCTTGTATGAAGCAAAAATGATGCACAAAAATGAACAGGACTGAAGGAGAGAAGATTTCTTCCCTAAAACCTCACCACTTGCTGACACCTTCCTACCCTTTGTTTTTTTTAAAACACTAAATTATTTTCTCCTGAAGTAATTTGAAAGAGTGAGTTTAAAAGGCGAAGTGCCCAATATTTAAACAAAGCTCACAGAAAGGCCTCCTTAAACTTAAATCATCAATCTTGATGTTACAGTAAATTCTCATCCATCTCATTTTATCAGCTCAGAGCAATATACTTTCACATAGGCAGTCAATGTATATGTCTTGTCCCCTGTTCTACTTTTTAACCTAATGTTAATTTCTATATATTTCCAAATACCAGGATACTCAATATATTATTTTCCATCCATATACCATGCTCATGTGTTTGGATGCATTTGAGTAGTTGCCTTGGTTCATGGTTATAAATAAGAACTGCTACAACATCTATGGACAAATTTCTTGCATTTTTGTTGTTTATTCAATTGTAATTCTCCCTGATAAAAGAACAGCCACATCAAAAGAGACAGTGCCTTTATTCTTTTTCCTAGTACCAAGTTGTTCAACAGAAAGCGCATATTAGTGAAAATGCAGATAACTCAAAATATACTAAAATTTGTATTTAAAAGGAACAAGAAAAAGATCCAAAAACCACAATGCATACTATAAAGGATGTTCATCATAATATTCTCTATAACATTAAATATGCAAAAACCAAAATATCCAGATTACTGATGAATGTCCAAATAAATTATGATATATTTGTAAGTAAAGCAGATATGTGTGCTTTTGTTACTATAAAAATGGTTTTAAAGAATATTGAATGATATAAGAAACCGCTTGCTAGGGTGGAGAGAGCCTCGAAGTACGGGACTGACAAAGCCTATGTTTCCTCCCATGGCGGTAGAGAGCTGCTGTCTTCCCTAAGTAAATATACACCTACCTCCAGTGTGCACTCGGGGGTTAGCTTGGTGCTGAGGTCTGCAGTGACCCCAGTGACAAGGTGGGGACCTCAGCCCTCACATCTGTAGCTCTGGTCTTGATGCCTGCTGAGCATGAATCTCGTACCCCAAACCTCGAGTCTTTTTTCAGAAGGAGTTCAGGTGGGGTTCTTTCCACCCCCATCTAGCCTTCCTCACTGGTTCCCAGGGCTCTAAGCAGCGGCTCTCAGCAGAGGTGTGTGCCCATCAGACAGTTTCCTCACTTCCTGTTATAAATTCCCCACTTCTGGATTTTCCTTTATAGGGAGCGGAGCAGGCATTTTTAACTGTCCCTTCCTGTGAACTGTTAACACACTTCAGCCATAGGCAGCTGTGCTATCTGTTGTTTGGGATCTTTGTGCAAGTGGGGTTTTCCCAAAGGAAGGCATTCAAGCTCTGGAGCGGCCTTGATTCTGGCCAAACCCTGAGCCACTGTGAATTTGCTGGTGTTCTTCCAACTTACTGGAGTGATTTTAAGGTTTTCCAAATCTTACATGGTTCTTTTCTATCTCCAATTGAGAGATCACATGTATATAGGTGTAAATATAGCTGAATTGGGAAATTTTATTAGAGACTGACCTCCTGGGCAGCTGTCTTTGATGTTCCTTCCACACTTCAGAACTGATGATGCCTGGCCCACTCCTGAGAGCTTTAGTTTTCCATTCCACTTACTCCGGCATTGCAGGGAGTCTCAAGGTGGCAGACAGGTCGCATCAAGAAGTGCAGTGTGCTTTCCACCAGGAAATCCTGTGTGTACCGACTAGCAGGGCCTCACTCCTAGGTGTTTCACTATAGGAGATTACTGTGATCTGGATAGTTGAATATATGCTAATTTAAAAATGCACATATTTTGCATTTGATTTCTACAGAGGTGAAATATTAAGAGATTAAAAAAACTAAATAAAGTGTCTTCCATTGTTAGAAAAATGATTATAAAGGAAAGTAAAAATGACAATTTCTAGATGAAATATAATTTCAATTAGATAGGTAGAGATATTATTTATTTGCAAATATATGCATGCAAAAAGACTATAAAAACACTACGATATTAATTGTTGTTTTTTTCTCACTATGCTTTTGTTAATCATATGTGCCTTTTATAATCAGAAAAAGTAATGAACGTTATTTCAATACAAACTATAAGCATAGTGGAATTCTGGATACAAAATGATTCAAAGGAACAGTGGAATTAAGATGATTTAATTAACTGTTGACCAGTCAACCATGAGTATGAACTTTCCTTGTCACTTAACTTGAAAGCAAGAGTGTGCTCAAGCTATAATTGGGGTGAAGAACTGAAAAGATCCAATATGAAGGAGAAAACTTTAGAGGTTAAGCAGAGAAGGCCTCAAGAGCAAGCCCCAGTCCAGACAATCTTTGATCAATAATCTCAACCAACCAATTTTTTATACTGTAAAGGTTGGCCTTTCTCATTTACCACTATGATATAATAAAGAATATATCTGGCCTTTTTTCTGGCACAGAACTTAAAACATTCTTGAAATATCTAATAGGAATGCTCTTGTTAATCATAATAATCCCCTTTCGTTCATATGGCTAATTGGACGACACATGGTGGATTCCCTAGACAGCTCCCAATGGAAGCTGGTCACCCAAAGCGCAAAGGCAAGATTGAAAACTGAAACTTTCTTCCCAACATGGAAAGAGGAGAAAAACGACTGGATTCAATCATGTGGCCAGTGATTTAAACAGACACGCTGCAAAATCAAATCTTCAATAAAGTCACTTGACCCTGAGTCTCAATAATGCCTCCAGATTGGTAAAGACATTGCTGTTCTTAAAAGGTGACTATTCAGGTTTCATAAAAAGAAGGCAGAGAGGCTCCATGCCCCTCCCTCACTCAGACCTTGTGCTATTTATTCCTTCCATTTGCCTTGCCCCTAAGTTGAATCCTTTTGCAAAAAGTTTATTTTATTTTTTCTGGCTTTTATTATTATTACAATTTATTCGCTTTGTATCCTGGCTATAGCCCCCTCCTTCATCTCCTCCCAGTCCCACCCTCCATCCTTCTTCTCCCCCTATGCCCCTCCCCTAGTTCACTGATAGGAGAAGTCCTCCTCCCCTAGTATATGACCTTAGCTTATCAGGTTTCATCAGAACTGGCTGCATTGTCTTCCTCTGTGGCCTGGCAAGGCTGAGGCCCCCACTTGGGGGAAGTGATCAAAGAGGCAGCCACTGAGTCCATGTCAGAGACAGCCCTTGCTCACCTTACTAGGGTACCCTCATGGAGACTGAGCTGCCTATGGGCTACATCTGTGCAGGGAGTCTAGGTCCTCTCTGTGCATGGTTCTTGGTTGGGGCATCAGTATCTGCATGCCCCTCTGGGCCCAGAATTATTATTATTTTTTTCTTTGTTGGTCTCCTTGTGGAGCTCCTGTTCCCTCCAGGTCTTTCTATCTACTCCTTTGTACATAAGATTCCATGCATCCTTCCCAAAGTTTGTCTATGAGCCTCTGCACCTCTGAGAGACTCTAACCAACAGGATATCGAAAGCAGAAAAAGTTTATTTTAAACTTAGTGCTGTCAGTGAGTTCTGGATCAATGGAGCAAGTTCTTGAACTTCAGAAGGGAAGTGGTCATGTCATCACTTGAAATTTTAACTGACTGAAACATGCTAGTGGACATGCTGGACATGCTAGTGGTTTTGGAACACAGAGAACTTATGATTGCATCTGAAGATAAGAAAGCCTTGTGATCTAAGCCCCTTCACCCATGAGGTCTACACTGGCTCCAGTTAATGCCAAGACCGAACTGAATTGGAGAACACTCAGTTGGTATCAGAGAACTGCTGTCAGAATACAGGCATTCAACATACATGCAAAGGAAATAAAACACTTTTCAAGAGCGTTTAGGCAATGCATTTAGTTTGGGTGACAAGGCCTACTTCAATCTTCGTGGCTGAGTTCAATAGAAGTTTATGGCTTGCTCATATGCAATTCAAAATGAGTGTTCCTGATTAAAGAGCCTTCCGTATTGAGTCTTTACCTTCTCTAGGCACCATAGTCATTCAGACTCAATCAAACTCAATAGAGAGAGAGAGAGAGCAATGAAAAGTTTATATGAATCTATTCCCTGGAATTTAAGCTACTTTCAGCTACAGATGTCTGGGTAAATGCATTCTTTTTTTAATTTAATAGTTTGAATATTATTAATGATAAATACATAAAAATTGAAAATGGTATCTTACGCTTAACAGATATTTTTATATACTGAGATTTAAAAACGTTTCCACAGAAATACCTTGTGGTAATAGATAAATTGAAACAATTATGCATTTCCCTCCATCCAACTATTGTTATTAGTTTTACTTTTTTTTTTAATTTAACAAGGGCCATGCAAGGCGATAACCTAGATCCCCTGCACAGATGTAGCCCATGGCAGCTCAGTCTCCAAGTGGGTTCCCTAGTAATGGAAACAGAGGTTGTCTCTGACATGAACTCAATGGTTGGCTCTTTGATCACATCCCCCTGAGGTAAATGAATTCTAACTGTGAGCCTAAGGAGGGTTCTATTACTACTATTGTCTACCCTCTCCTTCCCTAGAAATCTCTCTCGAGCTCATGTTCATCCTTTGAGACCCACTGAGTTTAATGAAGGCCATCTGTTTGACCATGAATCTGGAGTTATATGATTCAGTCAATCAAAATATACTGCGTACATGTATAGAAATATCATAGTGAAAAATTTTACTCTATTAATAAGTGCTTAAAATGGGTTTGACAAAAAAGTGGGCAATCTTCGTCACAATGGTTAAAATGGTTTTCTTCTTCCTGAAAATACCAATTGTGAATTTTAATTTTTTAACCTGACTAATCTTAGTAGTCAAGGAAATTATAATGAGTTAAGTTTCTCATTGGCAGAGCCATGGTAACATACTTCAAAATGAAGCACAACAATAATGTTTCAGCTCATTGTAAGAAAGAATTCTTTAGTGTTTACCACTCAGAACCTATGATAAAGAAAGGATGTGCAAAAGTGAATAAAAGTTAGCCCTGAGCCTTACAGTTCAATAGAAAACTTTACAAATCAGTAGAACTTGTATTTCTTTTTCACACAGCTATAATAAAACAGAAGACTGCTGGGATTGGAGAGGGGGAAAAGAAGAGGATAAGAAAGAGTAACAGCTCTCCTTGCCTTTTACTGTTGAACTGTTGGTTATTAATATATTCTTGAAGGGTCATCACCATCTTGCGTTCCATAACGACTTCTGAGCCCACTGACCCCAATACATAACTGCAGATTCATGGTCACACAGATGGCCTTCATCAAACTTAGTGGGTCTCAAAATATGAACATGAATATGAACATGAGAGAGATTTCTAGGGAAGGGGAAGTTAGGCAAGAGCGGTACAGAAATGGGAGAATGTAAGTGGTCATAATGTATGATGTGCATGTATGAAATTGTGGAAGAACAATTTTAATTAATAAAAAGGAGTAATAGAGGTGATGAAAATGATCAAAATATACTGTACACATGTATAGGAATACCATAAAGAAAAATTTTGCTCTATTCATTTAATACATACATAAAAACTGTAGGTAATCAATGCAAATAAGTTCTTAGCAAGTAGAAGTATAGCTAAAGAGTAGATATTCTTTAAAACACTGTATCAGTAACATATTAAAATGAATATTTTATTGAAAGAAGCATCTGGGCATATTGATGGATATATGGACAGTTGTTCTGATATAACTTCAGGGAAGAAAATTTTCTAAGTGAGGTAGTAAAATACACAGAACAAGATTCAGAGAAGGATGGCTATACTAAGGAAAGCAGGTGGACACTGAGTTTTACAAAGCACTTTTAAAGAAAAGTTAGGCTTCTCCAACAAGCTGTTCCCAATTCAGGCAGTGATCATGTTTTAAGAAGCATGTATCTCTGTAACTTGGAACTCTGGGTATGTTTTCCCTTAGAAGCAATGTTGCAAAGGCTTGTTGTTTATATTCCCAACCCAAACCAGACACATCTGCCTACTTGACCCAGAATGAATCCAGGAGACTACTCTAAAACAAGAAACCTTTCCCACACAAAACTCCTTTTGACCCAAAAAATTCTTACGTGACCCAAGGTACATAAGACTATGAAATAAGTACACAAATCAATCACTTATTAAAGTATAAATCATACAGAAATTTGATACAAAAAGTCTTTGGTATACATATAATTTTACCACTTATTAAACATGAAAAGAAACAAATATGCTGGCTTGTTTTGTAATAAGAATTATATCTTCAGTGGATCTGTGATATTATAAGATGCCGAACACCGTCGGTGTTTTTTAGAGTTGATCAATATTTTGATTTTATAATTATCAGTACTGAGAATTCCACTTCATATAAATATGTAGTACAAAATGGCAGTAGTATGTTTAGGGACAGTTCAGTAATTGTTGGAAATTCTCTTCTAATCTCAAATCAAAATTCATTTAACCCTTTTTTAATGAAACTCAAGTCTGCAGCTCAAACAGTAATTTTTAAATCAAACACAACCCAATTGAAATATATACCAATTTGATACTTACCTGCTGAGTAATGACAGTGGAAAAATATTAAAAGTCTTTGATTCCTATAATTAAATCATTATGTTTCTCTAACAGTAGAAAATTTTGTAAGTACATTTTACTGTTCATAAAACGCAATAGTTTTGAATCTGAGCTCAGCAGTGTTCATTCACATTGTATGACATAACATTATGAACAGTATAAAATTCATGTTATCAGTTCTGACCCTAGGCTGCAGTGAAGTTCTGTGATGCAGCACAAAACACCTCAGATCACAGCACACTTAACTTTGAATTGATTTTGGTTATTATGTATTCAGAAAACTTTCATTATTGCCAAACTTTTCACAACCACCACAGTTGCATGACCCCATATGGGGTCACAACCCACAGATGAAGAAACTGGTTTGCTTCTAGTGCTTGTTTTTACAGCATATGGACAGAGAATAATAGCTTTGCTCCTGCGCAAGGATGATAGACAAATTCATAAAGAATTCTGTATTTTTTCATATCTCATTTCTAGAGAGGTTATTCAAAGTAAAAAACAACAAAGAAATTTCAGAGTTTAACTATATCATAAACCAAATGGATATTGACATACTGGGAATCAAAGGATGGAAAATAATCTATCATGTGAACAGAATCCAAAACAAAGTTTGTGTGAAGCCAAATTGGGAGAGATAAAGAAAGACACTCCAGACAATAATTCTCCAAGAAGATATAACTCTAAAGGAGAACGTACTACTACTATTGTGCTGAATTAATACAGTTTCCAATGGCTTTCTAATAGCTTTTTCCTTTTTTCTTATTCTCTTTTATTAATTAATTGATTAAATTCACTTTACATCCCTGTTGTAGCCCCATTCATCCTCCCCTCCCAGTCCCCCTTCTCTCCCTTCTCGCCACTCTCTTTTTTTGTCATAAAAGGGGAGCTCCTTTTCCCATCTACCTCAGCTCATCAATTTGCATCAGGACTGAGTATTTTCTCTTCCCCTGTGCCTTGGCAAGGCAGCCCTGCCAGGAGGAAGCAAAATAAAATAAAATAAAATAAAATGAGAGAGTAAAGAAAAGGACCCAGAGAGGTCAGGAGCTCCACAAGAAGACCAACAGAGCCATCTAACCAGGGCCCAGAGTGGCTTGCTGAGACAAAAGCATCAACCAAGGACCATGCACAAACTAGACCTAAGCCCCCTACAAATATGTAGCAGATGGAGAGCTTAGGCTCTGTGTGGGTCCTCTAGAAAAGCAAGTGGGGACTGCATTGGACATGGAATCACTTGCCTTCTAATACCTCGTACCCATAGAAAAGTACAGTTCTCACCCATAACCAAAGAAGGTGTTTTATGTAGCAATGGAGATCATTAGAGAAAGCCACAACCAGTCAAAATTCAGACAGTAAGTATTCAAGGGGTGCCCCCATCTCATAATGAACATCTATAACACAACACCTAATTCTTAGGGAACATTGAGGAAGAGGACATGAAAAGATTGTAAAAGTTTGGGGACAGGGACAACTGCTGTGAGGTACTGTGTTTTGACATGACAGAAATGTTGTACCTATAAACTTTCAATGATATAGTTGCTTGTACCAGACCTTCAAAGATCCCACCCATTGACATGCTTACAAGGATGGAGAAAGTTATTCAGAGGGAACTGCTACGAGATGGAGAGCTACAGGCAGTAAATGGCTGCTGTGCTGGGGGAAAGAAGCAGTTTTATTCAGGGACAAGTTCCCAACCCTGAGTTTTAAATACGTATGCATATGCAGACTAGTAATTGGATTTAGTAGGTTGTATATATGAGTTGATTTGGAAAGTGTTAAGTAGAAAAGATATAAATACTTATGCACGAATTTTTCAAAAATAGTTTAAATAACATAAACAACATATAACACTTGTCAATGCAAATGCAAAAAATACTGAAGTTTCCATTTTGATTTTAAAAAGGAGGAGGAGAAGAAGCAGTAATAGATATAAAACATAAGAAAAGACCTGATAAAATAATAATATGTTGTTTCAATATACTCTCGCATGTCTGGACAAGTCTTCCAAACTAAATATCAACAAAGAAACTCAGGGTTAAACTATACCACAGATCAAATGGACTTAACATATATTTACAGAATAGTCCATCCAAAAGTAACAGAATACACATTCTTCTCAGGGGCCTAGTGAAACAATAGATCAGATACATAAGAGATTAAATAAGAGATCCAAGATGGCTGCCATGAGAGGACACTGTATCTGAGGAGTAGGACAGCAGAAACAACGCAGTGATCAGGAGACTAAACTCTGGGACCTAAAATGCCAGCATTCGTGATTGCCAGGTGAGCAGAACTCCCACGGTGAGAAAATCAAGTGGGAAAACAGCAGGGACACCCAGTTATTCCCCGGAAAAATCTCCGGGTGACCAGCGGCCCACAGCTCTGATCTGAACTAGCAGCTCTGATCTGAACTAGCAGCCGTGCTGGGCGCCCACATCCGCCATAATAGACTGGATCACACAGTCTCGTGGTCAGTCTGAGGAGGAACCCGTACCGTTTTCACTGACCCGCACACTGTGAGCACACACTGCACCCAGGTTCTGCTTCAACCCACGGGTGTGCGGCGGGCACGCACCGATCACCAGAACCACCCCAGTCTGAGAAGGTCGGGGGACCATTTTGACCAGTCTGCACTCTGCGGGCACGCGCCTCACACTTCCGCCAGCAAAACCTCAGTCCCTGTGCCAGTCCGTGGGCAAGTCTGGGAGGGACCTGAGTTCTGCCTCAACCCACGGGTGTGCGGCGGGCATGTACCGATCGCCAGAGCCACCCCAGACTGAAAAGGTCCGGGGACCATCTTAACCAGGCCGCACACTGAGGGCAAACACTGCACGCATCCGCCAGCAAAAACATCAGTCCCTGTGTGTGTCCACAGGACAGACAGAGAAGGCCTCAGGCACCATTTCAGACAGGCCTGCATTCAGCGGAGGCACACCAACCCAAACCCATTGTGTGTGCCCCAAATATCATCTCAGACCATGGTGCACAGCCCCTGGCCCAGAAGGTGGAGCCAAATCTCCATTCCAGAGGAGAGCCCTTAAAAACAAGCCCAGGGCTGAGCACAACGCCCCCAGCTGACATCTCAAAAGACTGAGGAGCTAGACCTCCAGACCAGAGGGGTGACCAGCCTGCAGTGCTCACAGCTTCTAGCACAGAGCACGAAGCGGGGCACACAGAGCCCACAATAGAGCTCAACTGAGACAACAACAAACAATAACAAACCACCAGAAATCCCT
>CM053742.1:40206192-40232065 GCA_028658305.1 Pachyuromys duprasi
GGGGAGGTTGGTGAGACATGGGGAGAACAAGAGCTCCACAAAGACCAAACTCAGCAGGGCACAGGGGTCTTGTATGAGACGGTTTCTACAATCAAGGACCATGTGTGGATGTGGCCTGGAACCCCCGCTCAGATGGGGCCCATGATAGCTCGGTGTAGGACTGAAGACCCTAATGAGGGAAACAAGGACTGTTTCAGTCATGAACTTGATGGCTGACTCTTTGACCCTCCCCCATACAAGCCTGGGAGTGACAGACTGGCTAGATCCCAGGGGAGGACATTGCAGCCAGCCCTGAGGAGACAGGATGAACTGGGGTTGGATGGAAGGGGAGGAGGTCCTCCCCTGTTGGTGGACTTGGAGGGGGCCAGGAGGAGGGCGATGAGGGAGGGAGTGGGAGGCTGGGAGGGAATGAGGGAGGAGGCTATGCCTGGGATGCAAAGTACCTAACCTTTGATTGATATAAAAATAAATAAATTTAAAAAAAAAAGAAATTGTGTTCAGGTTGGTAAACACAAGTTTTAAATGTTTGAGGGTCTAAAAAAGTATTTTAAGGTTGTTAAATGAAAGTTATAAAGGTTGCAATGAAAAAAAAAAAAGAAAATATCTTGAGGGGCATAGGAGGAAATAAGGGAGGGAGGGTGATTTTGGGAGGAGTAGAGGGAGGGGGCTACAGCTGGGATACAAAGTGAATAAACTGTAATTAATATAAAAAATAAAAATTAAAAAAAGGTTGCAATGTCTAAGGTCATTTAAGGTATCCTAAATAGGTAAAAATGCTTAATTGCTATGCTACTGTTATAGTGACCCTCCAGAACTTTGACTTTTATCAATGAAGCTCTGAATTATTAATATAACTCTAATAAAAAAAACATTCCACTATGCCACCCCCTATCTTGGTTCCAAGTTCAAGATTTTAAACTTCCTTTGTCTTTTAAGTATAAACCTAAAAATTGTTTCTCATTGTGCTAGACTTAGGTACATACAGTCTATTCTGGATGGAGAGGAGAAAGCCTCTCTTCCATAGTGTGTGACCATACTGAAGGTTAAGATCAAGTTAGCGTTTGTCCCTTCTACTTCATGGAAGGCCTTCTCAGAGCTCACCTTAAAAAAAAAATGTTTGTGCTGTTAACAAAAAGGTTTATGCCTATATCCTTTTCTACAATGTATATTTCAGTGCATATTACAATGGTGATGTTAACATATTTAAAGTTTTATTTCCTTTGTAAAACTTAAAAGGGATTCTCATAAGCTGCAGAAAATCCACTGGAGTCCACCTCTCAGGTCAGTTGGGCTCCAGATAAGTATTGCACCTATTTTCTTTCTCAAAAGATGGGATTTCTTACCCCCTTTCCCTGGTTTTGGGACTCTTTTTTCCTGACTACCCAATTGCTGCATCCATATATCGAACACCTGCAGATTGATGAGTTCCCTCCCATGGCTGGCTTCTCCTTTGTCTGAGAGACTGACAGGTATCTCTCTGTCTCACTGGGGAAAGGAGGTACTCTCTCTTCTCTCTGACATTCATACAGATGCCTTCCCTTGGGAGAATAATTTTGTTCTTTTTACAGACATTGTCTCTCTGCTTTTCCTTTCCTATAGGGTGTTGGATATGCCCTCAAAAAATCCTAGTACTAGGTGAGCCATGTCTCCTGGGAGTCTTTCCTGTGGCCCCTGGCACTGTGTATGACCACCTGCTTTGCCACCTTGTGCGCACGTACCTCTGGTTCTTCTGTACTTTGTGGGGACTCCCCAAAGACTGGCAGAATTGACTTTTCTCTCTTCACCCATAGAAATAATGTCTTCCACCATACCCTCAGGCTCTCCTCTGAGATGCCTTCAAAATAATTTCACATTTGTACACATAGTGCACTCTTTAAGGGCCTCTAGGCTTACAGGCCTCTGCAACCAAACTTGGCCTCAACTTCCTTAGATGACAGATCTAAATTACTGTCAGCGATCAGGTAAATAAAGTTTCCCTCATGTAAATTGAAAAAAAAAAGAGATTAAATAACACCTTGTATCTTATATCTTAGTACTATAATACTAGAGATGAAAAATGAGAAAAACTACAAAAACTATTACATACGTGAAGATGGAATAATACATTCCTGAATGAGTCAGGTGGATAAAAAGCAGTTAATTCCTTAAGGGTGGGGAAGAAACCAAAAATGACAACTCCTTAACCAAAGAAACAAGAGAGAGGAGAGGCTAAACTGATAAGGTTAGAGCTGAAAGGGAGAAGGTTACTTCAGATTCTAATGAAACACAATGAAGCATTATGGGATAGAAAACCTGGAAAATCTAGAAGGTAAGAATAATTCCTAAACATAAATGACCTACCACAATTAAATCAGGAAGACAGAAGCAACTTAAACACATCAACAACAGCTGACAAAATGAAAGTTGTAATAAAAAAGTCTGCCCACAAAAATTGGATATAAAACTTGACCCATGTATCTCAATCTGTACAAAATCAACTCCAAATGGATCAAGATCTTACTGTATAATCTGAAGCTCTAAAACTGATAAAAGACAATACCAGTGAAATATAAGTGTAGGCCAAAAAATTTCTCATGACTTCAGGAAGTAATACCTACAATTGGTTCATGGTGTTTCATAAAATTAAAAACTTCACAGCAAATGAAACTACACATTAGATAGAGAATTAATATCTAGAATGCACAAAAACTGTAAAAACGTTGTATCCCAGTTGTAGCCCCCTCCCTCATCTCCTCCCAGTCCAACCCTCCTTCTCTCTTTCTATCACTCTCCCATAGTCCACTGATAGGGGAAGTCCTCCTCTCCTACTGCCTGACCCTAGCCTATCAGGTCCCATCAGGACTGCCTGGATCCTCTTCCTCTGTGGGCTGGCTAGGTCACCCCACCAGGGAGAAGTGATCAAGGAGCAGGCAACCGAGTTCATGTCAGAGACTCTCTCTTATCCCCTTGCTAGGGAACCCACATAGAGACTGAGCTGTCTATAGGCTACATCTGAGAAGGGGGTCTGACGTGCTCTCTATGCATGCATGTACGTTAGTTGATACATCAGTCTCAGCACTCCCTCCTGTCCCAGATTTGTTGGCTTTGTTGGTCTCCTTGTGAGGCTCCTGTTCCCTCCAGGTCCTTCTATATCCCTTTTCTTCCATAAGACTTCCTGTGCTCTGTCCAAAGTTTGACTGTGAGTCTCTGCATTTGCTTTGATCCCCTGCTAATGAACAAGTTGTGAAGAAGAAGAAGAAGAAGAAGAAGAAGAAGAAGAAGAAGAAGAAGAAGAAGAAGAAGAAGAAGAAGAAGAAAAAGAAGAAGAAAATACGGTTTTTAAAGAAGGAAGTTCAAAAACTAAACTAGAAATCAAGCAACATCATCAATAAATTACCTAATGAAAAGAATAGTTTCTCAAAAGTTGAAGAGTTAGTAAACATATGAAAAATATTCCATATCTTTAGCCTTCAGTAAAATTCAAATTAAAACTATCTTGAGATGACATCTCAGTCAGAATGAGAGTCATTCAGAAAACAAATCAATGCTTTCAAATGTGCAGAGAAAAAAGTGACCTCTAATGAGAAGGAAAACTAGTCCAGTCACTATGGAAATTGCTATGGACATTCATATATACATGTATACATACATATATACATATACATATATATGCAACCTGACCCAAATAAACCATTCCTGGGTATTTGTATGAAGGATGTAAAAAGTAACAGATCACAGAAATAGTTATACATTGATATTTTCTTGTAACAATATTCACAATTAGCTAAATTGTGGAACCATCTCAGGTTTCCATTAATAGAATAATATATAACAAACATGTGGTATGTACATGCAATCCAGTTTTACTTAGGCATAAAAAATAGGCCTATTGGCAGCTCAGTCTCCAGGTGGATCTCTGAGTGAAGGGAGAAGGGGTTGACTCTATCATGAACTCGGTTGACTGTTCTTTGATCACTTGCCCCTGGTGATGTGGCCTTACCAGGCCATGGAGGAAGAGGATCCAGACAGTCCTGATGAGACTTAACAAGCAATGGGCAGATGGCAATGGTGGAGAACTCTCCCTTTCAATGGAATAGGGGAAGGGGATGGGGGGAAGAGGGAGAGATTGTGAGACTGAAGGGAGTTAAGGGAAGGAGCTTCAATTGGGATATATAATGAATAAATTGTGAAAAAACTAAAATTAAAAAAGAAATCAATGTCATTTGCAGGAAATGCAACTGGAGTTTACCATTAAGCAAAATTAAGTCAGTCTCAGATAAATATCACATTCTTTCTCATTTGTGGATCCAAAATTTTTGTATAGATAAGTAAAATCATGTATGCATATATGACATGAATGTACAAGCAAGGTAACAGTGTCATTCAGACACATCAGGACTGATACACATTTGAACTCATACAGATGTGGCAGCATGCACAAGACCTACACAGGTTCAAACTAGACTAAATCCCAGTACTGAAAAAGGGAAGTGGACATGAGGACTGGAGTGACCACCTCCTAGCCAGGCAGGACTAGTGGAAGGAGGGGTTCAACAACCCACAAACAAAACCTGTGAACCAAAAATTACTCTGCCTACAAGAAGTGTAGGGATAAAGGGGGAACAGAGATTGAGGGAAAATCCAACCAATAATTGGCCCAATATGAGACCCAACCCACAGTAGAAAGCCAGCCCCTGACACTAATAATGATACTCTGCTTTCAGACATGAGAATAACTTGACAGTCATCTGGGACCACCAGTACACACCTTGTCTGAGGGGAAGAGGATCTGAAACTCCAAAACAAGTGAGTGGATGGGCGGCTGAAGCCAGAGCATTGACTTTGAGCTTCCCAGGCTAGAAGACACAACCCATGAGCTGGGATAAATTGGATCTAGCCCCACCTCCACTCTTGTGAATGGGGTCTGAGAGTGGTGAACTATCAACCCCTTACACTTTTGCTTGCTCCAGCAGCAACAGCAGCAGCAGCAGTGGTATGGGGCCTCCTTACTCTAGTGGCCAAACAGCAGACCCAAATCTGAGATTAGAAAACCTTGGGCCCTCTGAGTTTTCTGCATACACCTGCTAGTGAGTGCACACAGAGCCCCAGATCTGGGGTCCCTTTATACTGGCCACCAAACATCGGATCCCTCCCACCCACAACCCCACTGTGGGTAATATAGAGATCCCTGGAACAGCTTTCTCAGCATTGAAGCCCCCGTTCTGTGGGTCTCCAAGTGGAAAACAGGCAAACAATTCCTGGAGACAAGATGGTGCAACTGAGACAAATCTGAGTGCCTGGAGCATGATGCCACCACAGGCTTATGGGTCACTGAGGCATTTAGGACACCTACACACACACACACACACACACACACTGGGCCTGCGAACCAAGCCTACAGACCAACATGTGCTTACACTCTGCCCATCTAGGCATCTACATGCACTAGCACCTGGTCCTTCAAGGCACACTTCCACTCACATGCCTGCACTTGCTCACATGTACTTCCGACATTCCTTCCTTAGCTGCATCTGAAACACCAACACCTACACTCAAACCAGGGGACCTCTCATCTTCTTGAAGAATACTCCAGATTCCAGAGAGAGATGACCCAATCTGCAGTACAAGCTCCAAGAACAAACAGCAAAAGCTATGGATCATCACATGGCTAGAGGACTGAGTAAGAACATATCCAACCAAACTCAGGACATCATGGATTCACCAGCAAGTCCCCAAAATCAATGGATATTTTAAATCACCAGAAACACAGGAAAATGATCTTGAATCTATGCTTATCTAGTTATTAGAGGCACATGAAGATGAAATGCACAAAGCTCTCAAAGAAATACAGGAAAATATTGCCAAACAAGTTGAGACACATATAGAAGCATATAAGGAGGAAACCAGCAGAAAATAGGGGCCAAAGGGACAGACAAGAATACAAATACAAAGAGATTAAAGAAATGGTGCAAGACATGAAAACGGAATTAGAATCAATTAAGAAAACTCAAACTGAGAAATTCCTGGAGATGAAAGAGATGAGAAACAGCAGAGGCAAACATGACCAATACAATTCAAGATATGGAGGACAGATCTCAGGCACTGAAGACACAATTGAAGAAATCACTACATCTATCAAAAAAGACATAAAATCAGAAATGGTCCTGACACAAAACATGGAGAAAATCAATGACAACATTAAAATACAGAACCTAAAAATAATAGGAATAGACAAAAAAGAAGATTACAGGTTCAAAGGTCCAGAAAATATTTTCAAGAAAATCATAAAAGAAAATTTTTCCAACTTAAAGAAAGAGATGTCCTTAAACATACAAGTTTGCTTAAAGAACAACAAATAGACTAGACCTGAAAAGAAACTCACATCACATAATAGTCAAAACACTAAATCTACAGAACAAAGAGAAAAATATCAAAATCAAAATCTTTATCAAATATCAATATCAAAATCTTTTTTACTTTGGTAAAAAAGACCAAGTAACACATAAAGGTAGACCTATCAGAATAACACCAGACTTCTTGTTTATTTTCAATTATTTTTATTTTTAATAATTACAGTTTATTCACTTTGTATCTCCCCTGTTGTTGCCTCCCTCCTCCCCTCCCAATCCCACCTTCTCTCCCTCTTTACTACCCTTATCCCTCCCCCAGTCCACTGATAAGGGAGGTCCTCCCCCCATTTCCTCTGATCCTAGTCTATCAGATCTCATCAGGAGTGGCTGCATTATCGTCCTCTGTGGCCTGATAAGGCTGCTCCCCATTTAGGGGGAGGTGATCAAAGAGCAGACCAATCAGTTCCTGTCAGAGACAGTCCCTGTCACCATTACTATGAACCCACTTAGATACTGAACTGCCATGGGCTACCTCTGTGCAGGTAATCTCCATGAGTGGTACTTGGCTAGAGTATCAGTCTCAGAAAAGACCCCTGTGCCCAGACTTTGGGGATCTGTTGTTCTCCTTGTGGCCTCCTGTCCTCTCCAGGTCTTACTACCTTCCACTTCTTCCATAAGATTCCCTGCACTCTACCCAAAGTTTGGCTATGAGTCTCAGCATCTGCCTTGATACCCTGCAGGGTAAAGCCTTTCAGAGGCCCTTTGTGATAGGCTCCTGTCCTGTTCCCTGTTTTCTCCCTCTTCCAATGTGCATCCTCTTCACCTTTCTGAAGGGGGATTGAGCATCTTAGACAGAGTCCTCCTTCTTGATTAGCTTCCTTAGGTGTACAGATTTTAATATGTTTATCTTATATTATAGGTCTAATATGCAGTTATGAGTGAGTATATACCCTGTGTGTCTTTCTGCTTCTAGGATACCTCACACAGGATGATCTTTTCCAGTTCCCACTATTTACCTACAAATTTCATAATTTCCTTGTTTTTTTATTGCTGAGTAATATTCCATTGTGTAGATGTACTACAATTTCTGTATCCATTCCTCAACTGAGGGGCATCTGGGCTGTTTCCAACTTCTGGCTATTACAAAGCCAGACTTCTTAACAGAAACTGTGAAAGCCAGAAGGGCCTGGGCAGGTATCATTGCAAACTCTAAGAGATGCCAACCCAGACTACAATGCCAAGCAAAACTTTCAATGAACATAGATGAAGAAAACAAAATATTCCATGACAAAGCTAAATTTAAGTAATATCTACACAGCAACCCAGCCCTACAGGAGACACTAGAAGGAAAACTCCAATCTAATGAAATCAACTACACTCAAGAAAACACATGATATACATAACTTCACAATAAAAAAATCAAAAGAAAAAATCACACAAACACAATATCATCACCAACCCCACAATAAAAGGAACTAACATTCATTGGTCACTATTAGCTATCAACATCAATAGACTCAACTCTCCAATAAAAAGACATAGACTATCAGAATGATTGTGGAAACAGGATCCAACATTCATCAGCATCAAAGAAATACACCTCTGCAACAAAGACAAACACTACTTCGGAGCAAAGAGCTGGAAAAAGTTTTTCAAGCAAACGGCCTCAGAAACCAAGCTGGAATAGCTATCCTAATTTCTAATAAAATAGACTTTCAAAGAAAATTAATCAAAACAGATGAAGAGGGGCACTTATTCTCATCAAGGGAAAAAGCCACGATGAGGACATCACAGTCCTGAACATCTATGCCCCAAATACAAAAGCACCTGCATTCATAAAAGAAACATTGTTAAACCTCAGATCATACACTGCTCCCTTACACCTTAATAGTGGGAGACTTCAACACTCTGCTCTCACCAAGGGACAGATCATCTAGACAGAAGCTATCGAGGAAAATAATGACAATTATAGAGGCCCTAAATCAAAAGGACCTAATAGATGTCTACAGAACTTATCACCCAAACTCAAAACAACATACTTTCTTCTCAGCACCCCATGGAACCTTCTACAAAATTGACCATATAGTCAGGCACAAAGCAAACCTCAATAGGTACAAGAAGGTCCAAATAATCCCTTGTATCCTATCACCCACAATGGACTGAAACTAAAATTCAACAACAAAAGAAATAAAAAAGAGCCAACATACACATGGAAACTTAAAAACTCTCTACTCAATGACATTTGGTCAGGGAAGAAATGAAAAAAGAAATTAGAGACTTCCTAAAATTCAATGAAAATGAAGGCACAGCATACCCAAACTTATGGGACACAATGAAAGCAGTGCTAAGAGGAAAGTTCATAGCACTAAGTGCCTTCAGAAAGAAGTTTGAGACATCTCATACAAGCAACTTAACAGCACACCTGAAATCCCGAGAAAAAGAAAAAGAAGCAGACATACCCAAGAGGAGTAGATGGTTGGAAATAATCAAACTCAGGGCTGAAGTCAATAAATTAGAAAGAAATGAAATAATTCAAATAATCAATGAAACCAAGAGCTGGTTATTTGAGAAAATCAACAAGAGACAAATTGATACCCAAACTATCTGAAAGGCAGAGAGAAACTATCCAAAGCAGCAAAATCAGAAATGAAAGGGGGGACATAATGACAGACATTGAGGAAATTCAAGGAATCAGTAGGTCTTACTTCAAAAGCCTATATGCCACAAAATATGAAAATCTAAATGAAATGGACAATTTTCTGCATTGATTCCATTTACCAAAGTTAAATCAAGATCAAGTAACTACATTAAATAGTGCTATATCCCCAAGGAAATGCAATCAACAAAAGTCTCCCTTCCAAAAAAATGCCCAGGGCAAGATGGTTTCATTGCAGAATCCTACCAGCACTTCAAAAAGAGCTAACTCCAATATTCTTCAAACTATTCCATAAAATATAAACAGAAGAAATATTACCAAATGCATTCTATGTGGCCAGAGTAACCTTGATATCTAAATCACACATAGACCCAATAAAAAAGAAAACTTCAGAACTATCTCTCTTAGGAACATTAATGCAACAATACTCAATAAAATACTCACAAACTGAATCCAAGAACACATAAAAGATAGCATCCACCATGGCCAAGTAGGCTATATCCCAGGCATGCAAGATTGGTTCAATATATGGAAATACATCAATTTAATCCACCACATAAAGAAACAGAAAGAAAAAAATACATGACCATCACCTTAGAAGCTGAAAAAGCATTTGACAAAATCCAACACCCATTCATATTTAAAGTCTTGGAGAGATCAGGGATTCAAGGCACATACCTAAACATGATAAAGGCAATATATAGCAAGCCAACAGCCAACATCAAGTTAAGTGGAGAAAAGCTAAAAGTGTTCCCTCTAAAATCAGAGACAAGACGAGGCTGCCCACTCTGACCATATTGCTTCAACATAGTACTTGAAGTCCTAGCCAGAGCAATAAGACAACCAAAGGAGATCAAGGTAAGACAAATCTAAAAGGAAGATGTCAAAGTATCACTATTAGCAGATGATGTGACAGTGTACATGAGTGATCCGAAAAGCCCTAACACGGAACTATTTCAGCTGAAAAACACCTTCAGCAAAGTGGCTGGGTACAAAATTAACTAAAAATCAGTAACCCTCTTGTACACAAAAGACAAACCGGCTGAGAAAAAAAATTAGGGAAACAACACCCTTAACAATAGCCACAAATACATGAAGTACCTAGGTGTGACTCTAACCAAGTGAGAAAAAGACCTGTTTGAAAAAAAACTTCAAGTCTCCAAAGAAAGAAATCGAGGAAGATATCAGAAGATGGAAAGATCTCCCATGATCATGGATTGGTAGGATTAACGTAATGAAAATGACCATCCTGCCAAAAGCAATCTACAGATTCAATGTAATTCCCATTAAAATAACAACACAATTCTTTACAGAACTTGAAAGAACAATTCTCAGTTTCAAATGGAAAAACAAAAAACTGAGGATTGCCAAAACAATCCTGTACAGTAGCAGTTAGTCTGGAGGTATCTCCATTCCCTGATCTCAAGCTGTACAGAGCAATAATAATAAAAACTACATGGCACCAGCATAGAAAGAGACTGGAAGATCAAAGTAATCAAATAGAAGACCTGGAAATAAACTCACACACCTACAGATACTTGATTTTTTGTTTTTTTTTACAAAGAATGAAAAACCATACAGTGAAAAAAGATAGCATCTTCAATAACTGGTGCTGGTCTAACTGGATGTCTACATGTAGAAAAAAGCAAATAGATCCATATTTATCATCCTGCACAAAACTAAATTATAAATGGATCAAAGACCTCAACATAAAACCACATATTCTAAATCGGATAGAAGAAAAAGTGGGGAAGAGCCTAGAACTCATTGGCACAGGAGGCAACTTCCTGAAAAGAACACCAACAGCACAGGCTCTAAGAGCAACAATCAATAAATGGGACCTCATGAAACTGAAAATCTTCTGTAAGTCAAAGGACACTGTCATCAGAACAAAACGACAGCCTACAGACTGGGAATGGATCTTCACCAACCCTATATCTGACAGAGGTCTAATATCCAGAATATATAAAGAACTCATGAATTTAAAAAGAAACAAATCAAGTAATCCAATTAAAAATGGGGTATAGACCTCAACAGAGAATTCTCAATACAGGAATATCAAATGGCAGAGAAATTCCATTAACGATATTAAAGAAATGCTCTATTTGCATTTTTCTGCATGCATATATCCAGTTAGACCAGCACCATTTGTTGAAGATGTTGTCTTTTTTCCATTGTATGGTTTTGTCTTCTTTGTCAAAACTCAAGTACCTGTAGGTGTGTGGATTTATTTCTGGGTCTTCTATTTGGTTCCATTGATCCACCATTTTGTTTCTATGCCAATACCATGCAGTTTTTATTACTATCACTCTGTAGTACAGTTTCAAATCAGGGATAGAGATACCTCCAGACTATTTGTTGTTGTACAGGATCATTTTGGCAATTCTGGGTTTTTTGTTTTCCTTCTGAAGTTGAGAATTGTTCTTTCAAGGTCTGTAAAGAATTGTGTTGGTATTTTGATGGGAATTGCATTGAATCTGTAAATTGCTTTTGGCAGGATGGACATTTTCATTATGTTAATCCTACCGATCCTTTATCACCCTGCACAAAACTAAAGCACAAGTGGATCAAAGACCTCAACAAAACGAGACACATGAAATCAGTTAGAGGAAAAAGTGGGGAAGAGCTTTGAACTCATCATCACAGGAGACAACTTCCTGAACAGAACACCAACAGCACAGACTCTAAGATCAACAATCAATAAACAGGATCTCATGAAACTGAAAAGCTTCTGTAAAGCAAAAGACACTCTCATCAGAACAAAATGACAGCCTACATACTGGGAAAGGATGTTCACCAACCCTATATCTGACAGAGGTCTAACATCCAGAATATATAAAGAACTCACAAATTTAAAAAGAAACAAATCAAGTAATTCAATTAAAAATGGGTTACAGAGTTAAACAAACACTTCTCTGCAGAGGAATGTAGAATGGCAGAAAAACAAAGAAATTCTCAATATCTTTAGTCATCAGGGGGATGCAAGTCAAAACAACCCTGAGATTTCACTTTATGTTCATCAGAATGGCTAAGATCAAAAACTAATGTGACAACACACGCAGGAGAGGATGTAGAGAAAGGGGAATCCTCCTCCATTGTTGGTGGGAATGTAAATTTGTACAACCACTTTGGATATCAATCTGGTACTTTCTCAGAAAACTAGGAATATTGCTACCTCAAGATCCAGCTATACCACTCCTAGTCTTGTATCTAAAATATGATCAACTATACAAGGACATTTGCTCAACCATGTTTTTAGCAGCTCTATTCATAATAACCAGAACCTGGGAACAACCCAAATGTCACTCAATGGAGAAATGGATACAGAAATTGTGATATATTTAAACAATGGAATACTACTCAGCAATTAAAAACAAAGAAATCATGAAATTTGCAGGCAAATGGATGGAACTAGAAAAGATTATCCTGAGTGAGGTAACCCAGAAGCAGAAAGACACACATGGTATATATTCACTGATAAGTAGATATTAGACATATAATATAGGATAAACATACTAAAATTTATAGTCCTAAGGAAGCTAAACTAAAAGGAGGATGATAGGGAAGTTGCTCAATCCTTGTTCAGAAAGCCAACCAGTACAGACATCGGAAGAGGGAAAAAACAGGGAACAGGACAGGAGCTACCGCAGAGGGCCTCTGAAAGACTCTACCCAGCAGGGTATCAAAGTAGATGCTGAGACTCATAGCCAACTGTGCAGAGTGCAGGGAATCTTGTGAAAGAAGGGGGAGATAGACAAACTTGAGGGAACAGGAGCTCCACAAGGAGAGCAACATAACCAAAAAATTCTAGGCCCAGGTGTCTTTGCAAAGACTAATACTCCAGCCAAGGACTATGCATGGAGATAACCTAGAACCCTTGCACAGATATAGCCCGTGGCAGTTCAGTCTCCAAATGGGTGTCATAGTAAGTGGAACAGGGCCTGTCTCTGGCATGAACCCAGTGGCCAGCCTCCTGGGGGGAAGCGGGGCAGCCTTGGAAGACCACACAGGAAGACAACACAGCCAGTCCTAAGGAGACCTGATAGGGTAGGGTCAAATAGAAGGGGAGGAGGACCTCCCCTATCAGTGGACTAGGGGAGGGGTGTAGGAGTAGAAGAAGGAGTGATGGTGAGTCTAGGAGGAGACAAGGGAGAAAGCTACAGTCGAGATGTATAGTGATTAAATTGTAATAAATAAATAGATAAATAAATAAATAAGCAAACAAACAAATAAGGAGAACCTAAGAATAATGCTCCTTAAACTCATAAAATCAATAAGGGGTTCATTCTATAAGGTCTAGTTCTAGTTCATTCTATAAGGTCTGTGTTATCTTGATTAAAAACAAAAACAAACACACAAAACTAGATAACGACAAAACAAAAAACTATAGACCAAATTTCTCGATGAATATGTACAAAAGTTCTTAATAAAAACCTTTTACACTGCATTCAAGAACACATGGAGATCATATACCATGACCATTTTGCTTCATTCCAGCCCTTTGGCATGGCTTTTGCAAAAGGAACTCATGTAACCTGAATTACTTCTACTAGTTCTCTCCTTCTGAAGGTTTCCCCACTTCCCAGTGGTATCACAATTTGACAAGCAAATCTTTAACACATGGGCCTTCAGGGTTCATTCTGTATCCAAACTATAATAAAAAAAAAGGTAAAATTACTATCATAGGAAAGGTTGTTTTGAGCTTCAGTAGCTCAATTTATCTCGTAAACGCTGAAGATCTACCTTCACCTTCCACATAGCAAACATCACCTCTTCATTCAGCCAGTCCCCTCCTTTCCTTTTCTATTATTCTTGTTCATTGCACCTATTTAAGTGACTTGTCCAGAATGATCAGTAGTAGTGAATGCTACTGAGTCCTAACGAACCTCATGGCTAACACACAGCTATCTGTTTTCTCTGTGAAATTATAGGTTCATTTCTTGTTGAAAGTAAACATGAAGTAAGTGGATTGATACGGGCATTATAGATAAGCTGGAGATAGAGACCATTGTTATCTGTGATCTCGTTCCCAAGGGTGCATCATTTTCTTCAGCAGAGATTAGCAGATTGGATGTCAAAGTGGAGGACCCTGAAATACCTCAAAAGATTTTCATAACAGAATGTCCTTCTTTTTAAAAGTAATTTATTTATTATTATATTAATCACAGGTTATCTACTTTTTATCCCAGTCGTAGCCCCCTCTCTCATTCCCTCCCACTCTCCCCATCCCTCCTTCATCTTCTCCCTGCCCCCCTCAAAGTCCACTGATTGGGAAGGACCTCCCCCCCTTCCATCTGACCCTAGCTTACCATGTTTCTTCAGGGCTGGCCTTCTTGGAAATTCATTTGTTATAATACCTAAGTAAGAGAGAGTAGGTTTGCTATACTTTGAAAGGAAAGAAAAATTATGTGGCAGTTTTATCCTTTTATTAATATTTTCAAGGGACCAAGCTAAGCTTTGTCGATCTTCTCTATTGTATCCTTATTCATTCTTCTACTTACTGTGTGTGTGTGTGTGTGTGTGTGTGTGTGTTAAGGTATCTACATGTGGATGTTGATATTCACACATATGTGCACATTTGGGTATGGAAGCCAAAGCCAAAGGTTAACAATAGGTATCTTCCTTAGTTGCTCCACATTATACTTTATATTTTAAATTTTATTCTTTGACAATTTCATATGCTTATATAATGTCTTGATTATATTCAGTGATCTCCAACTCCCCTCTTGTATGTCTCTCTCAATCCCTCTGGAACCTTTCTTCACAACACATCACAGCCTTCATATTGTATGTTATTTTCTATAACCCATAGAATTTAAGTTGCTTGCATGTATTTGTATAGTATGGGATTATTTACTAGAGCATGGACAATTTACCAGTGGCTATAACTCGAAGAAAAATTGCTTACGCTTCCCAGCAGCTATTAATTGTCAAGAGCTCTTCAGCTAAAGGCAGGGCTTCCTGTGCCGTTTCTCCGTGGATGCTGGGATAGTGACAGGGAAGATACTAAGCAGGTTACAGCTTGTTCAGGTAAACACGGCTGCTCTGAGCTCAAGAACACAACAGCGGCGTTGTGTTTACAAGACACTTCTCAGCACTCCTCCCGACCTTGCCTGGCTCTCACAGTCTTTCTACCCTCTCTTCTATGATACTCCCTGAGTCTTGTGGACTGCGGATAACGATGGAGATGTCTTCTTCAGGGCCGAGCATTCTCAGTAGTCACTTCTCTCAGCATTTTGAGAGTTGTGAGTCTGAACTTAACCACTTCCCATTGCAGGAAGAAGCTCCTCTAAGAGCTTGAGAGCACCACTAATATTACAGGCTATTTCTTACCACTGTGCCTGGCTTTTTATGTGAGTGCTAAAGAACCAAACACAAATCCTTATGCTTACACAGCAAGCACTTTGCCAAATAAGCCATCTCTCTAGCTCTGACCCACTTTTTATAAATGTTTCACATGATATGGAGAAAAACGTACCATCTTTAAAGACTGAGTGTACACTTTGGTCCATGATCATTAGATCAAGATTTCTAATCATTTAAATCTTCCACGTACTTTGGTATGCTAGGAAAAAATATATTATAATACACTACGGTGATCATTTTGTCTATGTTCTTACAGACCTATCACTTTGCATTATATTTTCAGGGTATTTTATCAAATATACATATACTTAAGATATTCATGTCTTCTTGGTCAATTGAGTGTTCTATAATCTTTCTTGTTACCTTTGTTCCTTAAGATTATTTATCTAAATGATCTTATTTCTAAAATACATAGTTTTATTTCTCTATGATTTACTTTCACTTTGCTCCATTTTTATATTTTAGTACTTAGTAGAATTGGTTGAATTTATTCGTTTTATTTTTATGCTTGTATTGAACTTATATACTGTATTTTTTGATAGTTACGCTTGGATTTTTTTTAGTGCAGAATTCTTTTTTTCTAATTTATTTTTTAAATTTTATCACTTTTTATTCAGTTTACATCCTTGTCGTAGCCCCATCTCTCCTCCCCTTCCAGTCCCCTTTTCCCTACCCTTTCCCCCAACCTATTCCTCAGAAAGGGGGAGCTCCCTTTCCCATCCAGCCCAACTCATTAAGTTGCATCAGGACTGAGCATGTCCTCTTCCCCTGTGGCCTATCAAGGCAGTCCCACCTGGGACAGTGATCAAAAAGCAAGCAAGTAAATCCATGTCGGATGCAGTTCCCTCTTCCTTTACTTGAGGACACACATGAAGCCTAAGCTGCCCATCTGCTACATCATTACAGGGGGCCTATGTCCAGTTTGTGCATGGTCCTTGGTTGGTGCTTCAGTCTCAGTAAGCCCCTCTGGGCCCTGGTTTGTTGGCTCTGTGAATCAGCTAGAACAATGTTCCTTAAACTCATAAAATCAATAAGGGAACTGCTTAGTTCATTCTATAAGGTCTGTGTTATCTTGATTAAAACCAAAAACAAACACACAAAACTAGATAAAGACAAAACAAAACAAAACAAAAAAACTATAGACCAAATTTCTCAATGAACATGTACAAAAGTTCTTAATAAAAACCTTTTACACTGCATTCAAGAACACATGGAGATCATATACCAGGACCATTTTGCTAAGCTTACAGCCAAAAATGTAAGAGTTTGGTGTCCTTGGATTTTTAGAATTACTATTTAGCTTGCAAACTATAACAATAACTAAAACTCTCCCTTCACTTTAACACCTTAGTGTTCATTATACCCATTTTGACATATGTGATACTTTACTAATTTACTAATATTGTAGTTATTGTTTTAAGACCCAACATTAGAAAAAAAATTTCAGAATTCATATGGAACCACAAAAAAACCCACCAAATAACCTAAGCAATTCTAAGGGTAAATAATACAGCTGAAGTTATCATACTACTTGAACTCAAATTATACTAAATAGCTGTAGTTATAAAAACAAACTAATGCTGTTACAAAAATAATGCTTAGATCAATGGAATAGAATAGAGAACCCCAAAATAAATCAACAAAACTATAGCCACCGAATATTTGGCAAAAGTAGCAAAAATGTCCAATGGAAAACAGCCTATTTAATAACTGGTGTTGGCAAAACTGGATATTCATCTGTAAAAAAAAAAGTGAAATTAGATAAATTTCTTTTACCTCATACAAAGATCAACTCAGATTATATCAAAGACTTTAACTTCAAATGTGAAATGCTAAAACTACTCGAGGAAAAATATAGGGAATACTCTTCAAGATTTCAGAGTAGACAAAACTTTCTGAAAAGAACTTCAAGAGCACAGGAATTTGGCCCAAGAATGAACACATGGGATTACATGAAATTTAAATGTTTCTTCACAGCACAAGAAACTATCAACAAAGCAAGCAGCTCATAGAATGAGAGAAAAGTCTTTACCAGCTACACCTGAGGCAGGGATCTAATATCCAGAATTTATAAAATACTGCAAAAAGTAAACACAAAGAAAGCAAAACTGCCCACTACAAATAAGCTAATAAAATAAACATATGCAATTTTATTGTGAGTGGTATATGTACTTGTTTGTGTGTATGTGTATGTGAATGCATATGTAGACTAGAAGTCAATGTCAAGTGTCTTCCTCAATTACTGTCTTAGTTAGGGATATTGCTGTTCATCATTGCAGAAAGTCAGGACAAGAACTCAGGCAGGGTAGGAACCTTGAGGCAGGAGCTGATGCAGAGGCCATGGAGGGACTAGCTTGTTCCCCATGGCTTTTTCAGCCTGCTTCCATATAGAATTAGAACCATTATCCCATGAAGGAAGGGTACTACCCAAATAGGATACTCTCTCCCCCATTGATCACTAATTGAGGAAATGTCTTACAGATGGAACTGAATCTCCTTCCTCTCTGATGACTCTAGCTTATATCAGGTTGACATAGGAACTAGCCAGTACAATCACTTTCCACTTATTATTTGAGATAGAGTCTCTTATTTATCCTGGAGCTCATTGGTAAACTGGCTGGCCAGTGATTTCATGGGTCCATCTGTATCCACCTACCCAATGCTGGCATTATAAGTACACAGCATCATGCCTAGTTTTTAACATGGGTTCAGGAGACCCAAACTCAAGCCCTCATATTTTCACAGCAGGAAATTTACTAACTTAGTCATCTCCGCATATCTCATAATTTTATTCATGAATCATTTCTTGATGCATTTTTTTGTTTTGTGTAATAGCTTTTTAAATACAGGAAGAAAATAATTTAGAATTCCTTTTAGTGCAGCTGTTTTGGAAATGATGTTTTCTTGATTACATTTCATTGAAATGTCTTAGTTTTGCTGTTAATTAAAAAAAACAATCTTGTAATTATTTTTTTGAACCTTTATGCTTTTTTTTATTTTATGCCTATGGATAGGTTGCCTGTACACCACTTTGTGCAGAGCTCATGGAGGCTAAAAGAGGGCATCAAATTCCCTAGAACTAGAGTTACAGATGTTTGTAAGCCACCACATGGGTGCTGGGAATCAAATCCTGGTCCTCTGAAAGAAGACCACCAACTTAAAAACATTATTCCACTGTTTTTGGTTTCAATTGTTACTTTTGAAGTTAATTGTCATCCCAGTTGTATATTATTGGTCCTGTTTGGATGTAGTGTATCCTGGGCTTCTGAATCCACATATTTTCCTCATGTATGAATAATTCTCATTCACTGTCCTTTTATTATTCCCTTTTCACCAGTTTTAATATATTCTCCTCTGGCACTTATATTAAGTCCATATTAGACTATTTCTTATTATTTGTTTTCTTTTTTTTTATCACTTGTATTACATGACAGGTATGGTGGCTCACACCTGTAACCCCAGCACTTGGGAAGCTGAAGCAATGAGATTGTCATGAGTTTGAGACTAATCTGACTATGAGTTCTAGGTTTGCCTGGCTACAGAGTGAGACCCTATGTATTAGTCAGAGTTCCCTAGAAGAACAGAATCAAGGGAATACATTGTGTGTGTGTGTGTGTGTGTGTGTGTGTGTGTGTGTGTGTGTGTGTGTGTGAAAGAGAGAGAGAGAGAGAGAGAAAGAGAGAGAGAGAGAGAGACTTTCTTATCACCTGAGAGGCTGAAAAACCCAGAGTTACTAAGGCAGGGTAGGAAGCGAGGATAATTGTTGTTCAGTTCAAAAAGGTGGGTGCCTCAGCAGTTCCAATCTGGCACCAGAAACCATAAAAGTCCCTGGAGAGTTGCTGGTCACTAGTCCACAATGAAAGCATGAAAAATGCTGGTTCTGATAGCAGTGAAAGAATCAGCAGCAGCAGCAGCAGCAGTAGAGCAAATCAGTTCAGCAACCAAGAGAGAAGGCAAATAGGGCAAAAGACAAGTAAACTTCTTCTTTATGAAGTATGCATGGTTTGGTTTGGTTTGGTTTGGTTTGGTTTGGTTTGGTTTGGTTTGGTTTGGTTTGGTTTGGTTTGGTTTGGTTTTGGTTTTTCTGTACTAGTACTAGACGGAGCCCACAGTCCTGTAGTGACGAATCTCCCCACAGCCATCAGGCAGTCAGGACAGCTCTTCATGTAAGGCTCCCTACTCAGATTATTCTAATTGTGGCAAGTTGACATCACCCTTAATACCTTGTCTCAAACAAACAAAAATTAGAGAGAGAAAGACAGGTGGGGGAGAGAGTGAACCACATGGCATGTGGAGGTCTAAGGACAACTTATAGGAGTCAATTTTCTCCTTCCACTATGGGAATCCTGGGACTCAAACCCAGGCCAACAGCTTTGAAGCAAGTCCCTTTACCCAGCGAGCATCTCACCAGCTCTATTTTTATGTTTTATCTCCTTTTCCTTCTATACTGCATTTATTAATTATCCCTTAAGTTTTCACTTATTTTTATTCACTTATTGTTGTTTTCAATCCATTAAGTTTTTGGTTCAACAATTATAGCTTTTGTCTCTAGAATTTCACTTTCTTCACGTCTGCTCAGTCACTTTTGGTAGTGTAATGAATGCTTAGAATTCTTATTGTGCCCTTTATTTATATTTCCTTTGCCTTTTTGATCAGTGTTTAATACCTGAGTATTTTGATATCTGTGTCCTTGGAGAGTCCAAATGTAGTCTGTGTTGTATGTACTGATCTTTCCCTGTGAATTTCCTTACCATGTTTTTCACAATTTGATGATGAGTGCACTGTTACATCTTCATCAGTGGAAGTTTTGCACATGAAATTTGAAGAGGTTTTCCTCTAGAGATAAACCTCTAGAGAATGTTTTCTTCTGTTTCTTCCAGAAACCAAAGGATTGCTTCATCTTGAAAGGTTAGGCTCAGTGCAGGAGTTCCTGGTTTATCTCCTTTCAAAAGTGTGTCCTTTGAAAAACACTGTTGTCCTGAAGCACTAAGGACTCTTCAAATTCATCCATAATACCCAAAGTGTACATTTCTATTATGAATTGTTTTTTCAGTAGACTTATTCCATTTACACCAGAAAATCTAGCTCATCGAACAATTAGGTGGCACTGAAAATATAAAAGTTGAATCATTTCTATGTAAACTACTTTATTATTTCCCATCACTGAAAAGGCATTCTTCTTTCTCTTTATTTTCATGTATTTTTAATTCATTAGCCTGTATGAAAATCTATCATTGAAAGGAAAATCATGTCAAAAATCATATTTTTTTGCTCTTGTTAAACTGATTTCTCTCAAATGTCTATTATTACTGATAGTCTTCCCTTTAGAGGTAATAAAACTGCCAAGGAGTTTAGTAAAAAAAAAAGTTTTAAAACATCTCAAGAAGTAACTCTTCCTATCCTCTCTTCCATATATCAAACTAGTCCCTACAAAGTCCTCACTGACATCCCCATCTCTCTTTCTATCACTTGCCTAAAACATTTCTTTGTTAAATAAATTTGTCTTATTTTTCTGAGACCAGCCTGACAGTCATTATAAACTTCATGCAGGCCTTTAAATCATGATCCTCTTGTCCCAGTCTCCTGAGTGCTAGGATTAAAAGTTTGTGTCATCACACCCTGTTCCCTTCCCATAAACTCTTACTGTCATACACTAGGACCCTCAAGATTATATTCTTCCTCCTATTTATGTATTTATTTTCTAGGAAACACTCGGTGTTGTTACAGGACAGGTTGCTTAGATACAACCCCAAGTATGTCACCTAGAGCCACAAAATTCTTCAATGACTTTCCTTTACCTACCAAGGTATTTCTTAAACTTCAGTAATACAAAGACAAAACTTCATTTTGTTTTGTGTTGTTTTGTTCTTTTTTGTTGCTATTTGAGATGGGGTCTCTTTACATAGCCTTGGCTGTCCTTGAGTTCACTACATAGACTAGTCTGGCCTCAAACTCACAGAGATCTACCTGCCTCTGCCTTCCAAGGCGTGCCCCACCATGTCCAAGTTTGACAAAAAATTGTTTTGAGACAGAGTCTTGCCTAGGATTTTCTGGGCAATCAAGGTTGATCTTGAAATTATAATCTTCCTGCTCCTGCATCCCAAGTGACAAGATTTATAGGCATATGCAAACACATCTGGCATATATATATATATATATATATATATATATATATATATATATATACATATGAGTCCAAGCTGGCTTCAAATTTATGATCCTCCTGTCTTAGCCTCCTGAGTATTGTGTTTGCAGACATGTACCACCACACGTGGCTATATATACTTTGAAAAGAAAAGAAAAAGGAAAGTGTTATAGGCAAATAAAAAGGTAACATAAACTCCCTGTGTTTAAATGTTTCATACAACCATAAACTAAAATACCTTTACAAATTAAATAAAAACACAATTACCAAACCAATAAAAGTCAAATTAACACAATAATTTCATATGATAGCTAATGTTAGGCTCAAACTAAATCATCTTCTTAAACATGAGCATAAAATTGTGTGTTACAGCATAGGTTTGGTGATGGTGGCTGTTGGTTTTGGCTCACCTCTACTGTGATGCACCTGTGATGACTAAATCCTCCCACTTCTTTATTCAAAGCCCTGGAACACTTCCCCTGTATACTGGTGATGTCATTTGGTTTCAACTAGGGCAAATACATCAGTATAATTTACTTTTCTTTTCTAGTGGCCTTAATTGCCAAGGGAGTGCTCATCAAACAAATTGGTGGTATGATTTGGAGTCATCTAATCATGAAAGCCAGCTTTGGCTGAAATTTTATAGCTGTTTTTAGTTTAAAGGTAAAAGATTTAAAGATTCAGATCACATATGTTACATTGGCTCTGCTTTTTAGACTGTCCTTCAGACCAAAAAGGAAAAGAAACTTTAAAATTTTACGTTCTCACAGATATTATTTAGCCAATGAAATACATCAATTCTTATATCACTTTATAGACTATGGCATGGCTTTCCATAATCTTCTTCCATTTTTCTCTCTAGCCATGTACCAGATGAATGTTTTTGTAAAAACTTGAATACTCAACCACAATCGGTCCAAAACATAGATGGTAGAATCTAGAAATAATCCCTCATTATAAAAATAATCTTAAAGAAATTACCTAAAGTTTTCAGATTAGGTCTCATACTACTTAAAGAAATATTGGCGTAGGGGACAGGATGTCAGATGATACTAGGCAATGACTACTAGAATCAGGAAAGGTTGGAAAGCAGCTATCTAGTGAGGTAGTTGATGACAGAAGAACAATGATTTCCGTACTAAAGAAGGAAAGCAGAGCTTCAGAAAATGAAACAGAAGGGGAGTCCATAGTTCACCCTTCAGGGCTCAGGTCAAATTGGGGCGTACTTGTGGTGAGAATTTTGTCTTAAAAACACACACCCACAAAATGTTATGTGACTATGTTTTTGTTTTGATCCCAGGTGTGGAATCTGGAGATGCTTCTGCTTGACCACAGCAGCTGACTATGATTTCTCCTTTGCTCTGGTCAGGATGTGATTTTGCCAGGTGAAGATATTATACATTTGGAATTCTGGAGAGGGCATAAATTCAAGAGCCCCTGAGAGGGCCTAGAGTAGCTGCTCCCCCTGTTGCTCCTGCTGCTGCTCCAGATGCTGCTGCTGCTGCTAGTAGTGATAGTGGTCCATGTTGTTGCTGTTGATGGTTGCTTCTGCTGGTTACTGGATTGCTGGCTGTTGATTGTCACTTGCTGTTTGATGGTTGGAGATATCTTGGCAATAAAGATTAGACTTACCCCAAAGAACTCAACACCCTAATCAAGAGAAAGTAGTCTAAAGAGATCTGCTCTCCCTTTCCCCTATATTATTTCTCTCCTGCCTAGTGTTGGGGGGTTGTAAGGGACAGGGGTTGTGTAGGGAGGTAGGAAATTATCCCCCCAAAAGGAGCCAAAATCCAGGCTACAAGTACCATGATCCCATTTTCGAGTTAGTGCAACTGAAGAGAGTGGACTATGGCTAAGACAAAGACAGAACTTTAGAAAATTCAGAGACCAAATCCCAACCAGATCTCAATGCATGCTGAGCAAATCCACAACCCAAATGGACATGAATCTTAACGTAAACATATCGTATATGTGGTAGGAAAAGATCGTTTTTCAGCACTTAACTAAAAGAGCAGAAGAAACCATTTTTAACCACTCCAGCATGGAGTTACTCTTACTTCCATGCTTTCCTCATTGTAAAGGACTGTAATATCTCAAATCATGAGCCACAATAAATTTTCCTCTCAAAAAAAAATTTAAAGGCCCTTGGACCAGTGAGATAGCTTAGTGTTTGACTCTCCAAACCTGAGTTCAATCCCTAGAAGCCAAATAAAGGTGGAAGGAGAAAACCAACTTCATAAAGTTATAAAATTGTTCTCTGACCTACACACACTCACAACACACACACCACTGTGGCATATGGTCATACACACACTCTCTCTCTTGCTAATAATACTAATAACTTTTAAAAATAATTAAACACCCCTGTTGCTTAGTAGGTAGATGGTTCTAAAATCAAATGTCTCTCTATGCAGAGCCTACTCTGTGAAAACAAGAGATGTGTAAGAGGTACGGCTTAAGTCCTGACCTGCAGAATGCCTCTCTAGAAGCGAAAACTCTGAATCAGAGCCACACGTAGGAGGAAAACTGAATCAGAGCCACAAGGTGTCCCACACATTGGGAATCTGCTCTGTGCCACAGACCGATGTGACACTAGTTAGCTTCATGAAAGAGGCACGAACACTGGCAAGTGTTAAAGTGCCAGGGTCTAAAGTGGACCAGCAAAAAGCTTCTCAACAGACCTATCTACCTGCAGGCAGGGTACCTCTTGTTAAAGTACCAACTGTCCATACGCTATACCCTCTGGTTGAAAGATAAACAGCACAAGGATCAACACAGAAAGTGTAACACCAAAAGATTCTGAGACCATTAGAAGACACCAACCCAAAAAGCCAAGGAAGAAAAAGAAAAGCAAGACTACATAGAAAGAAGATCTACCTCTGCCTGCCCCCCCCCCGCCGCAAGTGCCCACATAGAAACACACCACACTTCATCTCAGACAAGTAACCACATAGAGACCGTCTCTTTAACATCTACTTTTAATTTTATAGATCACCTTGTCCTGATCTGTTTTCTCTCTCCATTTATTTATTTATTTGTTTATTTCTGTATTTGTTTTTTAGGTAAGCTACCCCAAGCTACACAGGTAGGCCTTGAACTGAGGGTCTCCCTGCCTCAGCCTTCCCGGTGCTGGAAGTACTTTAGGTTCTGTGATTACACTCTTTTATTTTAACATCTTTGGTTCTTCACTGTACCTTTACCTGAAGATGACTTATCTCCAACTCCAGCCCCCTTTTGTTGTTTCTTCATTATTTTTTTTTACTCTTTCCTCTTCTATTTTTCTCTGTTGCTCAAGCGCTAATTGCCATTCTTAGTTTACTTTTCCATACTTTAATTTATATCAGTTTATATATGGTATAATACTTGTTCCTTTATTCTCCAAAAGTTGGTAAAGTTTAAGGGATGATTGTTTTAAATTGCCTATCACTGCATTTTCATATTGGGCATATCATCAGTTGTGATTGCTTCTGTTGACACTATTCTGCTCTTAGTGGTGCTTTAAGCATATGCACCAAGGGTTCGCAAATGATTTAAACAACCACCTAGTCCAGTGAGAAAGAATAAACCCCACTTCAACCTAGTCCAACTTAAACACCATAAATAATTCAGCTAAAAGAATACAGGTGATTTTAAAATACCCAATTAACAACCCAGTCCTATCTACATATGGCTCAACACAGAAACACAAGAAAATCAAAACCAAGACAAAAATGACCCCTGCAAAAATTGCCAAATCCATAGTACTGGTTTCCAATGAAAATGAATTAGATGAAACACCAGACAAATTATTCAAAATAATAATAATCAGAGAATAAAAGACATAAATAAAATCCTAAAGGATTTCAAAGAGAAAAAAATAAATAAGGCAATACAGGATATAAAAGAGGAATTTAATACACAAGTCAAACTAAATTTTTGGAAAAGAAGAGCCCAATTAATCAAATAAAAAGTTCAGTAGAAAGTCTTAACAATAGAATGGACAGGGTAATCATTGTGACTCGCTGACCAGACAATACAGCCCAAATGTGAGCTCCAGATTCAATGAGAGACCATGAAAAAATAAGGTGGACAGTGATAGAAAAAGACACGTGATGTCAAACTCTGGGTTCCAATAGAACAGATACTTGATGTCAAACTCTGTCTTCCATTAATAAACAGACTAACAGAGTGAACAGACAGTACGTAAAAGATGAAGTCCAAAGGGGGACATAACTACAGATACGGGGGAAATCCAAACAATCATTAGGTCTTACTACCAAAGCCTATATGCCACAAAATTTGAAAACCTCAATGAAATGGACAATTTTCTTGAGAGATTCCACCTACCTAAATTAAGCCAAGAGCAGATAGGAAGACTGAATAGACCTATATCCCCCA
>CM053742.1:40232565-40248282 GCA_028658305.1 Pachyuromys duprasi
ACCATGTGTGGATGTGGCCTGGAACCCCCGCTCAGATGGGGCCCATGATAGCTTGGTGTCGGACTGAAGATCCTAGTGAGGGAAACAGGGACTGTTTCAGTCATGAACTTGATGGCTGACTCTTTGACCCTCCCCCATACATGTGGAGCTCTTGTCCTCACCAAGTCTTACTAATTTCCCCTTTTTTTCATATGATTCTCTGCACTCTGCCGAAGGCTTGGTTGTGAGTCTCATTATCTGCTTTGATACATTGCTACTTAGAGTCTTTCAGAGGCCCTCTGTGGTAGGCTCCTGGCAGACATATTTCTAAGAACTAAAAAGTGTTATTTATGGGTCCTAGGGTTTTGCCATAAGAATTTCTCCAACTTTAGCTCTATCAGGAAGCCCCTTCCTCAGGACTTTGAGGGGTTGGTTCAGGCTATTCACTAAACCATGGCTAATCGAATACAGAAGTAAGAGGCATTTGCAGTGAAATGATAGAACATTAGGACATAGAGATGCATGTTTCTGCAGATATCTACCAAAAATCTTTTGTAAATTTTGTTCTATCTCTGAATCTAGGTGGGAGAACAAAAATTTGTCAATACTATGAGTGAATAGAAAACTATGTATTCTGATTGTTTGAAGAGAATTGAACATTGCTTAGGCTAGGGCATTAAAAAACCCAACCTGTCACCAATAGAAAACAAGCTAAAATATATTTGGATGGAATGAAATTTTGGCTTCAAACACTACTATTATGATACTGACACAGATGCTTTAATTTGGCTTTGGATCTTCATGAAAGGAGAGTTGATAAAATTTCATAAAGTTAGTGACAGATCAGTTGCAATTTCAGTACTTTCTAAACTATCCTTGACAAGGAGGCCAAATATGTTTGTACAACTTTTAAAATCAGTGTTAACTAGGCGTCAGCTTTGCTGATGCCCTTTTCAGCACCATTCTTATCTTAATATGTATCATAAATGTCCAGAAATGGAAACGAAGTGGTCACGTATAGCTTGCTAATTTTTAGTTTAGGAGAAATGCTGTTTCATTCTAGTAACCTCTGAAATCACAGATCAAAAATGTCAATAAATAATAATACCCCTCATTGTCTGAGTGTTTTAGTTCATATTCCCTACCCCAAATCAGACCTGAGTGAGTAATTTTGTTCAGGCAGTGATGTTAGGAAATATTACTAGGGATATAGGATGTGAAACAACAGCCAAGATGGGTTCTTATGGCTAGTGGGTTCAGCCCTGCCCACAAAGCATGACAAGATTTGCAAAGTAAACAAGCTGTGGAATTAATTAACAAATTTCAGTCCTTCGAGTCTGAAGTTAGTGTGTGGAGTAAGTACCTAGGCGATATGATGACATGCTCATACTTTGTGCTACACTTTTAAAACAATACTATAGAAGATCATAAATTATATGTTTATGGTATATTTTCTTTTTCTCATATACCTCATAACACTGATTTTTAATTAATTAATTGATGTGTATTGATGCTTTGCCTGAATGTATCTTTCTATAGAGTAGTCATCCAGTGCCTCAGAGACCAAAGGAGGGTGTCAGATCCCCTGGAATTGGGGTAGGCAGACAGATTGAAAAGGAATTCCACAATTGAAAAGTATCTTTACTACAATTAAGAATTAAATTAAAAATTCAATAGATATTTTCAAGCAGTAGAGAGAAATTATAAACTGAAAGTACACACAATTGAAAGAAAATATAAAGATGTAAAAAATGCAAAAAAATATATGGAACAAGATTAAATAATCTAAGATGTATGGTTAGTTTAATCTTCAAGAAGAAATTGAGGAACCCAACATATAATGATTAAAGGAATTATGTACAATATGGTTGAAATATCATATTTCTGAAATATCATATTTCAGTTTACCTATTCCTATGAACTCTCTGACAAAAACTTCCAGAGGGGAAAAAGAAACACTACCAAAATAACAATAACAATTGCCTTTTCAGAAGAGAACATTAATGCCAACAGTCATCTTTAAATTGTTTAGCATCATAGGATTCAACACTCAGTGAAACTTTTTCACAAGAGGAAAACAAAGTAAAAATCAGACAACCAAAGAAATAATGAAAGGAGTGTCTTAGGTGGAAGTGAACTAATGCAAGGAACAAAGAGCACAGGAAAAGACAAATGCACAGTAAAATCCCAATGAGTACACCATCCTTATTTATTGACCTTAAAAACAACTTACATACAATATATTTTGATCCTATTCTTTTGTTTCCCCCAACTCCTCCCATATCATCTCAGTTCCTTACCAACTCACATCTACATTCTTTCTCTCTCAAAATGAATGAATGAATGAATGAACGGCTAAATAAACAAAAACCCCTGAAAAACAAAGCAAAAGCATGCACAAAAAACATACGAGGTTTTTGTATTGTTTTGTTTTGTTTTGTTTTGTTTTGTTTTGTTTTGTTTTGTTTTGTTTTGGTCTGGTCTTGGTCAATCATGCGGCCTGCCCTGCAGTGTGGTTGACAGACACAGTGACATTCCATTGGAGAAAACCAATTTTCTCTTTTCTGGTAGGTATCAATTGCAAATAGCTTATTGATTATGGGTTGGGCTTTGTGCCCACATCCCCTTCTCAGTATGGAGGATTTTACCAGGTTTGGACCTGTGCAGATATTGTTCATGCTGACATAGTCTCAGTGAGATCATATGTGTTTCAGTCTTGTTGTGTCTGGAAGACACTGTTTTCAGTCATGACTTCTGGCTCTTACAATCTTTATCTCTCTTCTTCCACATATATATCTAACCATGAGGTTCAGGGTTTGATAAACACATCCCATTTAGGACTAAGTACTCCAAGTTTCTCTCTACACATTGTTTCAGTCATGCGTCTCTGTGTTAATTCCCATCTACTACAAAATGATGCTTATGTGACAAGGGCTAAGCAATGTCCTGAACTAGGTATAGCAATATGTATATATAGGAGTCATAAGACTTATTTTATTGCTTTGTTCCTTTACCTGAAAAGTAGTAGTAGATTTCTCCCCTAGGGACCATCCTTAGGATTTGAATTTCTCCCCTAGGGGCCATCCTTAGGAATTTCATTATAGGATTGAAAATATTTAAAGAATTCAATAATGGCACTAGTGATGTAGCAATGTGGAGAAGAACAAATTGAGTTAAGGAGCCATAAAATTTTTACGTTGAAAAATGATGAAGACATTCATTTATGGTAAAAGTTTATAAGTCAAGTTTATTATAATCTGTAAGATGTAACTAAAAATTTTATGCCACTTTCATTGTGATACAGTTCATATTCAATACAATCCATACGTTCAAAATGCAAAATTCAATAGATTTTAGCATGTTCCTTTTGCTAGACTATAGAAATATTACTAGTTTTATATGTTTCTTTTTGCATGCTTTGACTCTCCTAAATTCATTCAATTAATTCTAATAATTTTTGTGTTGTTTTTGGGGATTGCTATATGTAATGTTTTGTAAAAAAAAAAAAAAAACAACAATAAATAAAAAACATCTTCCTTTTCTCTTTGGATGCCTGCATGGGTTTTTGTTTGGTTGGTTGGTTGATTGCTTGATTGATTCATTCATTCACTCATTTTGTATTGGTTTTTTTTTCTGGCTTAATTGTTCTAGCTAAGAATTCCAGCAGTATATTGAATAGAATAGTCAGGCTAAGAATCCTTGTTTTGTTCTTCATCTTAGACAAGAAGCTTTTAATTTTCACCATTGTGATATTAGCTGTGGATTTGTAATATATGGCTTGTATGTGTGTGGAGATATATTTTCTCTACACCTAGATTCTGATTTTTTAAATAATGTATGCAGGTGTGTATATTAAGTTGCATGGTCATGAAGCAATATCTAAAAAAGAAACAATTCACTTATATTGGTTATTAGGAATGCCAAAGGAAGTTTTGAGTGTCAACAAAAATATGAAAGAAAGCTTAATTTTTTCAAAACTTTTCCACTATTTAAAAATGCATGTGGGAGAATTTACATAGAAGTGCATTTACAAATATGTAGACATCAACATGAAAGTATAACCTTCTGGAAAAAAAAACAGTGACGAGGAGCCTGTGATTGTGAGATTTCAAAAAAGGTTTATTTTCTTCCAAGTATTTTACTAAATTGTTTGAATAGTCTAAAGGAAAACATTAAAGGTGTTTCATTACTAATATAATAAATAAAAATAAAGCTAGAAAGTTAAAGAAAGGAAATGGATGCAAAAGTCAAAGATAATTAGGAAGCAGGCCACGAAACATCCAGAAACATGATGGAAAAACGGTTTTGTAGCTTCTTTGCATGGAACCTGTCAGTATGATACCAGTGTCAGAGGTTCCCACATACTCTTTCTCCTTTTTAACCGTTTCCTTTTTTAAAGATTTGTTTTTTATTTATGTTTTTATAATACCTTTTAAAATATTGTGGGTTTTTTTTGTTTGTTTTTTGAGATTATCCAGTAGACATGCTAACTTGGAAGTGCGAAACTTGAAAGGCCTCAATCTGAGACAAAGTACTCCAGGCAACCAAGGAATGCTGAGGGTAGGAAAAACAATGTTCCCCAAGAAACATGAATTAGTTACCCTATACTAAATGCTCATTCCTGGAAACATACACATACAAGTCATATTATATAGACTAAGAAAGTTTTATTTATGACTTTAAGGATACACACACGTAGCAACAATTAAAGACTCATTTTCATTATTTAATTGTGTGTGTTCAAGTATGTGTACATATATGCATGTGGGTGCCTGAGGAGACCTGAAGAGATACCCTGGATCTGGAATTACAGGCAGTTAATTGTAAGCCACCTATTCAAGTGGGTACTGGGAATAGATCTCTGGTCCTCTGGAAGAGTGGAAAGTGCTCTTAACCAGTGAGTCATCTCTCCAGCCCTGGTTTTACAGTTTCTTAAGTGACTATCACCTATATGTGAACCATAGATAACTTACTACCTATCCATGTATACTTACCATGGCCTTCTCTGAGAACTCAGGTGGTGAATGCAGGCAGAGTACACCTGGTAGAGTCCGTTACTTGCCCAGCTTTCATGTGATTCTGCCAGGTATATACAGGGTAAGTGGGGTGTTTTGGGGTTTTTTGTTGTTGTTGTTGTTCTTTGTTTTTTGATATTTTGTTTGTTTGCTTGGTTGGGGTTTGTTTGTTTGATTGATTGATTTTGTTTCTTCTTCCTCTTCTTCTTCTTTTCTTTTCTTCTTTTTTTTTTTTAGATCTGCTTATTCAACATGACACCATGGTTCATTATTCCTAGGTACCAAATTCAATTATCCATTCCAGCAACTGCTCCCAACTATGTGTCAGTAAAAACAACCCTGCACCAGCCAGCATCCACCCAGGCTATAAAACAGGTTTCAGATTTCCATAGTGAATCACGTCCTTGAGATGTTAACAGGAGCCTGCTTTTCCCAGACAAATATGTCTTTCCTTAAGGGTGGGACCTTTCATTTTTCCACCCACACACGATCCATAAAAGTCCTTTAATCATCTTTAGCTCTATTTGCTTTAAATAAATTTCATTTGTGGTTCCTCATGGGCATATGGGGTAGGAGTATGCTATCATTTTTCCTATGCCCTAATAACAACACCCATTTTCTTTTTCCTAATGGCTACTTCCTAGATTATCCTGAGCCACTGAGATCCTGTCAGATTAACTGTTTTGAAATTCTGTCCATTTTTTCACTATTATCTTGGTTAGGTATCAAATCATGTAGTTGTCTTTAACTCCTCATTTTATGTCACACCCCACATGAGTTGCTCCAGTAAATCTAGTTCTGCTCTGCTCAGTAATACTAGTTGTTAGGAAGTTGGAAATTAAAGCCACAGTGAGGTGCCCTTATATATCCTCTAAAATTGCTAAAAATATATCTGTTACCAACCCCAAAGGCTGATGAGGCTGCAAAACAACTGGAGCTCTTGAACTATTATCAAATAGCAAAATGGTAGAGGTTTCTATGGAAGGCAATTTGGTAGCTTCTTATAAAGTTAAACGTGCAAAATATGCATTTACATATAGGATATTATTTATGTTAAATGCATACTTAGCTATATAATATATATTCTATTCTAATATTTTTATCCAAAAAATGAAATCTCATATTTCTAAAAATATTTGCAAATGTCTATTCATAATCACAAAATATGGAAACAACCTAAATGTCCTTAAGTTGATGAATGAAAAAATAAACTGATATTTCCATAAAATGGAAGTTTAAATCGGCCACATTATGAATGAATATCAAATGGATTTTTCTCAGTAGAACCTAAACACAGAAGGTTATATACTACGTGACCCCATCTATGTGAAGTTCTGGAAAAGATGAAACCATAGGGACAGAAAATAAATCGGTAATTTCCAGTGGTTGAAAGTAAAGGGCTGGGGAATGTTACAACCACAAAAAGGCAATATGAGGGAATTTTTAGTAGTTGAATTCCATTATACCATCCGGTGGTGGTAATAGTAGTGGTGGTGGTGGTTGTGGTAGTAGAGAGGAAGAAGAGGAGCAAAAAAAAGAAGAAATATAAATATAGGAGTTTATCAAAATACTACTAGTTCAAGCCACATTTACCCTGCCCTTGATTCCTACAGTGATCTTCCAACTGCTCTCTTGGCTCCTCTGATGACATCATACCTATACCTGACAAAGTGAAGATAATACCCAGTGTTTTTACCATAGCCCCAGAGTCCATACTTGACCTGGCTCTCACCAACCTCTCCAACTTCATCACCAAACTGGTCTCAATTTGGTATTTCAGCTACACTTATTTCTTTGCTTGTCCATATGCTGGTCAAGGGCAACTTCAACAACAGGGATTTTACTCTTGTTTTCTAGCACCTGAATGTTCTTTACAAAATACCCTCATAGCTTATTCCCTTGTTCATAACTCCCAATAGCTGTCCATTGCCTGTAGAATAATACTTCAATTCCTCAGCATGCCAACTTAAGGCTATTAGTGGTACAGCCTATACTCATTTCTATATCCACACCTATCATACATTGTGTTCCAAATGCCACATACTCTGTTTCTGGATTCTCTCCATTTCCCCTAATTTGCCTGGTGAATATCTACTTACTTTCAACTTTTTGACTGAGCTCCAGCATTATCTTCAGGTAAAAGAGGTGGCTCCCTCTTCAGAGGCCCACCATACCCTATGTGTACCTCTATCTGAGCATGTGTATTAATCTGTCTCTTTGGGTATTTAATACACATGAAAATTTAAGAAGCATTGGACCAACATGTGTCACAGGTGTTTTGTCTGATTGTATTTCTCTTTCTTGCTAGACTGGAAAGCCCTCAGGGGTTTTAATCTATCCCCACAGACTAACACAAGGTCTGATTCCAAACAGGGACTCAATAAATGTTAGATGAAAGAGTAACTTCATGGCAGTGTGTCCACACCTCCTTTCTCTTGACTTCCATGTTCCTTTCCTGTACTGAATGTGTTTACCCAGAAATCACAGTGGCTGTGCAGAAGTACAGTCCTATTTATTTGCCCAGTGTAGGTGGAACCAGACTGTGAGTTTTCCTTCTTTGTTCTACTAGCTCTCTAGACCCTTGCAGATCTATTTGTGGTGCTCTTTATTTAGCTAGATATTTAGCCATAAGACCTAGCCTCTGAAATATGAATTTGAGAACTCTATTCTTTAGTGCAAAGTCCAGGTCTGTACATTTTTTAAAACTTTGGTATTTGGTTGTGGGGTGGGGTGGGGGTTGATGTGGTGTATGTGTACATGTGTTTGCAAGTATGTGTATCCATACACTTACATGTGAAGGCCAGAGGAGGACACTTGCTATCTTCCTCTATTTCTTCCTTTCTTGTTTCCTTGAGATAGGATCTTTTACTGAACCAGAAGGTCACCATTTAGGCTTACACTGACTGGCCAAAGATCTCCCTGAATGTGACTGTTGTCTCTGCCCACCCCCACCATGCTGATAGTATAGGCATAAACAGCATTTACATGGACTCTGAGGATGAAACACCGTCTTCTTGCTTACACAGCAAGCTCTCTTACCTAACAAACCATCTCCCCATGCCCAGATTATAAATTTTCCAACCCAAATCAATTATTTCACTAATGAGCTCTCAATCTGTATTTGAAGGAAGCCACCCTGGAAGAGCAGAAAAAATAGATACATTCATACTAAGTTTTAATTTTTTACTTGACCAATTGCATAGCCAACTTTTATGATTAAACCTCTCTGTGATTCTAAGAAATACTGCTTCAAACAAAATCTTTACCTAGTTTAGTTTTGAACTAAACTTGTACAGCAAACATTAATCTGAAAAGTCCTTGACCTTCTCCAGTATTTCCTAAAAAAACAACATAAATTGTTTCCACCCACCTGCCTTTTAGTAGTATCACAACTTTCCTGGTAAGGATGATGTGTTGCTGAACAAAGGCTCATCATGACTACATCAATCTGAGTAATAGATGGGTGTGGCCCGAGAAGATTTTTTAACTGATTGTGACTCATTCCTACATAGTGTACACTAATTACGCTTCCACCTACTTATTTTTTTTCCAGAAAAAATTATAAATGCATCAATCAAGCCTGGGTCACCTGCAGTGTGACTCAGCAGTTTCTTTCCTTGAATCACAGAAAAATTTTGAAGGCATTAGAACGCAATATCTGCAAAGCTGGCATATCAAATATTAATGAGCCTTCTAGCCCCAGTTGCATTTAATTTCTTCCTTCCAAGTCAATTACTCCAGCAGAGATCCATAGAAGTAAGCACAAGTCTGACAGTAAGAAACAGAGAACGTGGAAACCGCACTAATTCCACCTGACAATTTCATTTTTGCATCCTCTTTCTATGTGCATTTGTCTGCTCCAGAAAGTCACATCTGTGATTCTTCTTTTTCCCTCACTCCCTACACATGCAGTGGCAAGGTCCTACCATGTCAATATACCTCTTGCAGATTCCCCTCATCCATACACACCCTTTCCCATTTCCACTAGATAATTGACAGTGGGGTTAGAAAAAGGATGGTTAGTTTGGGGAGATAGGCCCCCAAATAGATTGATGCAATCGTGTAAACCTGCTTCTAGTTTTGCCCTCATCAAGTCATTCTCTGTATTATGATCAGAGGGATTTTCACAAAATGAAAATCGAATTCTAAGCTTCCCCACCTTGAAACTTTTTAATGGTTCCCCGTTGTCTTTAGGGCGAATGTGGGATCCCTTGGGTTTAGAAGGTCTTATATGATTCCTGCTTTTTCTCAGTCTATAACTCACCAGTCATCCCCTTCAAACCTGTGCTCTTGGGATACTGACGTAGCTCTTCCAAGTCCCCAAAAATAAATTGTTCATATCACAGGGATTACACTGTGCTATATTGTTATGCACTGACTGTTTATTTGACTGTGATTTTTCACCGGATGGCAAGCAGAGTAACTGTGCTTCTCTTCATTATTTTTGTGCCCAGTTCATAGCACAATACCTGGTATATAGTAGGTGTTCAGCAAATGTTGTTTCATATTCAACAAGTTTGAGTATATTTCACACTTTATTCATTCCTCCAAAGAAGCTGTCCAGGGTTTCCACGCTCTTTGTTCTTTTCTTTCCAAGACTTTGCCTAATTGAATAGTAAAGCATAGGAAATAGGTAGAAATGAATATGATAGTTTCATTATTGATGAAGCTAACTTAAGAAAATTCATTCAGAGGTACAGCCAAATAAAACAAATGAGACAGATTTAAGCCTTCAATGGACAACAGAGGTCTCTACCATAGAGTAGAAGAAATTACATGCACTCTATGGTCATGCTTTTCAACAAGAAAGACTATATGAAGACCTAGCTAGGTACGACAGCCAAATTACTTTCCTCTAAACATGCTCAGATGGAAGCTGGGGAGAGCAAAGACACACTCTGCTAGAAACTTCTAAATTCTTGAGCTGAATTCATATACTTTCATATAGTCTTATTAATAATAAACAACAGCTAAAACAATTAAATTGCCTTTGACTACAACTATATTTATAATGCATATTGTTATTAATCCAGAATATTGCAGCTTTAGAGGCTCAGTGGGTAAAGGTGCTTGCCACCAAGCCTGAAGACCTGAATTTGATCCCTAGAACCTAAATGGTGGAAGGGGAATCAACTCCTGTTAGTTGTTCTCTGATGTCCACAGCACATGTACTACACCTCCTACATAAGTAAATGTAATTAAAAGTTTTAGGAGAGAGAGAAAGAAGCAGATCTTTGAGTTCCAGGCCAAGCTGTTCTACCCAGCAATTTCCGGGACTACAGAGTGAGACCTTGCCTCAAAATAAAAAGAAAATCATAGCTTTAAATTTGAAATGTTTGGGTGATTGCTTTAGTTATTTTCATTATTTCCTAGCTTGCTTACATAGTGTTCAAGTACATGACATGCATGATTTCTACTGAAGCTTTATTTGAGTCCTAATAAAATCAATTTTGTAACAGTGATGTGACTAACTGGAAAGAAAACATTCTCTATAAGATTCAAAATTCAAGATATTTTATTAAATTAACTTTCTTAGCTGTGTTATTCGTATTCTATGTAGTCTTTTGCTTCCATGTGTTATATCTGACAGAGTTTTACCAAAAGGCTCTCAAAGCCATCAGTTTTGTGTGAGTTTGTCAGTGAGTTTTAGACAGTTTTTACTTTATAATATCGATACTAAACAATTTGATGTTATACCTTTGCCCCTCACAATACTTTTTGCCTTGAATTCTGCTTTATCTGGAATTGGCACTACTGCCTCTGCTTTCCTTTTGTTTATGCTTGCAAATGAAGAAAATACTTTCGTACAATCTTTTCATTCTAACATTCAAAATTTGTGGCTAGGCATGGTGGTATACATCTTTAATCTCAGAACTCTCCTTCAGTTATAGGACAGTCTGGTCAACATAGCAAGTTTCAAGGCAACAACACAGTGAAACCCTATCTAAAATTAAAATTCAGCATTTCTTGTTTCTAATAAATAATAATTATATTTGGTATTATAATCTTAACCTTTTTTTATTTTGTGAAACAGAGTTTCTCTGTGTAGCCCTGGCTGTTCTGGAACTCACTCTATAGACCAGGCTGGGCTCAAATTCAGAGATCCACCTATATCTGTTTCCTGTGTGCTGAAATTAAAGGCATGCACCGCCACCACCCGGCTTATCAACATTTTAATTTTAACAAATAAGGTTTTTATGTCTGTGGTAAAAGAGTATATACACATGAGTGTTTATGCCTCTGGTGGCCAAAAGAGGGTGTGGATGGTTGTGAGCTACCTTCCTTGAGTGCTGGCAACTAAACTCAGGATCTCTGCAAGACCAGCAAGTACTCTTAAACACTGAGATATCTATTCAGCCCCTTTTACAGATAGTGCTTTCAACAATTCTTATTTTACCTGGTTTCTTTGCTTGTTAGCCCTCAAAGCATAAAATGTTTGATGCCCTGAATAAATTTAGTTACTGCATGAAATCTTAGACCATCTCGTGTTTAGGCTCTACTCTGTCAGGTCCCGCTGCCTCGAGAGCAATGAACATCCTTACACTTTGCACCCACAGTCAGGAAAAAGTGATATTTGTTTTCTTCACTGATATTTCAACAACAATTCTGTTTTTTTTTTATTTCTAGGACTTTTTATTCTATTATCACAGTCTTAATTCTCTATGTCTTCATTTTTTTAAATTTTTTGTTTAAATCAACTATTTTCTTGCTATTATTTTCCTTCATTTCTACTATAAAAGACTCTAAGACTGCTCCTCTTTCACAGAAGTGATAGCTCATAGCTTTGAATATCATTTTCCATCTACATTCTTCCCCTGGGCCTTCTGGGTTGTACTTCTCCTATGCTTCTTTTTGCTTGCTTTTTTGTTTGGAGTAGTCACCCATATAACTATGTTTTTTTGCTATTTCCTCATTCCCAAGGTGAATATGGATCTAGCTTGCTGGTTTTATTTAAAAAAAAACAACAGACTTTAGTTGTTCTAATTTTCCTCTGGGTACTATTCAATTCATCTGCAGAGAATTTGATTGTGTTGATGTGTATTGCTCTCATCCCGGTTTTCAATTCCCAGAAAATAATCATTTCCAGAAGTTCTGATGCTTTCATGAAGGAACTTCTTTGAGCTTGATTTTCTGAGGAGCTCAGTCAGCAAAAAAAAAAAAAAAAAAAAAAAACATGGAAAACTGTAACTGATAGCACACATCTTTGATAACGGTTCTCTTTAACTGCAATCAAATGTCATCTATCCTCCAATTTACTTGCCAGTGGTTTGTTGGTGTTGTTATTATTGTTGTTGCTGCTGTTATTGTTGTAACGAATTTTTAATTCAATTTATGAACAACTGGTATTCCGTCAATTACAAAGAAAAATTCTGCAAATATGAAGGAAATCATTTTACATCTTCTTCACTGTCGGTTTTGTGGCTCAGGATCAACACATCATCATTTTTTTTCTTACTAAATATATGGAGAGGTAAACTAACAAAAAAGAGTGTGGGAACAGATGCTCTAGATCTCTCATAGAGTCTTCCCACTGATAAATAGTTGGCTGCTGTGCTTGTTGATAGTCCAGATCTGATGATGATTATGAGCCACAGAACAAAGAGGGAAAGAGGCTTGAAATGATTACCTTTATCACATTAGTAGATTTTTTTAAATTGGCAACAAAGAACACATTATACTTTTTAATGGAGTTCTGTGAGTTGCTGTCCTTGGAGTCTGACAGACCTGTTGCACACATGAACTCAAGCAGCTGTAGTTATCTATACAAGCCCTGCAAAAGATTTATCCAGTCAAAAATTTTAGCATAATGTTGTGTAGATAGTTCAATTCTGCTTCCCGGGAAAACACAAGTTAAGTTCTTAATATCTAGTAGTTTACAACCACCTGTATGCAACGTCACCTCTAGTGGATCTGATGACCTCTTCCGGCTTCCATGGGCACTCACACATGTCAGACATTCAGACACACACACACACACACACACACACACACACACAAATGATATTTTTTAAAAATGTAAATCAAAGGGAAGCTGGAGAAACAGCTCAGAAGTTAACAGTACTTGCTGCTTTTCCAGAGGACCTAAATGTGGTTCCCAGCAGGCCCAATACTCCAGTAGGGCTGTTCACAACCACTCCAGTTCCAAAGGTTCCAACACTTTCTGACCTCCATGGGCTACACACACACACACACACACGGGGAGCGGGAGGGGGATGACAGAGACAGATAATAGTTTTTAAAAATCTCAAAAAAAATTTTAGAATGTAGAGAGAGGGCTCACAATGCTCCATCCCTAGCTTAAGAGCTATTGGCAGTTTGGAGCTGCTGAGAGAAGGCAAGTCACTTATCTTTTATGGAGTAGCCATTGATGAGTTCTCTATGCTGCAGCTGATGGCCCCACATCCATATGTATACGGAGAACATGAACTGGATTCAGCAGATCGTGTTTCTTAAAAAGAACATTAACTCAGCACATTGTATTTATAGATTGATTTGTTAATATATCTGTAACAATAATAATTAAAAAGAAAGAGGCCATGAATTTGGGAGGGAGAGTAGGAGTGAACATAAGTAGGATGGGGGAGGAGAGAAATAATATAATTACATTTTTGAAAAGATTTATTTTTTTATTATGCATACACTATTCTGTCTGCATGTACATCTTCACACTTGAAGAGGGCACCAGATCTCATTATAGATGGTTGTGAGCCACCATGTGGTTGCTGGGAATTGAACTCAGGACCTCTGGAAGAGAAGATAGTGCTGAGCCATCTTTCCAGCCCCCTATAATTACATTTTAATTAAATTTAATTTTAAAATAAAATTAAGTTGGGTGGGAGACGTGTCTGGAAGTTAGGGGAATTGGAGGAAGGGAATAGAAATGAATATGACTAAGATACAGTATATACACACATGATATTTTCAAAGAATAAAAAAATTACACTTATAATTAATTAAAATTCTATTGTATTAGAAAATAACAAAATATTAGTCTTGATTTTTCTTAATACTGTGAGCCTTTCTTTCTTCTATGTTCATGGATATTTTATTGACAAACTGAAAATTATAGCCAGACACTACCTTTAGACAAATATTAGACCTTCATTTTGACATGCCACCCCTCAAAAACTCTGCTTTCAACCTGTCAAAAGAAAATAGGAATCAAACCTGGCCAAGTAGCTCTCATTCACCATATGTAATTTGAGATGACAAGATTTCCCCCAAAAGTTAACTCACTCTCAAAAGACAAATGAATGACACCTTGGATGGAGTCAACACTGCAGGCTGTAGATACCCACAAAGGCACTCCCAGCATGCAATCATGGCCAATTTAAAGACTCAGTTGGAAATCTAGGCAGTGCTGGTGCAGGCCTTTAATCCTAGCACTCAGGGAGGCAGAGGCCAGCTTGGTCTACAGAGTGAGTTCCAGGACAGCCAGGGCCACCAAGAGAATCTCTGTCATGAAAACAAAACAAAACAAAAAAACATAAAACAAAACAAGACTCAGGAGGAAATACAAAATCCCATAAAAGTCTGTGAAGGGAATTGCTTTCATTGGTATGCTAAAATTGTTGTTGCTTAAAAATTTGTTGTTTAATGCTAAAATATGTGCACCTAAAGGAGATAAACAAGAAAGAGGACCCGGGGTAAGATGATCAATCCTCACTTAGAAAGACAAATAGGATGGACAGGGGAAGTAGGAGAGAACAAGAAACAGGACAGAAGCCTACCACAGAGGGCCTCTGAAAGACTCTGCCTAGCAGTGTATCAAAGCAGATGCTGAGACGCATAACCAAACCTTCAGCATAGTGCTGGGACAAGATAAAAAGGGGAGTAAATATGACCTGGACAGGACAGGATCTCCAGTAGGACCAAATATATCAGGGCACGGGGGCCCTCTATGAGACTGACACTCCAACCAAGGACCATGTATGGATATAACCTAGAACCCCTGTTCAGATGTAGCCCATGGCAGCTCAGTATCCAAGTGGGTTTCCCCAGTAAGGGTAACAGGAACTGTCTCTGACATGAACTCAATGACTGGCTCCTTTACCCCACCCCCACCCCCTACCCCCGCTGAGGGAGGAACAGTCTTGCTAGGCCACAGAGGAAGAAGTGGCAGCCAGTCCTGAAGATACCTGATAAGCTAAGGTCAGATGGAAGGGGAGGAGGACCTCCCTTAGCAGTAGACTTGGAAAGGGGCAGGGAGGAGATGAGGGAGGGAGGGTGGGATTGGAAGGGAATGAGGGAGGGGGCTACGGCTGTTATACACAGTAAATAACCTGTGATTAATATAAAAAATAAAAATTAATTTAAAAAAATTTTTGTTTAAAAAGTCAGTCACACGGTTTCTACAATCAAGGACCATGTGTGGATGTGGCCTGGAACCCCCGCTCAGATGGGGCCCATGATAGCTCCGTGAGGGAAACAGGGACTGTTTCAGTCATGATCTTGATGGCTGACTCTTTGACCCTCCCCCATATAAGCCGGGGAGTGCAGACTGGCTAGATCCCAGGGGAGGACATTGCAGCCAGCCCTGAGGAGACAGGATAAGCTGGGGTTGGATAGAAGGGGAGGAGGTCCTCCCCTGTTGGTGGACTTGGAGGGGGCGGGGAGGAGGGAGATGAGGGAGGGAGTGGGAGGGTAGGAGGGAATGAGGGAGGAGGCTACGCCTGGGATTCAAAGTACCTAACCTGTGATTGAGATAAAAATAAATAAATTT
>CM053742.1:40248782-40300560 GCA_028658305.1 Pachyuromys duprasi
ATTGCAGCCAGCCCTGAGGAGACAGGATAAGCTGGGGTTGGATAGAAGGGGAGGAGGTCCTCCCCTGTTGGTGGACTTGGAGGGGGCGGGGAGGAGGGAGATGAGGGAGGGAGTGGGAGGGTAGGAGGGAATGAGGGAGGAGGCTACGCCTGGGATTCAAAGTACCTAACCTGTGATTGAGATAAAAATAAATAAATTTTAAAAAATAATAAAATAAAATAAAAAGTCAGTCACATTGCTTTATAGCCAAACCTCTGCAGGTATTTCTTTCCTACTTAGATATTGTATTTCTGACTCATGCTCCTGTTTGGGGGCCTAATCTTTTCCTTTTCTGCTTTCCTTTCCTTTCCCAAAAATCTTACTTTTCTGAGTTATCTAATTGCCTGTGTTTGCTACACTGATAACTAAGCTGCTCTCTCTGTTTCTCAACTCCACACCCAGCTTTATGATGATGGAATTGGAATTCAGTGAAGCACGTTTCTGCCATTGAGCAGCTCCCTGTTACGCTCTTGTCTGTGCAGAGCCCTGGAAAGGGATGCAAGGTTCCTCTTTGCTCTTAATCCTAGAGGTCTCAATCCCTCCCTAGAAGAGTGATGGGATGCAGTTTTCAGTTTTTCCAGCACTTGTGACAGCAGTTTCATTATGCGACCACCTGAGGAACAGCCAGCACCCTTTCCCCAGAGGACTAAGTCCAGACCCATGAGACCTCTTTTCAGTGTAGAGACATTAGCACCAGCCAAATGGTAGCTCTCCCTCAGGGATTTGCTGTTTCAGCTCTCTGGTCCCTAAGGTTGGTGAAGTTACCATCTATGCAGTACTTTAAAGATCACTAAAGAAATTGTTGAGTATTGCTGTATAGTATATCGTACCCTCTTCCCAAAAGAATAATGAAATCCTAGCCCAAGTAACTATGACTTGTTTGTTTGTGCATTTGTTTGCATGCTTGCTTGTTTGATGTTAATGGCACTGGTAATGCTGGTTGGTTGCTCGGTTGGTATTTGGAAGAGAATTTCCTAGCCCAGGTTTACCTGGAACTCTCTATGTACCCCAGGCTGATCTGGAATTCTCACAATCTTCCTGCCTCCGTTTCCTGAGTGCTTTGATTATAGGCATGTGCCACCACACCCAGCTCAGGACCTGTGAATGTGGCCTTATTTGAAAAGAGGGTTTCCACAGATAATCAATATTAAGTCATTGGGATGAGATTGGCTTATCTGTAAAGCTCTTACTTAGAGTTGACTAATGTCCTTATAAAAAGAGGAAATTGGGTTATGAAGCTAGCTATATACAGAAGGCACACAATGTAAGGACATGCAGAGAACATCATCTATAAGTTAGGGAACACTTCAGTCTACCAGCAGCTAAGAGAAGAGAGATTGCCACTCAGAAGGAATCAACCTTGCTGATGCCTTTTGGATTGGGGGTGGGGGTGGCTCTACAACCATAGCACGGTATATTTCTCTTATTGAAAACACTCAGATTATATTATTTGGTCATGGCTGCCCCAGGGGAAAAATACAGATACAGATGCCAAGTTAGCAAATTTGTACCTAATCAATCTTTAAATTTGGTTTTTTGTTATCATGTGTGTGTATATCCTGGTGGGGCACCCATGGTACCTGTGGAAGTTCAGAGGACAACTTGAAGGAGTCAGTTTGCTCCTTTCAACCATGGATTCTAAGAACCAAACTCAGGTTGTCAGTGGCAAGTTCTTTACCAGCCAAGGCATGTCACTGGTCCCTCAAAAGAATTTTATGAAACTTTCTTTATATTTCTATGCCCTCCCAACATATTCACTGAGAAGGAAGTCAGGCAATGTGTGTTGCACTCTTTTTTAAACTCTATTTTTACTTTGGGTATTTAAGTCTCTACTTCCCTTCCAACAAACCTTTAACCCTAGGTAAGAGAGAGAAAGTTATTGGGGAGAAGGTGTGAAGATCCCTTTACTTCTCCTGGTTGATTAGGGTCAAGGGGATATATCAATCGTCTTCAAAAGCAAAAGCAGCAAGCAGTCTTTTCCAAGCTCCTGCATTGAGACATTTCTCTCCATCTGTCTCCTCCAAGCCGAAATGCTATCTCTTTCTGGTGTCTCCAAACTGCCAACCCATCACTTTCTGGGCCCCTGTATTTATATCCTTCAGATTCCTAGGCCACAACCCTCTCCATGTTACATGAGGCAGGCCAGTACCAGCTAGCAAAGATCATGCCCCGAATGAGGCAATTATCAGCAATTCTAAGCTGTGGACAAAGTAAAGCCCAAACTAAAATCCCACACCTGTGATTAAAACAAAAGCATATTTACATAACATAACTGAGTTTTTAAGGAAACCAAAACTTCCATTACAAGTGTGCTTGTCAAATACCTTATCTGGAATAGTTTATCTTGGAGGTGACAATAGGAAAAGTCAGTAGAAGAGATGGGGCAGGGGTGGGGTAAGGACAGTGATATTGGTTACATTAATGATATTACTGTTGTGAACATCCTGGAGACTTTTCAGTGACTATAAAATATGCTTCAAAATGGTTTCACCTAAGCAGAGGATAAAGCTGAAGTATATTTCCACCAACACCCATCCTTTAGGACTCGAGGACTAACCCCGGCATAATAAATTCTCAACACTTCCGATCTTCCTCATGCAATGACAAAGACTGCTCCTGTATCCAGAGAAAGCCTTATGGCAGAGGGTTGCAAGAGTTAGAAGAAGAAGCTCTGAGCATGGTGGGGGAAAAAAGGGGCTTCAATAGGGGCATCATCAGCATCTGCTAAAACAATTGTTAAGCCTTCAAGTTCTATTTATTCAGCATTCAAAAATGCCTTAAGATGTACAGATTCTAAAATGTAAGTAGGTTTTTTTGTTGTTGTTGTTGTTGTTTTTACTCAAGAATATTAGTAAAATGGGAGCACTACTACTTGTAATTCAAGAACATTCATGGAGTCACACAAGGCAAAAAAATAATATGGCTTCCTTTTTAATTACTACCTGAATTTGTCTAATACAAGAAGCATATCTATGTTTAAAGTAATCTGTTTATAGTCCTCATTCTGTAGCCTATTTTCAATGACTTGACAGAAGTATGTAATAGAACAACTAGAACAGGTCTTAGAGATCAGATATTCTTCAAGTTTTTTTTTCTAATTTAGACTATGAAACATTTATACAAAGTCTTACAATATAAAAAAGCCAGATGTGATGGTACATGCCTATAAGTGTAGCACTTGAGAGGTGGAACTAGGGGGATCAAGAGTTCAAGGCCAGCCACAGCTATATTGCATTATTGACAACAGCCTGGATTACAAGAATCTAAATCAATCTCTCTCTCTCTCCCTCTTTCTCCCTCTCTCACCCTCTCTCACACAAACATATAGATATACAAACATACATAAAAAAAACAACAACAATAAAAACAGAAAAAAGCTGGCAGTTGAGTCCTTCTGGCTGACATTTATGAGACTCAACAGTCAGGATAAATTTCTTTGTTGGATGTTCCGCCCCACCCCGCCTCATCCTCCTGACACTCCTGAAGGAAGGCTACAAAACCCCAGTGCTCATACAATTTAACAAGTAGTGATTTACTTCAACCTTCACATGCTAATGGGGAGAAATTTTCTATTCTCACTCAAGGTCTGCAATATAATGCAGACTTTTGTTATCTTTTTAAAAAATGTTATCTTATGCATTTTAAAAGATAGCTTTTGCTTTCTTTTCAAATTTATGATTTAGATCAGAATAATCCGAGGTGGCTAACTGAGCTTTTATTATAATGTTATTGCTGAAAGTAGAATTCACAAGGCAAATTTATTAGATTAAAGTTAAAAGGTATGATGACCCTCCCCACTTAAACTCATTCTTGCTGGGACTGTAGCTCAATGTGCTTCAGCCTTAGGTTTGATCCCCAGGACCACATGAAACAACTCTCTCCAGCCACTTAAAGTAATAGGTTCTTTTTTTTTTTAACTTGGGAAAAATACCTAGCAGAAGGGTGAAAATGCAAAGTGGCTTAGGAGAAAGAACTGGAAAACACAGATGGAAGAATCATTAAGAAGGTCTTGCAACAGTCTGAAGCCCAAAGTGAAAAGCAAACTCCAGTCAACAAAGGATAAAATTAATAAACACACTGGCAAGCCAGAAAGGAAAGAAAGCCTACAAATCAACATGGAGCACCAGAATGTAAAGGAGGAGTGAGATTTTTAAAAAGACCAAATTATTGAGTGCAGCATAGCTGAGTCACTAAGAATGAAACATGATTTGTGTGACTGGTTTGGGCTGAGTGGTCTTTTTTTGGCATTTTTTTATTTTTTCAATTTATTTTTTAATATTAGTTACAGTTTATTAACTTTGTATCCCAGCTGTATCCCACTCTCTCATTCCCTCCCAACCCCACCCTCTGTCCCTCATCTCCTCCCATGCCCCTCTCTAAGTCCACTGATAGGGGAGGACCTCCTCCCCTTCCATCTGACCCCAGCTTATCAGGTCTCTTCAGGACTGGCTGCATTGTCCTCTTCTGTGGCCTGAAAAGGCTGCTCCCGCCTCAGGTGGAGGTGATCAAAGAGCCAGCCACTGAGTTCATGTCAGAAATAGGGTCGAATGGTCTTAATGGTTCTCTTAACTGAAACAGTTCTAATGATTGGTGGTACAGGATCCAGACAATGCTAAAGATCATAGGTATGGCCAGCAGTTGGGCTCTTTGTAAATTAAAAATGAAACTGTTTTTCATGAAGTTTCTTCCAACGAGTCCTTTGTTAAAGCAACAGTCATCTGCAGTCTGCCTTTCCCCAACTTTGCTTCGGTTACAGGCACCTGATGAGTGGTTCAGCTAGCATCCATTTTAATCTGCTGAAGCTCGGTTTCTTAATACCAGTTGCTTTTAGAAGGCTAAGGCTCTTTTCCGTGAGAACATTCTTGTTGGTTCCTCTGAGGATAGCTAGAATTTACACATATTTTTCAGTCTCATAATTTTTTCAGTTTTGTATTTATTAAGCAGTCATAATTTAGGTCGTTTGAAAAAGCCTTCAGCAAGCGTCAGTGGTAGTTTTCATTATTTAACAGTTTTCTCATAAGAATTCAGTATGTTGGAATACATTCCTCATTGGTACTTCAATATGCAGGACTATACTCTCCTTTAGCCAACTGAAAATAATTCTTGGGCAACCTTTTCTTAGGGTCATCTTGCTGCAATAAATTGAAACTTTAATACTTTTGAGAACTATAGTGGTGTTCCTTATAGTACTGAGGGTGACTATAGTCTCACCAGTTACAGGACTTTCATCAAAACAAAAGGACTCCACAATTTTGATGCTGCTCCATGGAGGAATGATCATGTTTCTCCTCCTCCCCAAATCTTCTCCATCCCTGGCAACCTGCATGCAATGAGTAATGAAGAGCATGATTCCCTTAGTCCTCAAGCAAGAGACTATTCAGCAAATGATCTTTGCTTCTTCTTTTTTTTTTTTTTTTGCCTCCCTGAAGATGTTACTAAATTCTGTTTCTTCATCTTTCACAAACATTCTAATTATCTAATATGGAACAAAAATGCCCTCTGATAGTTGGTTTATGTGTCAACTTGACAAGACTACAGGCTTCCCAGAGATCTCACAATCATGATTTCTGGGCATGTCTGTGATTTATGTGGCTGTGAGAGAAGAGATTAGTATAGCACTTGAATTTGTTATAGCAGGGGACCACTCCATATCTGCCTTCCAAAGGTCTCATTTCTAAATATTACCATGTTGGTGCTTAGAGCTTTAACATGTGAATCCAGGTGACATAAACATTCAGTCCACAGTACATTACTGGCAAAGATGTTTTCTCCTATTCTATAGATTGTCTTTATTCTGTTTGGTTTGGTGTTGGATAAGGTCATGTTATGCAGCACAGGAAAACTATGAACTCATGAGCCTCCAAAGTCTGGGATTTTATATGTATGTGCAAGCCACTTTGCTTGGCTTGATAGTATTGTTTGATGATTAAAGGTTTGTTTTTATTTTTGTTTGTTTTTACAAACAAATGCTTGGTTTGTTTTGGGTATGTGTGTGATTTTGAGACTGGGCATCATTATGTATCCCTGGCTTATCTGGAACTTGCTATGATACTCCTGCTTCTGCCTCCCAAGTGCTAGGATTTAAGATGTACATCACCACACATGGCTTGTGGCTTTTTAAAAATGAAGTCTGACGTATCTATTTTTCTGTTTAGACATGTGTTTTTCGGTGTCATCTTAAAGAAAGTATTGCCAAATTCAAGAGCATTTCATTTTCCCCTAAACTTCACATATCACATACATGCACACACATGTGCACATGTACTCACATACACACACACACACACACACACACACACACACACACACACACGCTCCCAAGTTCTTAGAACCAAAAGAATTGAGGTCTGTTTAATCAAAGTTTTACTTACTCTGTTGATATTTTGTCATCTTTCAGAGTACATGCTGATACATTCATCAATATGAATCACATAATTATGTCAAACTTGTTTATATTTAAGTTGATAGAAATATAAAATGTTTGGCTTTTCTTGTTTAGAGAATATCTTAACTATAAAAAGTTGATATTTATTGATAGTCAGTGATTATTCTAATCAAAACACTTTCCCAAGTATTTTATGCATTAACTCATATATCTTAATTGATAAATATATTCTGAAAAGAGAGAACAATATGATAACATTTTGTTTTGTTTGACACCCCTAATGTGTAGCCAAGGCTGGATTGAATCTTGCCAAGTCTTCAGCCTCCCAAATCCTTGGAGTACAAATGGATAGATTCATACCTAGCATTATGGCACCCATCTTGCAGATTATGAAAGCACAGGCTCAAAGAAGTTTGTCATATTAACCAAGGCCACATAATATGTTGGATTGCATTATATGCGACTACTTTTTCCTTCTGTCTTCTCTCAATAAGCGAAGGATATTTCCTTTCTCTATTCACACAGGCTTTGCACAACAGAATGATAGCTAGGTTAACAAGAAAAAAGCCATCTTAAGTATGTCTATGTGGTTTGATTTTTGTTCTGAGACTTTCACTACCCCCTATGAGGGAACATACCCTAAGCAGTTTCTCAAGAATGAGGAGATAAAACCAGATGTGGTGTGCTCCTGTCCTGTTCCCTGTTTTCTCCATCTTCCGAGGTTTATCCCATTTGCCTTTCTAAGTGAGGATTGATCATCTTACCCAGGGCCCTCCTGATTGCTTAGTTTCTTTAGGTGTACAGATTTTAGTATGTTTATTCTATATCATATGTCTAATATCCACTTATAAGTGAGTATGTACCATGTGTGTCTTTCTGCTTCTGGGATATCTCACTGAAGATAATCTTTTCTAGTCCCTACCATTTGCCTGCAAATTTCATAATTTTGTTGTTTTTAATTGTTGAGTAATATTCCACTGGGTAAATATACCACAATTTCTGTATCCATTCGTCAATTGAGGGACATCTGGGTTGTTTCCAGATTCTGGCTATTATGAATAAAGCTGCTATAAACATGGTTGAGCAAATGTCCTTGTATACTTGAGCATATTTTGGATATATGCTTAGGAGTGGTTTAGCTGGATCTTGAGGTAACACTATTTCTAATTGTCTGAGAAAGCACCAGATTGATTTCCAAAGTGGCTGTAGAAGTTTACATTCTCACCAGCAATGGAGGAGGATTCCCTTTTATCCGCATCCTCTCCAGCATGTGTTGTCACTTTTTGATCTTAGCCATTCTGATGGGAATAAGGTGATATCTCTGGGTCGTTTTGATTTGCATTTTCCTGATGACTAAGGACATTGAGCATTTCTTTAAGTGTTTCTCTGCCATTTGATATTCCTCAACTGAGAAATTTTGTTTATCTTTGTACCCCAGAGGGCCTCTGAAAGACTCTACCCAGCAGGGTATTAAAGCAGAGGCTGAGACTCATAGCCAAACTTTGGGCAGAGTGCAGGGAATGTTATGAAAGAAGGGGGAGACAGAAAGACATGGAGAGGACAGGAGCTCCACAAGGAGACCAACAGAACCAAAAAAATCTGGGCCCAGTGGTCTTTTCTGAGACTGATACTCCAAACAAGGACCATTCATGGAGATAACCTAGAACCCCTACACAGATGTAGCCCAAGGCAGTCTCCAAGTGGGTTCCCTAGTAAGGGCTGTCTCTGACATGAACTCAGTGGCTGGCTCTTTGATCACCTCCACCTGAGTGGGGAGCAACATTACCAGGCCACAGAGGAAGACAATGCAGACAGTCCTGATGAGACCTGATAGGCTAGGGTCAGAGGTAAGGGGAGGAGGACCTCCCCTATCTGTGGACTTGGAGAGGGGCATGGGAGGAGAAGAGGGAGGGAAAGTGGGGTTGTAAGGGGAGGAGGGAGGAGGCTACAGCTGGGATACAAAGTGAATAAACTATAATCAATAAAAAAGGTTTTAAAAATTGTAATAAATAATCAAACAAGCCTGATGTGATGGTATGTGCCTATAACCACAGCACTAAGGAGACTGAGGCAGGGTGATGGTTAATTTGAGTCCAGCATGGGCTACAGAGTGAGACCATATTTGAAATACAAACAAATAAACAAAGAAGAAGAGAATGTAGAATAGACACAAGACCAGACAATCCAGTTGAACGAATAAAACACAGCCAATCCAATAGCTTTTGAGTACAAAGATAAGGGAGGTTTGTTAACGGATAGAGGACATCATTTTAGAAAGTCATGACTGATATACATAGCTGAGACAAGGTACAATCAGAATGCAACCACCGCAGCCCATATTTGATTTTAACTGTTTCAAATCAATTTGCTCCACTGTTCTGAAGGTACTCAGTTCAGAGCCATTTGACCTAGAAAACAAGCTGCCTGGGCTACAAGTATTACACCTTAAAGCCATGTCTGCTACATAAAGGAGATAATGTGGCTACCCAAAAGAAGAAACCCAAGTCAGAAAACACTAATACCATCAAAGATAACTCATGAATTTTACTTTTAAAGGCCACATAACCTAGTTCAATGTACTCTGTAAACTTACTTGGCCAAATAATGCATAGTCAATATCTTTTCTTGAATTTACTAATGGCTTTATTTTTCCCTTAATTTGGAATAAAAAACAAGTGAGATCATTTTTATGGTTTTGCACAAAGGGCATGGGAAGTCTTGTAATGTTTTTTTTTTCAAGATTCTTCAAACCACCCTCCCTTTTCTAGCACCTGAAACAATGCTATTAATTGTGCAATATCATGTGACAAACGTCCCATTGAGAATGTGTCTCATGCTTGGCTTGTCATTGCGGGCCACATGGGATGATATTATCATTCCTACATGACATCCCTGTCACACCTTGAGGCCTAGCTCAAGATTCTCTGAATCTTAAGTAATAAGAAATGTAATTTATCCATTCACTAAGGAAATATTTATTGTTTGTAGAATGAAGCACTGTGTTAGACAGGGCATGAAATGCCATTTGTTGTTTTTTCTACACCATAAACAAGTAACAAAAGAGGATCCTGCTGGGCGTGGTGGTACACATCTTTACTCCCAAAGGCAGAGGCAGAGGCAGAGGCAGAGGCAGATAAATATGTGTGAGTTTGAGGCCAGCTGGGGATACACAGTGAAACCCTGTCTCAGGAAAATAAATAAATAAATAAAAACTTTCATTTCTCTTTCCTGTGAGTCCTTGTTTTGTGTCCCAATTCCCTACCCCCACCACACTCAAAGATCTTTCTAGTTTTTCCCAGCCCTATCAGACTTCTGCCTGTTCTTTTGCTTTCCATATAATGAATCCATTTACAGGTAGATCTTTTTCATATCTCTTAAGCAGTATTATTTGCTCTTTTACACAAAGTCAATCAAATCTCAGTGGACACTGAGGAGCAGCTGATCTTCCTGGCATATATATATTATTCCTACCAATGTGACATCTATATCTATAGATAGATAGATAGATAGATAGATAGATAGATAGATAGATAGATAGATATAGATATAGATATAGATGTGTGTGTGTGCAGATGTCATACATACATATATATGCAGATGTCACATTGGTAGGAATAAAATTGTTGGCAATATTTTACAGATTGCAATGCTACATTTCTTTGGGTTGTTCAGCCTTCCTTCAATTCTTATACCTGGTCTCTATCCTTATAAAATAACTATGTGGACACACAGGTACACTCAAAAGCCAGCCTGAACAACAAATAGTTGTTCTACACAATCAAATAGTTTATATTTTTAAAAGTATAAATGATACATACTTTGAGATTCTGTGCAACCATTTTTAAAGTGAAGTATATGTATATGAACCTAAAGGAAGATATAATAACCAACTTATTACTGAGAATAAAAATCACATCAGCATATACATGATCCCATTTACTGTAAACATATATATTATTGGGATTTATTTTATTCAGGTCCTGTGCCAAGCACTCTTCATGTATTATCATATTTAATCTTCACATTAACTCTGCATGTTAGGTGCAATTATTTCTTTCAACATTGCAAGCAAGGATCCAGAGATGTCGCTTTCAAGGTGAGTTAAGTGTTGGGAAAAGTATTTGGACTCCAGACCCCCAATTCTCGTTGAGGTATAATTCTCCTAAGGAGAAAATGAAACTAGGAGGAGGAGGAGAAGGAAGAGAAGGAGGTGGAGAAGAAAACTCCATTTCTATTCTCCTCCCTGCTAATGAGTTGTTAGTCAAAACAGTGGTTTCCTGTTGTGTGGAGCTTATACTACTTACTGGTGGTGAGAGGGAGGATTTCAGGGAAAGATGGCTTTGAGCAGTCTTCACACCTACTATTAAATAACAGTAAGTCACATAGTGAGAGCATTATGCCCTGTTCAATGTTCAATTCCTTTAATCCTCTGATTACATCACTACCAAAGTTTCAACTCAGTATGTTAGTCTTTAATACTCCCTAACACTTGCTGATCTCTTTTCTGGTTTCTTTTCTTTTCCTTCTATATACAAAAAGGCAAATCCAGGCTTTCAGCAAGCAAATGTATCTCTTTAGCATTCAGGAGCATTGTACTGTTTATATGTATGCTAATCTCCTATTTAAGGCAAGTGACACAAAACCTTCATTTATTGTCATGAAAAGTGTTTCGTCTTTTAAGGTAATGTAATTAAGTTTTTTTCCCTTGTAAATGCTAATTTAAAGAAAGGCTTGTTTAAGTAAACAGATACAGTAAAAGGCATTATTTAAACAAATAAGTATGAACAAATAATAAAGCAAACACCACCCCCAAGCCATAGAACTGAATTTACCTGTTTAGCCACACCCTTATCAGTTTTATCAGCTCATGCTAATAACATGACAAATATTTGTTTTGATAGAAATATAATTTGTACAGAAAACATAATATTTCTACTATTGTTAGTAAAGAACCCAACTGTAGTTTTAAATTCACCAAAACTAGGCAGGCGCAAGATGGCTCAGCCAGTAAAGGCACCTACAGCCAAGTCTAACCTGAGTTCAATTCCCAAGACACCCACAAAGGAAGGAGAGAACCGACTCCTGTAAATTTGTCCTCACATAAATTGTCCACACACATGCACGTGGGCATAAATTCATAAATTCGTGAATGAGTCAGGTGTCATTCTACATTTTTCATCATAGGTCTATGATATATTGACCAGTTAATGACACCAGTTATCAAATAAAACCTGTCTCAATGACTCTGTGCTTTTGTCATACGCGTGCGTGCACACACACACACACACATTGCTGACAAAATAGAACCACTTTATAGATGAAGAAACTAAGCAGCAGAGAGATTCAGTAACGTGTAAGGCCACATAGGTTATAAGTTTGACCCTAAAGTTTATGGTCTTAATTACTATGGTAATAGCACATGGTGTAGAACCTACAGAGACCAGAAGAAGGCATTTGGTCCCCTAGAACTAGAGTTACAAGAGGCTGTCCTGTGGGTACTGGGAAACGAAACCAGGTCCTCTGTGAGAGTAGCCAGTGCTCTTAACTGCTGAGCCATCTCTCTAGCCTATACAACTTCTTTATAATAAAATTACCCTTATTCTCTTTTTTGGGCAATTTTTCCTTGGACTCAAGTAACTGGGTCTTAACTTTTAGTTGACATACCACTCATTAAAACACCACCCATGTATTTTTCTTAACCTGCTTCATCTCCCACCACAGAAGTGCTAAGTTTACTAAACCCCATGTTATGTCCTCCCCACCCTTACTCACAGTTGAATAGATGAGGGGGATTTTGCCTGAGTCAATCTAAGTCTGTAAGATGCTTTCTCCTAGGAATTCAGAAACTGAACTGGAAAATCTGCATACTGAAATATTGAATGAAGTAAAGATAGAGCGGGAGGTAGTGCAATAATGGCAAGGAGACGCTACATATGGATGAATTAAAGTTATGGAATGGTGGGCAGGGCCTAAGAGACAGGACCAGGAGAAGACTATGATGATAAACCCAGCTGCACTTACAAATAGCCCAAGTAGGTTTCTGTCTTGCTACCAGCATATCCAAGGTGGGGGAAAGTTGTATACAGTGAATTGAAGTGAGACTATGACACCAGCCATGGAGTGATAACAGGCTTATAGTAACAAGGTGCCCTGATGCCCTGGCAGGATTTGGCAGGAAAATGATAGCCCATACATTTCCAAAGCAGTTACTGAAGTTATGGATAGAAGTCTCAAAGTTTTCCAAATAAATATTCACTGAGTAGGAGGAATTAAGGGACCTGATAGTCTAACAGAGGATATCTGAATGAGTAAAGAACATCAAGATAAAGACAAATCCCTCCCCCACAGCATGCTCAGCTAAAGAAAGAAAAGGACAAGCAAGACAAGGAGGTAATTTTCGCAGGCTATTTGTTTCGTTCATAACACTTTGTCCCAAAGAAATGCTGAGAATTCCCTAAGATAAAAAGACTTGTGTGGGAAGCTTTATAATACTTTACTGGGTAGTGCCTTGGAAAGCTGTTAGTAAGCCTGACAGTTGTAAACAAATCGTCTTGCAGAGATTATTTAAATTATGCATGGTTGATAATGATTACTCAGGTATAATGAGCTTAATTGATTACAAGAGAGTAGATTTTTTTACTATGATGTAATAATTGCCAATGTTACTTTGTTCTTCGAAGTGTACACTGGTGAGAATTATTCAAAAGTTTAAGGCACTTGATTTGCATTTGCTGTGATATATTTTTAAAAAATACATTTTGAAAATAAAAACAAAACTAATGCTCTCCTGTAACTCTGGATTGCCCTGTCATTGAAAAGGTAGGAGTTTAGTTAACAAATTCATAAAAGCAATAACTTAGCAGTTTTTTTCTCTTCCAAAACCAAAGATAAAAAGAAAAAAAAATCTTCTCACATGAACTAATTGAAGTCAGACCTACATCCTTCAATTGCCATAACCATGGGCCCACTTGCTCGCCTTTTTCCTACCTCCTCACCTCACTACAGGCCACCTTGAAGATCCAAGAATAGTCAGCACATCTGAGTACATATACGTGATGGTCATAGAGGTGTGCTGGGGAAACAGTCCTTTGAAAAAGAACTTGCCCTCCTGGTATGGTGATGTATGCTTGTAATTTCAGTACTTCGGAGACTAAAGCAAAGTTACATCGGCAAGACTCTTACTCAAAAAAAAAAAAAAAAAAAAGAGCAGGAGTAGTAGGGGAAGAAGGAGGGAAGGAGGAGAGGGAACAACAACCTTTGCTACTATTTAGCAGCTGATTGACATTGAACTTATAATTCAGCTGCAAGAGAGCTCCGCCAGGTGTAATAACTTCAATGTCAACCAAAGATGTGTTGCTGAGGCCACGCTCTCCTCAGGCAGCCCAATCCAATGCCTCAATTTCGCAAAATGATCAGAAACTTGGCCATTTTGTCCAAATGCTCCTTTTGCTCCAGAGTTTATTCTACATGCAAATCATAATCTATAAGTTGTCTCTGCTTAATCATTTTTAAGCCCCCTTTGCCTTTTGCAAGCTTTATTTTCAAAAAAAAAAAAAAAACAATTGAAGTCCTCGTTTCATATCCATGTTGGCTTTGCAAACCACCCAATCAACTCAATACATCTTCAGGCCGGCTGCCCTGCCTGAATCTGGAATACAACTTTTCATAAAAATTTCTTAGTTGAGTAAACAATTCAGAGAAGAAGGCTAGTAGCCTCGGCTGCTACCATGACCGATCCTTTATGTTAGAAGTTTAAGTCTACAGGGACCTCCATGAGGAGATAGCTGTGAGCTGTGCTGAATGCAGGCTTGAATCTGGCCAAATAGTACTATCTGGCTTCTGTGTAATGCTGGGTTCTCTGGGTTAAAACTAATGACTCAGTTGGGAAAAGACTCATATCTTAGTAACTGGAATGCTAATGTCACAGACAAAGCCAAAACTCTTTTGAAAAAAAACATCTCGAAACCTTGGGACTTTGCCAAGCCCTAAGTTGTCCCAGCTGGAAAAATGTGATGATTATTTCAAATATAAGGTCAAACTTGACATGCAGCAGCCATGGTTACAAGGAAAAGCCACTAAAACGTCTGTCTTGTGTCAAGTACCACCAAGACACCAAAACCAGGAAGAAATTGTGAATGAGGAAAACAATTAAGCACAGAAAGAGAACAGAGGTGATCGTGGGAACAGGGCTACCAGTTTTAAGCAGGGTGTCAGAAAGGGCCTCACCGCCATATTCCAATAGGGAGCAAGAAAGTGAAGCACTCATCCAGACAGGAGGAACGCATTCCAGGTGGACTCAACAGGATTGCCAAGAGTCTGAGATGACAACAGTGTACTTAGAGTATCTTCACAGTATTACTGTGATGTTGTGCAGAGGAATTCAGTGTGGCTAGAGAGAACCATACACCAGGAAGAATGGTAGACCCTGAGGTCAGGGACATAGTTAGAAACAGAGCCTTGGTGGTTGCTATGAAGATTTAAACTTTTGTAACAACAAACAGTAGTAGTCATAGAGAGATATGATCAAAGCAGTGGTATGGTAGGGCTTATTTTGACTGGCTGATTTGAGGAGACTCTAAGAGACTGCTATAACAGTTCAAGAAAGAGGAAATAAACTCTCATGGTTTGGATGGCAGTGGAGGTAAGACATAACTGGATCCTAAATGTAATTTGATGGCAAGAAAGAATAGGATTTGCTAACAGTTGTTTGCATATGTGTAGTAGAGAAGAGTGAAATTAAAGATTATTTCAGGAATCCATCCAGAGCAACTGGAAAGAGACAATGGACAATGCAGAAGAATCATGTTTTTTTTTTCTAAAGATCAGAAACACCATTCAGGACATGATAAGCATAAGATTTCAATTTCAGACTTAAGAGGACATAAAACAAAATTATCAGAATCTGGAGAGAGATGACTCAGGAGCTAAGAACACTTGCTGCTCTTGCAGAGGACTAGAGTTTGGGTCCTAGCAGGTAGGCTATTGAGAAAGCTCATAATCACCTGTTAAGTTCAGCTCCAGAAGATCTGGCATCTTCTTTTGGCTTCTCCAAACACTGACACACAAGTCTCTCTCTCTCTCTCTCTCTCTCTCTCTCTCTCTCTCTCTCTCTCTCTCTCTCTCTCTCTCTCTCTCTCTCTCTCTCTCTCTCTCTCATACATACATACGCACGCACACACACACACACACACACAAATACAAAGTAATAAAATTTAAAAAGAAAGTTCCAGGCTACCCTACTACCCTATAATAAACTTAGATTCTGTCTTAAAAGACACACACACACACACACACACACACACACACACACACAGAGAGAGCGAGAGAGAGAGACAGAGACAGAGAGAGACAAAGAGAGACAAAGAGAGACAAAGAGAGACAGAGACAGAGACAGAGACAGAGAGAATCTTCAGAGTCCTCAGTATTTAAACTATGCCAATCTGGCTGATTGTAAAGATACCAACTGTAAAGATGCCAACCTCTGCCAGGAAGATGCTGTAGTATGAAACATTTCCTCTCCGGGTTTCTTCCTCTAAACCTGGACCTCCTCCAATGTTCCATATTTCAGTAAGTAGCAACATCTATTCTGAAAGCCAAAAGTTGTTATCCTCTCCCTTTATGGCCTTCACACACATCCAACCAATTACTAATCCATCCACCATATGCCTTGATTTCATTTACTTGTTACATCATCTCTGCTATTTCTTATTGACCTGGACTACTGCCTCAGGCTCATATTAGGTCTGCTGTGTTCTCTTGCTTTCTTTTCATCCATTCTCAATGCTATAGAGAGAGGAAAAGTTAACACTCTTGTTTTCACAGAAACACTCAGGATCCTACCCTCTAGGGACCCAAAATCAGGGACAAAGTAAAGGAGTTAGAAACTCCTAGATAGTTGTGTCCAAGTATGTGCTACTAGATAGTGGCAAATTATAACTGACACACTTCTGAATTTCATAGTAACAAGCAATAGTCATCAAATAGGGGATAATTAATAAATTAGATAAGACAAACTATAAAAAGACAGAATAAATTGTCTGCTCCAAGTAGATAGCTACCTTAATCTAGAGCTAAAATGTTAATATTATTTTTCACATCTGTAGCATGTATAATGTCATCCTGGTTCAACAGGCCATTTCCCTGGTATCAGGCAGACACTCTCTTCTCTGCCCAAATGCTCCTTTCCTACCACAACTGGACTGATTACAGATTGTCCTTCAGAATTCACAGAAAACTTCCCAACTCCAAATTCAATGAGCTGCACTTTTACTAAACACATCCTACCTGTGGTTTACAGCATTTATTTCCACTGAAATTATGTAATCACTCATTTAAGCCACTCTTTAATATGTGTCTCCTCGGGAATATAAGCTCCAGAGCCAGAAGTCTTGTTCACGGTTACATCCCAAGACCATCATGCAATGTCCAATATATAAAAGATGCTCAGAAATGCCATATTGAGTGAATAAATGGCTACTGATACTTTGCAGCACTAACCTGGATTTTTTTTTCTTTTTCCATATCTACCTTCCATTAGCCAGGCAATTTTGTCACCTCAAGGGAGATATTTATTTGGCTGTGAAGAAAGTTGTAAAGGACTCCAAATCTGCTTACCTTTCTATACCCAAAACAATTTGTAGGTCTACAAGCTTAGAGCTTTTTGAATTAACATTTTTCTCCAACCAGAAAGAGATTCCCTCGGACCGGCCGAGCTAAGTGTTGATGATCCATACAGCCAGGAGATCTGCAGCTTGCTCCCCACCGATGATCTTGGGGAGGGAGCAAAAGTCAGAGTATGTCCAGAATGGAGCAATCACAGAGGATTAGATGGACACTTAATCCCGCACAGTACCTTTCTTACCCTGGGTAAGAAAGATCCTATCATAAGAAACAGCAATTTAGGGAAGAGAAACCCACAAATGACTGAAGTGATATTTTAGAAAAATGTGAAGCTGATTTCTTGAATCTCTTTCTGGTAGGATTTCTTGATCTCATGGATTTGTGGGTTGAGACTCATTAATGTCGTATTTGTTTCTGTTGATGAAGATTTGTATTTGTAGAAATATTTCATTTCCTAACCATATTAAACAGCTCTGAGTTTTCTGCCTTTGAATCATTTTCTTTTCCAGCAAAGATAATGTGCATCTTTCCAAGTTCAATTACAGTTTTTCAAATATTCTTTATAGAATCAATGGCACATTATTCACTAATTGTTGCTTAATTTTTGAATTTTGCTTCTCTGTTGGTACAACTGCATATTTCTTTCTTTTGGATATGACATATTCTGCTAAAGTTACCTGCTGTTGTTTGTGATTCTGGTGGCGATGCTGCCAGCTGGAGAGCAAGAAGGCAGCTTGCGTGAAGGTCTCATGCCTGTGATATCTTTAAAGTGGAGCTTGCAATTACTTCTCTCCATTTTACATCCTATAACACAGTGGGGCTACTCGGATTTGAGGATGTGATCCTGAGGTGTTTTGATGTTTTTACAGCAAAAACTTACTTCTGTAGGTGTAAAAGCTGTTCATGTCTTCGCAGTCTTACATGATTTCAAAGGAAGCACACCTCGTGAAACACTCATGGAATAAAAGAACTTTTCTTTAGCATTTAGTTAGGTCAATGCTATTGGGTCGATTATCTCGTATGACAGCCCTTCACAGTAAAATTGTATTTTGTTATTATAACAGCATTCCAGAAACATTTGTCAAAAATACAGATATGATAGCCCATACCATTTGTTTCTAGCATCTTCACATAGAGAACCAAAAAGGAGAAACAAAGAGCTAAACAGAAACAAATCTGTGAATGATTTGGCCCATGACTATTAGATGAAAACATAATGCTAAAGGACCTGCTTGTTTAGATTTCCATTTTCATCATCAAGGCAAGCATGGGATTTGTAATGGAAACCATGTTTGCCAAAAGTATGGCTGCAAGGGCAGAAACATGTTGGTTCAGAGCATGAAATACTGGGCTGGGAGAGCAGCCATGAGGGCTGCCGGGCCAGTTTGGTTACTGACTCATCAGCAAATCATTAACCTCTTTCTGTTATGAGTCTTACTTGTGAAATGAAGATATTACCACCTGTTCTTACTCGAGTGTAAAGGGATGTTAGGAGGATTAATTGTGCAATCCCTTGAGCTCCAAAGGAAAAAAATGAGAGATAGAAGCCTATGAACTGGATGTGAATTGGCCACTATCAGGAACAGATTGCTGCTGTTTTGATGATTTTATTCCTTTATTTAGGAAATCTCAACCATTGAAAGCTAATTTTTGGCCAGGGATGGTGGCACATACCCATAATCCTAGCACAAAGGAAACTAAAGCAAGGAGGTTGCCAGCTTCATACCAGCCTGAGCTACACATAGTGATACTCTTAAATGTTATGCCCCCCTCACACCAATTTTCACACAAACTATAGTGTTTGAATAAAAAGTAAGTGAATATAGTATTGGTCACTGCCAGATACAACACTTCTATATGAATAATAAGCCCGTGATCAGTTAATGAATTAATAACCTTAAATAAAAGCATGATGTAGAAATTTGTTTCCCCAAACCACCTTTTTGAGCCATCTTTGAGAAGAAAAGATGTTACACAAGGATACGTGCAAACATATCCTTTCATAGCTCATGTATGTAGCTCAATGTAAAAATCCTGTGTTCCCCTGGAGAGTCAAAATACAGTCGTAATTACAAAATTTTAAACAAATATTGTACCCTAAAATGACATTTTAATAACCAGACAAAAAATGTCTGCTTATTATATTGTTCTCATTCATTGTATTTTAATAAATAATAATTTATTTTTTGAGGTTAAAAAAGACTAAGGTGGTAATTCTAAAATTTAAGAAGTCTTAGCCAGCACACCTGAAGCATTTATAGGGCCTATCAGTTTTATCTTTCAGATAATTGTTACTACATAATAGCTCATCTTATACCCTTCATAAACTTTCAAATTAAGCTTCTGCATGCTCTCCTGATTCATAATTTTGTTCTTATGGGCATTACTGGTATCATTTAAAGTCAAGTTACTTAATGACTTTCTCTTTAGAAAACTCATGACTAGATGTTCATCTTACTTGAGATGAACAATTATCTTTAAAGGAAATTAAGACTACACTAAACACATGTAATATGAGTGGACAGTAAAGAACCACATCGGAGCATGGAATTCTCAGGCTACTCATTGGAGAGGTAGTTCTACCATTTCTGAATAACAGGATGAAATCATTGGAATCACCAACAATCCTATCAGTGATTTTAAGGCTACATTTTGTTGTTAAAAACATAGTTCATTTGATTATTCAATTAATCAAAAACTGTCTTAAGAAAAGGAGATAAAAATACTCTTAGAAGAAATTGATGAGGCAAGGAACACTGGTGAATAGCTATAGTCCTAGAAAGATTTTTCTTTTTTTTTTCTTTTTTTTCTTATCGAGGCCAAGACTAAGCTATTCAGCAAGACCCCATTTCCCCATTTCAAAACAGCAACAATAAGATGTCATGTAATGACTATAAGACCATAAAAATCAAGAAGGTGCCATGTGCTTGAGAAAATTAGAGGTGAGAAAGAAGGCAAGCATCAAATAAATTAATTCCTAATCTATCAAATGATGTTCATGTTGTACTACAAGACAGAAAATACCCCTGGGAGAATTCTTCTCAACAGTTTTGCTCAGCTGTGGACCCTGTGCTCCATGACACCGATACCAACTCATCAGGTAAGATGAGCCTGCTGGTGCAATAGTGGCAAGCTTATTATGGGGAATAACCTTAAATTCGGCTTTCTCGCTGGATGTGAAGCCTGCTCCACAAGAGAGTATTCATATGATATTTCCTGAGCCTCAGAAGGGCGATATAGATGCCCCATTTATGGGTGGACATTCAATTGTTATTTACTCTCTATAGTTAGACCAGTTGTGAGTGTATGAAGTCACTACTGACCTCCGGAAAAATAGAAGATATTTTGACCAAAGTTGATGGCAGCACTATTCTATAGGCATAAACAGTTATTTGAAAAGTAATTTGACAAGTACATCATGTCCATTTAGGAAAACAACAGTAGTAACTTCCCAACTAGGACCTACAATTTCCTCAGCCATGGGCCTTTCACTGATTTCAGGGTTTGTTTTACTCTTGAACTCACAGAAATTGTGGCAACCTGCACAAGACCTTCAAAATATTGGGCCTGTCAATGACCTGTCACAAAATTGCAATAGTCTCCCGGGGTTCCTCCCTTCCTAAGGATTCATTCTCAGGTTGATGGGTATGAGGAAGAGACATTATCTTTGATAATGTACCTACTAGTAAGGTCCACATGTTCTGTAGAAGAATACCTATTGTACCCTCTCCTCACTTTCTGCCACCATCCCCAAAGGACTGAGCAGATCCTGGTGGAACATCTTGCATTCTTCATTCCTGTGGAACCCATTAGCACCTATCCATTTCTAAGTGCTAGCACATGATACCTAGAAACACATTATACCTGAAATCCCCAGTGGTCAAATTTACCAGGATCCCAGAAGAATTTCTTACCAGGCAACACACAGCCAACACACTCTCCTAAGAACCAGAGAAGGAACAGAAACCAAGGAACAAAACACCCACCAAACAAAGACAAGATGTTGTCACCTAGAATTGCAATCTTTCCAAATCCAGATGCCTAGACACCAACATAAAAACACAATCAGAACACAATCACTACAGCCCAGTAACCCTACCACAGCAGCCCTGGGTATTACAACATAACTAAAGCACAATTTTTAAAAAGACTGTAAATATCCTATATGAATATGATAGAGGTTCTTAAAGTGGAGAGGGATAATAGACTCCCTGCTCAGTTTCCAAGCTGGTTCCCTGGTAATGGGTATAGGGGCTGTCTCTGACATGAACTCATTGGCAGGCTTTTTGATCAGCTCCCCCTGGGGTGAGGGGATGCAGCCTTGCCAGGCCACAGAGGAAGATGATGCAACCAGCCCTGATAGGCTAGGATCAGACAGAAAGGGAGGAGGTCCTCCCCTATCAGTAGACTAGGGAAGGAGCATGAGGGGAGAAGAGTGAGGGTGGTGGGACTGGGAGGAAATGGAGGGGGCTACAGCCAGTATACAAAGTTAATAAACTGTAATAACTAAATAAATAGATAAATAATTCAAAACGACAACAACAAAAACTTCTGGCACAAAACATCCAAGAAATCTGGGATACTGCGAAAAGACCAAATTTATGACTAATAGGAAAGGAGGAATGAGGGGGAAAAAAAGCTCAAGTCACAGAAAATAGTTACAACAAAATTATAGAAGGAGATGCCTAATAAGATACAAGAAACATACAGAACACCAAATAGACTGGATCAGAAATAATCAAAACACTAAACATACAAAACAAAGAAAAATATTAAATGCTGCAAGGGAAATTTACCAAATAACATATAAACCAGACTTATTAGAATAATACCAAAAGGGCGAAGAGACCAGCCCAGCAAAAGTTTCAATCACAAAAGATGGAGAAAATAAAACATTTCATGATAAGAAACAAATTTTAGCAGTATCTACACATTCAGCCATACAGAAGGTGCTAGAAGGAAAGATCTAACTTAAGGAGGTTAAACATACCCAAGAAAATACACCCAGACCAGAGAGAAAATACACACACACACACCACCATCACAACAACAATGACAAAATATCAGGAATCAACAAACATTGCTCATTGATATCTCTAAACACCACTGGACTCAATTCAACTCCACTAAAAGGAGACAGCTTAATATAATGAATGCAAAAACAGGATCCATCCCTCTCCTGCATCCAATAAACACACCTCAACATCAAGTATAAACATCCCCTCAGGGTAAAATGATGGAAAAAGGTATTCCAAGCAAATAGACCTACGAAACAAGCCGATGTAGCCATATTAATATCTGACAAAACAGACTGTCTAATTCCAATGTGTTAGTTTTACTTTGCTATAATTTATTTTATTGTTTTAAAAAGTAAAAACACCAAAACAAAACCAACTAATGGAATAAGAATTTGTTTTGATTGTGGTTGCAGAAGGATAAGAGTCCATCAGCGAGTGACAGGCATGGTGGCAGGAACAAGAAGCTTAGAGACTGCATTTTCAACCACAAACACAAATCACAGTGAACTGGAAATGGGGTGAGGCTATGTACATTCTAAAAGCCCTCCCCTAACCACATATCACCTCCAGAGCACATATACATATACCTCATATACCACGTATACCTCCAAAACCTACCCAAACAGCATCTGGGGACCAAGTATGTAACGCCCAACCCAAGTGAGACATTTCTCATTCAAACCAGCACAGTAGTCTATTATAAATCAGACTTACCCTTATCAAGTGTGGTGGTTTAAATGAGATGTCCCCATTCAAGTAAGATGGTCTGGACAGTTGGATACTTGTTCCCCAATTGGTGACTATATGGGGAGGCTTAGAATGGGTGGCCTTGCTATAGGAAATATGTCACTTGGGGTGGGCTTTTTTCTATTTCAAGAAGACTTGTGCCATTTTAGACTTGTTCTCTCTGCTTCCTGTTTGTGGTTCAAGACAGGTGTCTCAAGTACTGCTCCAGCCTGCTGCCATGCTTTCCCACTGTGACGGTGATGGTGATGCTCATGGTTACGGACTCATACTTCTGCAACTAAGCACCAAATAAATCCTTCCTGGGGGGGGAGGGAGAGCAAGGGAGGAAGAAAGGAAGGAAATTGGTTGGTAAGAGCAATAGGGTTGATTGAGAGGGAGGGGATACTCAGGGTAACATGAAATGAATATGAACAAAATACTTATGTACATGTATGGAAATGTCATAATGAAACCCATTATTATGTACAATTAGTAATTGATAATAAAAACATTTCGTGACGGCCAAAAAATAGTCTGCAAACTACTCCTTGTGTTCTTTGGCCTCTATTCAACCTCATTACTGGTCTATCTCACATACATAGGATTAATATTGGTTTTCTAGTATGTACCACAAATTGCCACAGATCTTACTGGCTTATGAAGCAGTATACATCAGTTATCTCATAGTTCTGTACATTAACAACTGAGCAGAGTGTGCTTACAGTTTTCTTCCCAGAAGCTTATCAGACTGAAACCACACAGTTCACTAGAGCTGGGATACTCTTCTGGGCTTCATGGTCTTCTCTCAGACTTACTGATTGTTGGCAAGATTTGTTTCTTGTAACAAAAGTTTTAGACCCTTAATCTCCCCTTAACTGATGACTAGGGACCACCTGTCAGTTTCTGGAAACTGTACAAAGGCAGTTCCCATAATTGTTTGCTTTCTTCTGAGCCAAACAGAGAACATTTTCGGCTTCTAATGATCTCACTGGATTAGATCAACCCCACCAAGGCTAATCACCCTTTCTTAAAGTTAACAATGCCATTTAACATAAATAATAGTGAAAGGGTATTGCAGTATATTTAAAGCCCTTTCATGTTCTCCAGAGAAAATTATATAGATCATCACAATTCTGCCTACTAGGTATAGTTTACGAAACAATTTCAAATAACTCATCATTTCACATTTCATATTCAAGTTTCACAAAAACCTTGTGCTTGTTTTTTTTAATGAGGCAAAATAATAGGACAAAGAAAGGAAGAAACAACCAATTATAGGATTCCTATTGTGTTCCAAGACATTGTTGGGTCTTCTTAGGCAGTGTCTTCAATTGTATGAAGTGTTTGATGTAGAGATATCCAAGATTTCAGATAAGTAATCTCAGAGCAGAAAAATATACACTCTATATATGTGTGTGCCTATAACCTGTATGCTCATAAAGCATCTTTGGATATATATACAAACATTCTGTCATATCTCTCTCTCTCTCTCTCTCTGTCTCTCACTCTCTCTCTCTCTCACACACACACACAGAAGCACACATGCACACACACACACACAATCATACATTGGTATGGCCATTTCAGGCAGAACTGAGTGGGTAAGTGTAGGAATTAAGTAGGAAATTTTCACTATGTAAACATATCTACTTGACTTTTTAAAATATAGTATTTCATATTTATTGTTAAAGAATGCCATATGTGTATATATTGTATTTTAATTATATCCACCACCACTTCCCCTTTCAAATTCCCTCAAACCCTCACTCACACCAGTACATCCCCTCCCAACTCTATTTGGTTTTTGAAGCATGTGAATTTGAAATATATGTGTGAGAGACTTGCAAGACAAAAGAGCACAAGGGAGGAAAGAAGAGGCTCAAGAAACAGGAAAAATATTTGCAAACAAAAATCTGTTTATTTGGCAAGGGACACAGACTAAATCCTGAGCTTCTTGTTTGGGAGCCTCATTAAACCAACATTAAAATTTACAGGGCCAATGAGATGGCTCACTTGCTGCCAAGCCTGAGTTTGATACCTGGGACTCACATAGTAGAAAGATAGAGCTGACTCCTGCAAGTTTTTTCTCTGTTATACAAAACACACACACACACACACACAGAGAGAGAGAGAGAGAGAGAGGTGTATGTACAAGTAAACAAATCCACAAAATTAATTAATCAATATAAAAATTTTAATTTCTATCACTGCCTATAAAGTTCAAAATGTGATAACAAAGGAAAAAATGAAGGCAGGTGGAAGCCACTAAAAAAGGTATAAAGAACGAAACATTAGAATCTACATACTAGAAGAATAATATAAGTCATATGATAGCAGGGGTGAAACATATCCCAAATGTGCTAAGAGAAATTACGATTTTTGGTTCATACCAAGTAGGTAGAGTTAGTTTATTATTTCATATAGAATTTACATCTTTTTAAAAGTAGAACATAATAAATAACCATCCTATGTTTAAGCAACTATATTTTGGAAGCTGAATTGAGTGTGGAGCTTGTCACTGAGTTAAGAGAGCAAGAGACAGAGAATGAATTTCAGTATCAGTCACCATGACCCACGTGAGCTCTCTAACACCAAGAAAACCAAGTTTATCCTCAAACCTTCAGCAAAAAGGTTTTCAAAGACTAGGTTCCCAGACAGCATCTGCATGAAAGGCTTCCAGGATTTACACAGGGAAGCTCCTTCAGATCACAGCCGCTTTGATCCCTTTCTCCTAGGAGGCAGCCTAGTGGTGTTAAATGCTACAGGGGGAGAGAGGAGAGGAAAGAAACTTGTAAGCAGGAGAAAAAACGAGCAGGCCCAGAGGGTCAGATAAGCTGTTTTCTCATCAGCCTGTTTGCTCTGTCCTTGAAGGCATCCTTGCTTTCTCTTAGAGCCAAACAACTGGGAGATTTAACTATAGTTGGAGAGTGTCTAGCATGCAAAATGACTCATTCTTTTATGCTTGTGCTCTCCCCCCATGACCATGACCTTCCATTTTGCACCATAACAGACCATGTGCTAGATCTGCATGGACCATCAGTAGCTTTAGGCCTTATTAGATACTCTAAGCACCTCACTCCAGTCTCTCCGCTATTCCTGCCAGAGCTCTCCCTTTTAAATTTATTTTGTTCTGCAAATAAAAACCTCCCCTGTGAGTATGAGGCCAAGAGCGGTTTAGTTTCTTTGCCTCTAAAATTACATGTATGTTTCAGTCACAGAATTTCTAAACAATGCAGTTTTTAAAATGTATGTGTGCTAATATACACACATACTTGTGTGTGTGTGTGTATTGGCCCTTCCTCTACCTCCAAGATTTACGGAACACCACTGAAGAATGTAAGAGCCAGAGGATGGGGAGATGCACAGCATAAAGATATCTTCGAGTCAGGAGATAGCTGTTACATTCATGAATTCCCTGCAGCAGTGGTTAGATGCACAATTAGGTACTACTAACATTCTAGCATGCATGGGAGAGAAAAAACCATGAGAGACATTTTGGAAGCTAACAGTTGTTGGAGGAGATTATTTTCTCTACTCGTGTAGCCACTGATAAGTTGGTCTTGCTCAAATAAATAACCTTCCACCCATGGTCTGGCAGAAACTCTAATTAAACTCAGTGGGCCACACACAAAATGATGTGAAAGTAGAAGGGTATTGGTTGAGAAGGGTTCCAGCTGGAGAGGCATGGGATGAGAGAGGGGAATAGGGGATGAAAAGTACTACAGTTTATTATATAAATTATGAAAATGAATCTTAAAAAGTTTCAGTTTGCATGCTGGCTTTCAAATGAAATTATTTTGCTACAGAAAGTGTTGCTGCACTAGATCTGAAAGTCACTACATATACTGGAACCTGCAAAGTTTTGTTGAAACAAATTAACTCAATATATCGTTGCCTCACAGTTCACAGGACTGTGGTAGCTTTATGGAATTCTATGCTAAATCAATCCACTGAGGACAAAGAAATCTTTTCAGTTTCATCATTGAATGGATTTAAGTTTTGAGACTCCAATGAAGCCTAAATATTTGTACTCACATTCCTCGGGTGGAGTAACACATAAGAAAAGAGACCATGGGGTCATTTAAACACAGCAATCGGGTGAGAGGAGAGAGGGTTGTAAAGATATAGATCTGGAGTCTGTGTGTGATCATTATTGCATATTTAAAAGTCCCAGAGAACAAAGGGCACATGTACCTGTCACACCTCAGATGTGAAAGGGAGAAAGCACAACATTCAATTGAGAACAATAACCTTTACACTCCAGGGGAAGATTATTTTTAAGCTATGAGAGAATAAATAAGATTGTGACGCGTTGCCAAGTTTCCTTTAAGCATTTAAAGCTAATACGCCACTGCTTATTATAAGTTCTCTGAATTTCAGAGATATTTTGGAAGAAAATCATGGCAGTTTACTAATGTTTGGGGACTGCAATTTTCCAAGATTGTGAAAACAATATAGGAGTAAGGATTATTTACAGCGCAATTCACCAGAGAAGCACCTGAGTGCAGGTTGCGTTAATGGAGCATGGTTGTCCACACCTATAATCCCAGCAGTCAAGAGAGTGAGACAGAAAGAGTTCAAATTCAAGACCAGCCTGAGTTATATAGCAAGATTCTGCCTCAACAACAAGATGTACATTAAGTTTTAGATTTAGAGGAGGAGGACTTCCCCCGTCATTGGACTAGGGGAGAAAGAGGGAGGGACAGTGGGTCCAGGAAGAGATGAGGGTAGGGCCTTCAGCCAGGATACAAAATGAGTAAGTTGTAATAAATAATATTAATTTTAAAAAAGAAAGTTTTGGATTTGGACTCCTTCAGCAGCAGGTCCTGAAGCACGGTCAGAAGATTATGTAGTTTATTTGGAAGGTAAACCAAACACTGAGTAGCAGAGTGAGAAATGAGGCAGAGAAGAAAAAAAAAAAGACATCTGTTTCCACCATAAGCAATTTGAATTCAGTTCCACTAAGGAACTTGAGATGGCCACAGGGCACATACACACACACCTCAGAGCTGTTTCTCAAATGGGACCAGATAACTAAAGTACAGCATGGATTACTGTCATTTATTGGCTAAGCCAGCCATATTCCCAGAAAAACATTAATTAATTTGTTCTTCTGACCTGGTTGTGAATAGTAAAGGAAGCCTTGGAGGCCAAAGAAAAATTAAGGGCAATGTCACTCTGAAGTGGTGAAGGTGAGGGGGTTTGGGCAAGACACCATAAACAACTAATACCCTTTCTCATGCAGTATCACCGTACAGGTGTTTATAATCTTTTCTTGTGGTGGTTTCTTTGTTTTGTTTGGGATGTTTTGGTTTTGTTTACACTTTCTCCGTATTTTTGAGACAGAATTTCACTAGTTAGCTAGCTGCTCAAGCTGGCCAGAGAATTATCATGTAATTCAGGTTGTCCTGAAATTGATTCTGTTCCTCCCTCTAACTCCTATATGCTGAGGTTGCAGGGTTGTAGTGACACTACACCTCACTGAATTTATAATCATTAACAACGTGACTACTAGCTTCTAACCACCAGTGACCCAAATAGTATTGTCACAAGCAGTGCCTAAAATATTGGTGGAATAAAGAAACAAATGAATTTTCCACCCAGTATTATTGTTATAACTTAAAGGAAGCAAAACTCAGTATACAATTCTGAAACTCTTTCCGAGTGGGCTCTCAGAATAGCATCCTCCCCAAAACAGCATGAAAAAAGCCAACAAGTATGGCCAAGGGTGCGAGGAAATGGCCATTTGTACCATTACTGAGTGTACAAATATGAAAGCTTCTTAGAGGCCAGTTTGTCAATATTCACCGAAGACTTAAATGCATACGCTTTTAAACCCAGTAACAGGAGAAGGAGCTTTTAGAAAACCATAGAAAACTTGCTTATTTCAGTTTTAGCACCATTAACACAGACAGAAATGGGGCTTGTTTTTTTGTGGATAGATTTTCTTTTTAGAGCAGTTTTGGAGATTTTTTTAATTTATGTGTATCTGTGTGTGTGTGTGTGACATGTGTTTGTGGAGCTGGTGTGCTCTTAATAGCTGAGTCATATCTCCATTCACAGAAAATTTTAATTTATAGGAAAACTGAACAGTAAGTCCTAAGAGTTTCTATATAGGCCCTTTCCCCTCCCACCCACCCTATTAATGTATAGCAGTAGAATGATACAAGTGTTAACAGAATGGTGCATGCGTTACTTACTACTAATGAACCAATCTCAGCACCTTATTATTTACTGATGTTAGTTTTGCACTACTTAGTGCCATATACTCTATGTAGTTTGCCAGATATACAACATCATGGAACCACCATTACCATATAACGCAGAATGACTTTACTCACCCGAGTACCCCACTCTGGGCTCCTCCAATAAATATACCCTAGTCTTTCTCTCCTTCAGCTTTGGAATGGCTGTCTTTTTTGTTGCCATAGTTTGGCCTGAAACAATGTTTTGAATAAACACTGTAGAAAAGCTTGAAAATTATACCATTTGCTTTTACCAAAATTTCCATCATTTTTAAAGACACTTATTAGTTTGAAAATTGGTCAGTTTGCTTTTATGAGTAGGTATTCCCTCTCTCGGATCCCTAATAGTACCCCAATTTGCTTCTTCTTACCTTCCCGCACTTGAGCATCACCCTCTGTCTAAAGCCACACTATCTGAAATGTGCCTGATCTTGTCTGGATACCCCTATCCCTTGAATTCTGACATCTTTTGAGCTACAAAATTCATTTTGATTTATTGCTTACAAATCAGAAACCAAAGCTTCCGTACTGACCATGATGCTTGATTATTAGATAAGGGTTTTTTTTCCATGGCTTTGAAAGAGGCGTCTTCAGGAGGTTGCTGGTAGTGATGTTGTCTGACATTCATCATTCATCTTGTCTTCTTTTGCTTTTTCTTTCAATTTTCTTCCCAATCCTAATTGCAGTGGAAAATTATTTCACAGTATCACATCACTCAAGGCCTCTTGACATTGCTAGCAACTTGTTACTTCTTCTCTTCATAGCTCCCTTCAGTTCACCCCAACCTGATTTCTATTCTAAAGTATCCTGTTAAGAACAAACAAACATGAATGCATTGTAAGGAAAACCCATAACTAAGAATTCATGCTGCGTTCTTCATATTAAAAGGCACTTTGGGGTTTCCCTTCATTTCTACAAACATTTTTTACTATTTTTACAAATGTTCTACAAACATTTTCCAGGGTTTAACAAAGGCTCTACTTTAACAGTACGTAAAGACACAGGCAAAGTCTAATACTATATTTAAATGCTGATATTATGTTAGATTATACAGATAACACATAAAGATTCTATTGGCTTGCTTAAAGACATTTCAGTATCACTTTATTATATTTTTCTTTATTGGTTGTCTAATGACATTAAAAAGCATCACAATGATTTCCATCATATGACTGTGACATGGAGAGGGGAAAAAGAGAATAATACTATGTATTTTTAGTCCATAATACACTGTCCAGTCCAACCAGAATTTGTTGAGTATGCACTATGGCCTTAGGAGGTGCTAAGTGTTGTGCAAACAAAACAAATGAAACCAGAAACTCAGAAACTGTGCAGTAGGCTAGATTTTCCAAAAGCAGACCTTGGGATGCAATTGGGAACCAGTATCTGTAAGATGAGTGTGAAGGGGAATAACAGTGGAATCAAAGGAGAAGCTGCTGGCCACTACCCAAGTCTGTGGGGAGCTCTGGGGCAAGAACCGTCCACCTGAGTTGTCATGAATCTGCCTGTGCTGGCTGAAGCTAAACATCCCCAGCTTGAACAGCCATAGACTGCGGGCTTCTAGGAAGGAATATGAGCTGGAGGAGGAACTCTGTGGCATGTGACCTAGTGTAACGAGATCTCTCTCTAGCAGAAGCAACCCTTGACAGGGTTGACCACCCCTCCTGCTGCTGGTGAATTTGAGCAGTACATGCCAGTTTCTACCAAGGTCTAGTATGAAGAACATAATTTTATCACTATAGGGGAGAACTGTAATTAATATGTGTTCAGGTTAGTACAGAAACATAGGCCAGGAATTGGACCAGAGGAGAGACTGAAAAAGGCTACTAACATAGTATACTTGGGTGACTACAGATAATAATGCAGTTTATGTTTTTTAACTAGGAAAAGGGATTTATGTATCATCATCACTACCACCATCATCATATATAAGTGCATTATGAGGGGATTTATATGTGTGGATGCCAGAGAACAGCTTTTCTCCTTCCATCTTTAAAATTGATTCCAGCAGTCGAATTCAAGTTGCAAGGCTTACACAGCAAGCACCTTTACTGCTGAGCCATCTCAACAAGCCAGAAAAGGGATCTTTGAGTATTTTCACCATAAAAAACGATAAACATTTCTGAAGATAAATGTGTTTAACCTGATTTAAACACTGTGCAATTTATGCACATATTAAAACATCATCTGTTATCTCATAGATGCGGACAATTTTTGTTTTCTCTATCTGTTAAGAGATTCAGTAAAAAAATCAAATCAGATTCTGAAGGAATTTTAGGGAAAGGTTATCTTTCATTTTAATAAGGGTAGGACTAAACACATGGTGCAATGAAGAATTTGGATTTTCAGAGTATCCTTTAATTTGAAGATCTCTGGATTGGGACTTTGAATAACTTAATTTATTTCATAACAAACAAATAAGCTCTCCAGAATCATTTAAACATGTTGCCAAGAAGAAATCTCAGTCATTCTAAAGGCCAACATTTTAAGTAGTAGCTTGACAGACAAGTATGGCTTTGTTTCTGTTTTTGTGTGTTTGTTTGTTTATTTTGTCAGTTGAATAAAGTATTCCAACTTGTAGAGGAAAGGGATTCTGGGGCACCAGCAAGGCTTGATTTAGTCATTGAAAGCTCAGTCATTGATTATTGGTTGCATGATGGGAAACATATGTCTCTAGAGAAAAGAGCCAAAGGACTGACTAAGTGCTTTGCATTTTTAAGGGAATTTTAAAGAATACATTTTGCTATCAGGTAGACACAGTCAAACCCATAATCATTGTCCAAAATGTTAAAGGAAAAAGAAACAAAATAAGACAAAGGTAGTTACTTGATACATGTTATCTTGTCACTGAACCGTTCAAAATTGACTTCAAAGCTCACATTGTTTGCACAATGCCATGCAAAGACCATTGTATTTACATGTGGCAATAATTACAACTAGGGCTTAGTTAATGAATAGAAGACCAATACAGTCAAATAAAACTCTGTGATTAGGAGGGGTTCACACTTCATTTAATGCTTGCTTTTCTGATGCAGTGCTGGACTCTGGAATAATACTTGAATATGAGACCCATGTTTTCATTTTATACGGAGCCCACCTATTATGTAGTCGAAAAAGATTTCCAAAACAGAAAATGCTTAAATTATAAAGCAAGTTTTTGTTCCAGGTCTATGATAAATCTAGTAGTATGTGTTATTATGGAACCTTAAAACTGTAAACATGTTACTTTTTTATCTTGTATTTGTGTCTTACTAGAAAAACTACACATTCATTGTGGAACATTTGGTAAATACATGAAATTTAATAAAAGCATCTAGAAAGAGTCTTTCCTCATGTTACGTATTAATGAAAAGATGTCATTAGTGTCCCTGATTGTATCTTATATCTTTCTAAAGAGACACTCTTTAACTTTTTCACATTTCATTTATTTTTATTTTTGTGTGTGTGCAAGTGCCACAGTGTGTGTGTGTGGTCTCTCTGTGTGTGTGTAGAGCAGAGGGCAACCAAAATAATTCAAGATTCTTTCTCAATCTCACTTTAACTCTATCCCATCTACAATGTCCCCTTTTCTATGTCAGGTTGCGTGTTCACAGGTTCTCAGACATCCTGTGGTGGAGTGCAGATTGTTCTTCCTACCACAGTTTAATTTCTATCAATCTATTCTTAGCATGCCTTGACTTCCCTGAATTAACCCTCTTGTTCCTATCACTTAAGTATTCTGCTACTATCCTGCCACATATCAAAATCTTCCTCCCATTAGATATTTTCTGGGTGTAGTGCTAAACTCTGAACTGTAATAATAAGTCCATGCCCTGTGAAGTCTCCCTTCTATGTTTATACTGAGTACGGAGCCCCAAGGAAGTAAGTTGCACTCTGAGTTTTTGCTAATTGCTTGGACATGTGTAGAGAACATACATCTCATGCTCAAGTTCTTACTACCTTAAACATTTCTCACTTTTAAAAAATTAGCATTTTAAGTGTCCTCATGTTTTTGTCTCTTGTTTGCATTTCCTTAGTTTTGGAATGTGGTAGGAGAAATGCTTTTGCAGTAACTTGTAAGATATAAGACATAGGGTCAAATATCTTTCTGTCAAATATCTTCTCGCAGCAATGTAAAAGTAACTAAAACACAACAAATATTATCACCCTCAGCTAAGAGCTCATGAGCTCTATTTTATTTACCATAAAAATTAAAATGCTGTAAGTAACATTTTTAGTCTGTAAGTAATGCTTTTAAGGTTTATCATCAACCATCTTGCTAAGTTATCTCCCAACTGAATCGCTAACATGTCCATTCCCTTTCGTATCCTGCTACCAGTTATATTGGTAAAGGCACCAACAGGAAACAATATGACACATTCAAACATGAAGAATTAGAAAGAGGAATTCTTTACACCAGGGTAAATTCATAAAAATCATACCAAGTAGAAATTATAGAAACCCTTGGGAATAAATATTGCTACCCACAGTCCCGTGGGGATCAGGCAAGGGGAACAGTTACTGAAAGTTATACAGCCATGTTGTATTAGAGGTGTAGCTCAGAGGTAGTTTACCTAGCTTGCAAAAAGCCCTGAGTTTCATCCTCAGCACACACACACACACACACACACACACACACACACACACACACGAGACAGAGAGATAGACGTTTTTTTTTTTTTTATATTAGGGGTTTCCCATTGGCCAAACTCAACTGGAAGCTGGAGAGGAGATGATAGTGTTCCTCAGTTAACACAGTTTAACATCTCAAGACATAGAGCATGAGATATAATGGGAGGGAAACACCACTACGTGTAAACACTCCTTATCTTTAGTCCACACAGAAGACCAAAGAGTTTTGTCCTAAATTCTTGCTCCCCTCCAGTGTATTCTCCAAACTGCAGCCGATGTTTTCAACATGCAGGTCTGATTGTGGTAAATTAATACGTAAAGCCTAAAAAGATCAAAATCTCTACCATGACCCCAATCACATTGAAGGTTTTTACATTCCTAACTTTGTTCCTGCCTATCTTCAATTCCTTTCTTTGCTTTAATTAAAAATTTTTCATGAAAATATATTTTGATCATTGTATTTTCTCCCAAATCCTCCTAGATGTTCCACACTTTCCTACCCAGCCACCTTCATGTTCTCTCTATATATATTTCTCTTTCCTCTCTCTCTCAAACAAACAAACAAACAAAAAAAGAAATAATGAAAATCGAAACAAACAAAAACCTAGTAAGACAAAAAAAATACAAAAATAAAAAGCACACAACAAACACAGAGTCCATTTTATATAGGTCAACTACTTCTGGAAATAGGGCCTGCCCTCAAGTGTGGTTGATATACTCAGTGCCACTCCACAGGAAAAAAAACAATTAACTTTTACTTTGCAAGCAGATGTCAATTGCACAAAGCTTCTTAGGAGTGGGAGCTCAAGCCCACTTTACCTTCTCAGCACTGGGACTCTGTTTGGCTTAGACCTATGTAGGCCTTGTACATGCTGCCACAGTCTCTTTGAGTTCCCATGTGCATCAGTCCTTTTGTAGAAAACACTGATTCCTTGCAGTTGTCCAACACGCTGGCTCTTACAGTCTTTCCGTCTCTTCTGTATAGAAACCTGAGTGTTGATGGTAATTAGTACAGAGACACAAAATTGTACAATGTCCACAGAATGAGAAACTTGGGAGTATGTGGCCCTGAATGGGATGTCTTTATCAAAATCCAAATCTGTTGATTTCTAGCACTAACCACAACTCCCCAATACCAAAATCCCAACTTCTGAAATAACAGAAGACCCAAATTCTTAAAGTTTTAAAACTCCCACTCAAAATTACCACACTAAAAGATCAATATTCCAAATGATGAAAATACTGAAAACAAAACTCTTGAAAACAAGGACTGTAGAAGAGAACTAGAAAGCTAATTCTGGGAAAAGGCCTAGCCATATAATGCACCAGTGATGAAAATTTATATTGCAAATGTATCATTTTTTGCATTAGCATTCATTCCAGCTGGTGAAAGTCCAGTGATTAAAAAAATTAGAGCTATATTTATCTAAAAGAAGCCAATGAAGTTACTGCTTGATTCTAAAATAATTATGTGCACCATAGGGGGTGCTTAAGGTACTGTGTTGTGATTTGATCATGTGTATTATTATTATTATCATAGGTTTTTAATTTCATTTATTATGTGTGTGCCACATGAGTTCCATGGTGAATGGATGGAGGCCAGAGGACAAATCCTGAAGGCCAAACTCAGGTTGTCTGTTTTCATATGAAACCTGCTGGGCCATCTCATGGATTTCCTCAGTGTTATTTTTTGCCAAATGTGTGGTCTATGTGTGAGTGACTGTGGGCTGGATTTCTATGTGCCCAAAAGAGCACAGAAACATTGCACAGATGATGAGAAAATTCACTGGACATGCTCACATGTATATGGAATCCTAAAAAGGATTTCAAAATGAGCAGCACCCAACCGAAAATGAATGTGAGTGTGTAATATTCTTCAAGAAGATGTGCCCTGAAGGAAGGAGCAGCTATTTACAGTAATACAAGACTTCAGAATATAGTAGTTCCCTTGTATGGAGTTCCATTATGTAATTACCCATGTTGTATTCTTGTTGTACACTTTTTCCATATTTCAAAATTATGTCAAAACAACTAATTTGAAGGTTTCTGTTTATCTTTCATTTTTCTTGCTATCTTAAATTGTCAGTATCATTATTATCATTATTAGCATCAAACTTGGGATTTCCTTCTCCCAAGTACTGGGATTACAGGCGTGTGACACCATGCCTGGTATCTTTATTGTTTACAGTTTCCTTGGTATGTTTTTCACTTACATATTACTTGCAGTTCTGGAGGTACAAGCTATATGGAATTTCTAAAAGTTAACATTTATTTTATGCATTTTGTTGCAAATTTAACTCCACAAAGTACATCTCACAACATTGTTCTTCTCGGTAACCACTGGGAGTATATATTGAAATGTTGAAATTCTTCAATAATGAAGAAATGTCCTTTTCTTACACTTGCATTGACAACAGATACAATTCTTGGTTGAGCATAGTGGAACACACCTTTACTTATGAGCAAAAGTGGGTGGATTTCTGTGAGTTCAAGTCAGCCTGATCTCATAGCAATTTCTAGGCCAACTGGAGCTACATAGTGAGACCTGTCTCAAACAAAAAAGATAAAGTTCCTTAAGCTAATCATTCTTGGGTTCTATTCAAGAATGGTGGATAAATAATTATTTTGTTTCTTTATGAATTTATCAAACCCTAATCTGACAGAGGCTGATGTCCAAAATATAAAAAGAACTCAAGAAAATAGACATCAACAAATCAAATAACCAAATTAAAATTGGGGTTAAGGAGAAAAAAAGTAAAAATGGGTACCAATCTAAACAGGAAATTCTCAGCAGAGGAATCTCTAATGAATGAGAAGCAGTTAAAGAAATGTTCAACATCCTTGGTCAACAGGGAAATGCAAATCAAAATAATTATGAGATTCCATCTTACACCAGTCAGAATGTCCAAAATAAAAAAACTCAAGTGACAGCACATGCTGTTAAGGCTGTGGAGCAAGGGAAATATTTTCCCATTGCTTGAGGGAGTATAAACTTGTACAACCACTTTGAAAATCAATTTGATAGTTTATCAGAAAATTAGGAATTGATCTACCTCAAGACCCAGCTATACCAATCCTAGGCATATACCCAAAAGGTAATCCACCTTACAACAAGGACTGTGTTCATAGCAGCTTTATTCGTAATATCCAGAAACTGGAAACAACCTAGATGTCCCTCAACCAAGAAATGAATTTTAAAAATGTGGTACATTTATACAATGGAATACTACTCAGCCATTAAAAAGAAAGACATCACACAATTTTCAGGCAAATGGGTAGAACTAGAAAAAAATCAGCCTGAGTGAGGTAATCCAGACCCAGAAAGACACACATGCTATGTACCCACTTATAAGTAAGCCATAAATTTACTGGATAACCATGCTACAATCCAGAGACCTGAAGAAGCTAAATAAAAAAGAAGGTCCCAATGGGGTACACTTAAATCTCACTAAAAAGAAGAAATATAATAGACACCAGGGGTGAATGGAGGGAGAGAAGTGGGTAGGGGAGAGGGGAGCAGGAAAGATCAAGTTGGGGGGAAGAAAGAGGGAAAGAGTATGGGGGAGAGAGAACTATAATCGATGGGGGAGCAGTTTCTGGGAGGAGCTAGAAATCTGGAAACTCCCAGGACCATAGCTAAGACTCTTAGCAATAGGGGATATAGAGCTTATAACAGCCACCTCCTGTAACTGGAAAAGACTTCCAACTGGAGTAATGGGACACCAACCCAGGCAAAAACCTCACATCCACAATTTGTCCTGCCAACAAAACATGCAGGGGTAAAGATGGAGCAGAAATTGAGGGAATAACCAACCAATGACTGGTCCAACTTGAGACCCAAGCCATGAGAAAGAGCCTCCCTCAGGCACTATTAATGATATTTTGCTATATTTCAGACAGGTGCCTCGCACAACTAATATCTGAGAGGCTTCACTCAGCAGCTGATGGAAACAGATGCAGAGCTTGGGGAATCCTGAAGAAGGGGGCGACAAGTGAGTGAAGGAGCCAGAGAGGCCAAGGGCACCACAAGAAAATGTACAGTGTCAACTAGCCTGTGCCTCTAGAGGCTCATAGAGCCTGAACTACCAAACAGAGCATCCATGGAACAGACCTAGGCCCTCAGCATATATACAATAGTTGTTCAGCTCATTACTCATATGGGACTCATAACAGCAGGAGCAGGGGCTGTATTTGACTCTGTTGTCCACCTTGGGACCCTTTCCCCTAACTGGGCTGCCTTGCCTAGCCACAATAGGAGAAGATGCACTTAGTCCTACTGCAACTTGATATGCCAAGGCAGATTGATACCTGTGGAAGCCCTCCCTTTTCCTGAGCCTCTTCTGAGGAGAGAGGATGGTGGGGAGGTAAGAGGGGGGACTGGGAGGAGAGGAGGAAAGGAAAGCTGCAACTGCGATGCAAAGTAAATGAATCAATTAACAACAAAAATAAAAACAGCAAACAAACACAAAACTAAGTATGTATAAAAATCTTCTGTGGAAACCCACAGAGCACTGCTATCCTGCACTGTAAACAATACCTTCCCTAAAGACATGGGTTATTAAATGAAAATTCACCCAAAACAACACAGGCTATTGCCATTGCTCTTAGTTACCCACCATAACTAAACAGTACAATCTTTTTGCTGAAGACACAACACATTTCGGTTACAGGACATAGAGAAAGCAAGCTGGAACTAAGCTAACCCTTCTTCCCTTCAGGCTAGCTTTCACAGTGCCGGGAGGTGCTATGCAAGCTACGGGAGGAGAAAAGTCTGTCAGTGGTGTTAGCCAGTGGTGAATGAACCCTGAGGGCTACAAAACTGGCCTGATGTTCCCACTGGTGCAATGGCAACATGATGGCTCTGGGGACAAACAAATGCTTTCTGATTGGGTTTGAGGACAGCCTCCCCACAGGTTGTAATTCATGCATGGGACTATAAACCTAGTCAAAAGTCCATGGCTTGGGCAGTATTCCATGGCATGGGTGGAGATGAGGATCAACTTCTGTTGTTCTCTTAAACGAACATGTTATCAAACTGCCTTCTAAATATTTATGATTATAGCCATAGATTACTGCTGCTCTGAACATTAGCCAAAGAAGCTTCTTTCTGCAGTTGATAGCAGTTAGTGCAATGACTCATAGTTAGTGTAAGAGCTGAGACTAAGTGACCGTTGAGTGCTCAGATCTCAATGGGGCATCTATACTGTGGTGGTGCGAATGAGAATGGGTAACATGGGCTCATATATTTGAATGCTTCTCCAGACTGTGGACTATTTGGGGGGATGATTAAGAGGGTAGCCTTGTTGGAGGAGGTGTGTCACTGGAGGGGGTGGGCTTTGAGGTTTCAAAACCCCAGGACAGGCCCAGTGTCTTTCTTTGCAACTTGCAGATCAGATGAGAGCTTTCAGCTACTTCTCTAGCACCATGCCGCCTGCCCGGTGCCATGCTCTGCACCACAATGCCTATTGGCTAAACCTCTGAAACTCTAAGCAAGCCCCCAACTAAATGCTCTCTTTTATAAGTTGCTTTGTTCATAGTGTCTCCTCACAGCAATAGGACAGTAACAGTAAGACATATATAAACCCATCAAAACTCAAAGAACATCACAGAGGAAAGGGCAGAAAAGAATATAAAAGCCAGAAGTGTGGAGGAGTGCTCAGATATGGTATCTTCTGCACAGGATACAGCTATTGCACTCAAGAATACACTTCCATTATTGTTGCCTGCCCAACACTTGCACAAGATAAAACCAACAAGATCAGTCACTATCTCAAAAGGAAGTACTAATTGGACTCAGTGAATTACAAAAAAAAGGAGGATATGAAGGTGGGAAGATGTGTTGGGGAATACAGTAGGAGTTGGAAATGCATAGGATTCAGTTATACTGTATACATGAATGAAACTTCCAAAGAATAAATTAAAAAGATAACAGAAGAGAGGAAAGAGGGGCTATATCACTGATCTTATAGAAATAAAAAAAGATTATAGAAATATGTTAAATAACACTATTAACAAATTAAACAACGTAGATCAAACCTTAAAAAATACAAACTCAAAACTCACCCAGGGGAAAATCTGAATAGACCTATAACACATAAAAAGATTGAAGTTGTAAAAAGAAACATCTGAAGTTGTAAAAAGAAACATCTGAGATTAGCTCATGCTGGATAGGCATGTCATTTCAGCACTTGGGAGGCAAGGAAGAGAACAATGTGGTTGAGATCATCCTGGGTTACCAGCAAATTCCAAGTGAACTTGTGCTACATACTGAGACTCTGCCGCATATATCATGCACACATGTGTGCACATGTACACCCACACACACGCAACCTTAGGTTATTTCTCACAGTATTTTGAATAACAATAGTTACAGCCTTGGGTGCAATCAATCACTTGCCAGAATGATATGTATTTATAAATGAACTTCTTTGCCTCTTTATATTTCTATATGGTTTGTTTGCCCATAGCTATTACACCCACGTAAAATTCTTATGCTTTGTATGTGCTGTTAATTTAGTTACCTTAACTGAACTCTTTACAAATAAATAAGCATCTCTCTGTTTGGTTTGAGACCCTCCATTCATCAGTAGTCTATATTAGTCTTCCATATGATAAATGTACTAAAAGAATATTTCCTATTTCCTTAAAATATTCATTCCAGAACATCAAGGATGCCAGCACTATTTTTAATGTTTATTATATTGCTCTTACCTGCAACACCTGAGTGTTTATGCTCCCAAAAATATGTGTGGTTTTGTTTCTGATTTTAATGTGCAATGCAACCTAGAAAGTATTAGTGTTCTATCATTTTTTAATGCTTCTCAACTTGATGTTCTTTAAAAATATATTCAACGAAGTTTTAAAATATTTCTTCCAGAATCATATTTTGGGAATTTTGGTTTGGGCAGATTTTAGCTATTAGGGACTGTTGATGTTTGGAGATTTCAAAATTGGGAGTTATAGTGTTCAGGATTTGTCCTCTAGTATCATGGCCCTTCATACACGTTCTTCCTTTTTTGTGTGTGGGCTTTCCAACATCTAACTCAACCTTGGACTAGCCCATGCCTCCTCTAGGGAAGCCTTACCTGGCTTCCAATTATCACATTCCTAGCCTAGGTTAAGTCTGCATTTTCCTCAGGTGAAGATGATGTCATCTCTGAGAATATCTTACTTTAAAATGATGTGTCCACTGGGTATGATTCTTTGATGAACTCAGTTCCCTCTACCTAGGCACCAAAATCATGACTTTTTTTTTTAACAAATTACTTTGAGATTGAGTTTGTTTCTTTTCATTCAAGCAGAAGCTGAAGTGGATTTGGGAAACAAAATTAGCTTTAAAGCCCACTTCTATAAGGAGTCAGCTACAAAGAGTGATCTTGTCCTTGCAAAAATGCCTTCAGTCTCTTTGTTTCTGAGAGCAGAGTTGCCATCCATCATTCTTCTGCAAGCGCTTGCTCAAGCACAGCCTCAGTGCCAAGTCTTCTAAAGGAGGACATCATACAAGTTCCTCATAGAGAACAGTAAACTGTTTCCATGTTCTAAAAGAGGACTTACGTGGGGACCACTCCTCATTCTCTCCTAAGAATTTATCATGCCTCTTGGGTCAAGAAAGACAGGAATTCATGACTCCAGTCATTTCAGCTCCCAGGTTAACTGCATTGTTTATTCTTCTCAGTCTAAAATTCGATCTCAGCCATCCATCTATGCATACTTGTAATTCTAGCATGTGGTAGGCTAAGATAGGAAGATCCCAAATGAGAGTCTAGCCTGCGTCATGTAATGAGACCTTGTCTCAAAATACAGTCTGGAGCTGGAAAGATGGCTCAGTGGTTAAGAGCACTAACCACTTCTCCAGGAAACTCAAGTTCAGTTCCCAGCACCCATATCAGATGGCTCATAAATGCGTGTAACTTCAGTCCGAAGTCCAGTTCTGAGACTCTCTTCTGGCACCCTCACAAATGATACACACACATCTAAAATAGTCTGATATTAAAGAGACCGTAGCAACACTTAGGAGGTGGATCAAATCAGGAAATCAGTGTCAACCTCCACTTTACGAGACACTCTCAAAAAACAAAAGCAAAACCCTGGGCCAGATGGATTCAGTGCAGAATTCTACCAGACCTGCAAAGAAGTGCTAACTCCAATTCTCTTTAAACTATTCCACAAAATAGAAACAGAAAGAACATTACCAAACTCATTCTATGAAGCCACAGTCACCTTGATACCTAAACCACACAAAGACCCCCCAAAAAGAGAACTTTAGACCTATTTCTCTTATGAACATTGATGCAAAAATACTCAATAAAATACTTGCAAACTGAATCGAAAAACACATCAAAGATGTCATCCACCATGAGCAAGTAGGCTTCATCCCAGGCATGCAGGGTGGTTCAACATATGAAAATCCATCAATGTATTCCACCACATAAAAAACTGAAGGAGAAAAACCACATGATCATCTCCCTAGATGCTGGAAAAGTGTTTAAAGTATTGGAGCAATCAGGGATACAAGGCACATACCTAAACATAGTAAAGGCAAGCCTATAGCCAACATCAAACTCAATGGAGAGAAACTTAAAGCAATCCCACTGAAATCAGGGACAAGACAAGGCTGCCCACTCTCTCCATATCTCTTCAACATAGTACTTGAAATCCTAGCTAAAGCAATACGACAACTAAAGGAGATCAAGGGGATAGTGTCACTATTTGCAGGTGATATGATAGTATACATGAGCGACCCCAAAAATTCAACCAGAGAACTCCTTCAGCTGATAAACACCTTCAGCAAAGTGGCCGGATACAAAATTAACTCTAAAAAATCAGAAGCCCTCCTGTATACCAAACACAAAAGGGCTGAGAAAGAAATCAGGGAAACAACACCCTTCACAATAGCCACTAATAACAAAGTCCTTGGGGTGACTCTAACCAAGCAAGTGAAAGACCTGTTTGAAAAAAAAAAAAACTTCAAGTCTCTGAAGAAAGAAATTGAAGAAGATATCAGAAGATGGAAAGATCTCCCGTGCTCATGGATTGGTAAGATTAACATAGTGAAAATGACCATCCTGCCTAAAGTAATCTACAGATTCAACACAATTCCAATCAAAATACCAACACAATTCTTTACAGACCTTGAAAGAAAGATTCTCAACTTCATATGGAGAAACAAAAAACCCAAAATCTCCAAAACGATCTTGTACAACAACAGATCATCTGGAATTATCTCCATCCCTGACCTCAAGCTATACTACAGAGCAATAGTAATAAAAAAAAAACCCACATGGTATTGGCATAGAAACAGAAAGAAGGATCAATGGAACCGAATAGAAGACCCAGAAATAAACCCATACACCTGTGAATACTTAATTTTTTACAAAGAAGCCAGAACCATTCAATGGAAAAAAGACAGCATCTACAACAAATGGTGCTGGTCCAACTGGATGTCTACATGCAGAAAAATGAAAATAGATCCATATTTATCACCCTTCCAAAGACCTCAACATAAAACCAGATACTCTAAATCAGTTAGAAGAAAAATTGGGGAAGAGCCTAGAACTCATTGGCACAGGAGAAAACTTCCAGAACAAAACACCAACAGCACAGACTCTAAGAGCAACAGTCAATAAATGGGACTTCATGAAACGGAAAAGCTTCTGTAAAATAAAAGATACTGTTGTCAGAAGAAAACGACAGCCTACAGACTGGGAAAGGAACTTCACCAACCCTATATCTGACAGAGGGCTGATATCCAGAATATATAAAGAACTAAAGAAATTAAAAAGCAATAAATTAAGCAGAGAGGAATATAGAATGCCAGAGAAACACTTAAGGAGATGCTCAACATCCTTAGCCATAAGCAAGATACAAGTCAAAACGACCCTGAGATTTAACCTTTCACCCATCAAAATGGCTAAGATCAAAAACTCAAATGACAACACATGCTGGAGAGGTTGTGGAGAAAAGGGAACCCTCCTCCATTGCTAGTGGAAATGTAAACTGGTACAACTACTTTGTAAATCAATCTGGCACTTTCTCAGACAATTAGGAATAACCCTTCCTTGAGAACCAGCTATACCACTCCTAGACATATATCTAAAAAGTGCTCAAGTACACAACAAGGACATTTGCTCAGCAATGTTGGTAGCACCTTAATTCGTAATAGCCAGAACCTGGAAACAACCCAGATGTCCATCAACTGAGGAATGGATACAGAGATTGTGGTATTTTTACACAATAGAATATTACTCAGCAATTAAAAAGGAGGCAATCATGAGATTTGCAGGCAAATGGTGGGGTCTAGAAAATACATTCTGAGTGAGGTATCCCAGAAGGAGAATGACACACATGGTATATACTCACTTATTTAGAGCTATAAGATATGATAAGCATACTGAAATCTATACACCTAAAGAATATAAACAAAAAAGAGGACCCAGGGTAAAATGATCAAGCCTCACTTAGAAAGACAAATCGGGGGGTGGGGGGTGCTGGAGAGATGGCTCAGAGGTTGAGAACATTTGCTGTTCTTCCAAAGGTCCTGAGTTCAATTCCCAGCAACCACATGGTGACTCATAGCCATCTATATAGCAAGAGCCATCTATAGTAAGGTTTGGTGTACAGGCAAAATGTTGTATAAATAATAAATAAATCTTTAAAAAAAAGAAAGACAAATGGGATGGGCATTGGATGTAGGAGAAAACTAGTAACAGGACAGGGTCCTGCCACAGAAGGCTTCTGAAAGACTCTACCTAGCAGTGTATCAAAGCAGATACAAAGACTTATAACCAAAACATCGGCAGAGTGCAGGGGATCATATGAAAGAAGGAAGAGTTAATATGATCTGGAGAAGACAGGAGCTCCACAAGGACCAAATATATCTGGGCACAGGGGTCTTAGACTGTTTCACCAACCAAGGACCGTGTATGGATATAACCTAGAACTTCTGCTCGGATGTAGCCCATGGTAGCTCAATATCCATGTGGGTAGCCTATTAAGGGGAACAGGGACTATTTCTGACATGAACTCAATGGTGGGCTCTTTGACCTGCCCACCCTGCAAGGGAGGAACAGCCCTGCTAGGCCACAGAGGAGGACTTTGCAGCCAAGCCTGAAGACACCTAATAAACCAGGGACAGATGAAAGGGAAAGAGGTCCTCCTCTATCAGTGGACTTGGAAAGGTGCAGGGAGTAGATGAGGGAAGGAGGGTGGGATTGGGAGGGAATGAGGGAGGGGGATACAGCTGGGATACAGAGTTAATAAAATATAACTAATAATAAAAAAGAGAAAGATAAAAAGAAAGATAATTAAAGATTTTTAATAAAAAAAAGCAAACAAGAGATTATAGTATTAGGTAATTTTGTTTCTGTGTAAATAAGATCCTGGTACATTCTGCAGTTACATCTTAGGGGTTACTAAGGAACTTAGGTGAGATCCCAATATGTATTAAACAGAAGTACATCTGATGAAGTAAAACCTAAGTCACAAGGGTTTCAGGGGAGGATGAGATGGGTTTTTTTCTTTTTTTAATTGTAATCAAAGTTTAGAGTCTTATTTATGAGTGTCCCAGAAATGTTCAGTTTAAATGCAGGAAAGAAATAATGCTGCATTTAATCTCATGCATTTTCCGATCCTAAGTATATTTCATTGCTATTTTAACATTCTTGAAAATATTTCTCTATAGAAGAAATATTGAGAGTTGGAATTGTGGCTCAGTGGTAGAATACTGGCTGAGCATGCATGAGACCCTAGGTTCAATCTCTGATGTGGAAGAAAAAATATTGTCTCTATATATGCAATCTTCATAGCAAATGTTACTTGTTCTGAAATTCTTTACTCACAGCTAACAAGAGACTTTAAGTAGACTTCCTTCTTATTCTGTATCCTCTTAATATTCTTTGTCTTTCTATCCCTCCTCAATGCCTGAAAAAGTAATTATGAGAGCTGTGTATGGTTTTACATACCAGCAATACTAGGACCTGGAAGGTTACGGTAGGAGGATTGTGAATTCAAGGCCTGTATGGGTTACATAGTAAGGTTGTAGTAAAAAGGAAAACTGTGAGGCTGCAGAGATGACACAGTAGTTAAAAACACTGGCTGCTCTTCCAGAGGTCCCTGGTACCATTTCTAGCATCCAAGTGATGGCTAACAACTTGTGTTAACTATAGTTACAGGGATCCAATAGCCTCCTTTGGCCTCTGTGGATACCAGACACGCACATAATACACAGACAGACATGTAGACAAAGCATCCATCCACATAAGACAACATAGACCATTTGTCCAGTCTTTGGTCTATTGAAAAGCATCACATAAGCTGGATAGCATTGGAACACACCTTTAACCCCAGTACTTGGGAGGCAGAGGCAGGTGGAACTCTGTGACTTTGAGGCCATCCTGGTCTACAAAGTGAGTCCAGAGCTGCCAGGGCAACACAGAGAAACCCTGTCTCAAGAAAACAAAGAGAAGAGAAGAAGCATCACATCATATAGAAAAGTTGCATTATCAAAATTTTGTCTACAAGTATACTCACCATACACATGCAGTATCAATAGAGGCCAGAAGAGAACAACAGTTCCCCTCGAACTGCAGTTATAGACAGTTGTGAGGTGCCATGCGTGTATTGGGAACTGAACCAAGGACCTCTGCAAGTACAACTGCTCCTAACCACTGAGCCACCTCTCCAACACCTCTGCCACTTTTTTATTCTTAAGTTCACGTCCCAAAAGAATTTTTAGAGACTCAGCCCTTCTGGAAATGAAGTCATAACCTACCTGTGCAACCCATATCTATCTCTAGTCAATCAGAGCCAAGGCAGGAACGCAGGGCCATAGTCTTCCCTTGACCAGTGTTCTGTGATTGGTCCCACTTAAGCCAGTAGTACTTCCGCCCATATGGAAGACTACTCTTTCCCTCTCCTAGGCTGTCTTCCGAAAATACTTATTTGTCCCTAAGTACAGTCCTGGTAACATCACGAACTTTGCTCTGCTGAAGCACTCATGTGCATGCCTTTCTTTAGTGTCATAGTAGCATTAGTAGATTCTTCACCCTCCATGATTGTGCGCTCAGGCATCTGCCTATTTTCTTCCCTGAGAAAACTGCTTTCTAGTTCACATCCACCAACTACCATATTTAGGAACCTAAATATGTTCTTCCAACAGGTTTTTTAAGGCAGTTGCTTACTAAAAAAAATTCTAGACTGTACCTCCACTTTGGTTTAGGGTGTTCTCTTCACTGCACATGGGGGGGGGGAGGGAAGCTTTTAGAATTGAAATGAAAGAAAGTAAACTGCTATCCTAATTGCACATTTAGATGAATTTCTCCTTCCCTAGCATCCTTGCCTAGTATGTGTGTGGAGAGGGACTGGAAAAATTACAGAAGACAAACAACCTAAACAGCCACTGATGAACACTTTTCATTCTAAATCTAGTGCTTTGTGATTTCTCATACCTTGGATGCCAAAGCCATCAAGAGTTGGCTTTCATTTGTTACATACAAGAAGCAGTTCTAGGATATAACCATACATGGTCCTTGGTTGGAGAGACATTCTCATAAAAGACCCCTGTGCCCTGATATATTTGGTCCTTGCAAAGCTCCTGTCCTCTCCAGGTCATATTAACTCCCCCTTCTTTCTTATGATTCCCTGCACTCTGCCAAAGGGTTGGTTATGCTTCTTAATATTTGCTTGGATACCCTGTTAAGTAGAGTCTTTCGTAGGCCAAGTGGGTACACTAGTAAGGGGAACAGGAACTATTGTGAACATGAATTCAATGGCTGGCTCTTCAGTCTCCCCGCCCCTAAGGAAGGAGCAGCCTTGCTAGACCACAGAAGAGGTCTTTGCAGCCATTCCTGAAGAGACCTGAAAAGCTAGGGTAAGATGGAAGGGGAGGAGGTCCTCCCCTATAAGTGGACTTAGAAAGAGGAAAGGAGGAGATGAGGGAGGGAAGGGGCTGAGGATAGGGAGGGAATGTAGGAGGGGACTACGGCTGGGATACAAAGTACATAACCTGTGATTAATATAAAATAAAAATGATAAAAAATAAAAATAAAATAAAAAAATTTTAAAACCGAATGACCAAAAAAAAAAAAAAAAAAAGAAGTTGGCTTTCAAACGCTTTCGTCACAATCACACCATTTGAGGAGCCACAGTCATAGTCGCAGGCCCGCGTCATCACCACGGCAACAATGAGCAGCAAGGCCAAGACCCAGCAGCCGCCCATCCCTGCCCTCAGCGCCACCTACACCAAGCTCAGCTCCACCAGCAGCGCCCCAGGTGGCCTTACCTCAGAAGCGCCCACCAGCCAGCCAGGACAAGATCATCTCAAGGAAGGTTTTGGGAACAGTAATATGGTTCAATGTAAGGAACTGGTACGGTTTCATCAACAGGAATGACACCAAGGAAGATGTTGTACACGAGACTGCCATAAACAAGAATAACCCAGGAAGTGCTATCGCAGTGGAGATGCTAGACAGACAGTGGAGTTTGATGTTGTTGAAGGAGAAAAGGGTGCAGAGGCAGCAAACATTACAGACCCTGGTGGAGCTCCAGGTCAAGACAGTAATTCGCAGTAGATTGTAACCGTTACTGACACTCTCCACGTCATAGAGGGCCTCCACAAAATTACCAGCAAAACTACCAGAATAGGGAGAGTGGAGAAAAGAATGAGGGATCAGAAAGCGCTCCTGGCGGTTAAAAAAAAAACAGCGCTGGCCCTTTGGCAGGCAAAGGTTCCCACTTTACTACATGTGGAGACCCTATGGATAAGGACCACAGTATTCCGACCCTCCTGTGCAAAAAGAAGTGATGGGGGGTGCTGACAACCAGGGTGCAGGAGAGGAAGGTATACCAGTGAAGGAAGGTTACAGACCACGATTACGCAGGGGCCCTCCTCACCAAACACAGCCTAGAGAGGATGGCAATGAAGAGGACAAGGAAAATCAAGGAGATGAGAACCAAGGGCAGCAGCCACCTCAACGACGGTATCGCAACAACTTCAAATATCGACGCGGACACCCAGAGAACCCTAAACCACAAGATGGCGAAGAGACAAGAGCAGCGATCAACCAGCTGAGAATTCATTTGTTCCTGAGACTGAGCAGGGCCGGGCTGAGGAAATGCCGGCTTACCATCTCTACCATCATCCGGTTTGGTCATCCAACAAGAAGCAATGAATATGAAAGTCCAGCAGTAAGACATGAATAAAGCCTGAGGCTGAAGACCTAAGTGCTTGCGTTTTGCCCATTGACTAGATACATGAGAACTATCTGCATTATCTATGCAGTGTGGGGCCTGTGTTATTTTTACCTAAAGATATCTCTTTTTGGTAATAACAAACATTTTTTAAGAAAAAAAAAAAGGCCTGGTTTTTCTCAATACATCTTTAATGTTTTCAAATTTTTCATATGTAGTCAACTTAAGATTTTTAAGAACTTCATTTTAATTTGTAATAAGTTTACAACTTGATTTTTCCAAAAAAAAGTCAACAAACTGCGAGCAGCTGTTAATAAAGGTCTTAAATAATAATTATAATAATAAATTGGCTTTCACCAGGCAGCAGTGAGCCCAGCACTTAGTAGGTGAGGCAGGAAAATTTCCCAGTTTGAGGTCTGCCTGGTGTGCAGTGTGATAAGCTAGGGTCAGATGGAAGGGGAAGAGGGCTTCCCCTATCTGTGGACTTGGAAAGGGGCAAGGAGGAGATGAGGGAGGGATAGTAGGATTGGCAGGGAACTAAGGAGGGGGCTACAGCTGGGATTCAAAGTACAAAACCTGTGATTAATATAAAATAAAAATGTTAAAAAAATAAAAATTAAATAATTTTTTTTAAAAAACAATTGACCAAAAAAAAAAAAAGGTTGGCTTTCAACCACATCGTCACAATCACACCATTGGAGGAGCCACAGTCATAGCTGCAGGCCCGCATAACTACCAAGGCAACAATGAGCAGCAAGGCCAAGACCCAGCAACCGCCCATCCCCACCCTCAGTGCCACCTACAACGAGCTCAACTCTGCCAGAGCAACCCAGGTGGCCTTACCTCAGAAGCGCCCACCAGCCAGCCAGGACAAGATCATCTCAAGGAAGATTTTGGGAACAGTAAAATGGTTCAATGTAAGGAACTGGTATGGTTTCATCAACAGGAATGACACCGAGGAAGATGTATTTGTACACCAGCCTGTCATAAACAAGAATAACCCACGAAGTACTTTCACAGTGGAGATGCTAGACAGACTGTGGAGTTTGATGTGATGAAGGAGAAAAGGGTGCGGAGGCAACAAATGTTACAGGCCCTGGTGGATTTCCAGTTCAAGGCAGTAAATTCAGAATAGACTGTAACCATTACAGACACTCTCCATGTCATAGAGGGCCTCCACGAAATTATCAGCAAAACTACCAGAATAGTGACAGTGGAGAAAAGAATGAGGGATCAGAAAGCGCTCCTGACAGTCAAGACCAACAGCGCTGGCCCTATGGCAGGCAAAGGTTCCCACTTTACTACATGTGGAGACCCTATGGACATAGACCACAGTATTCCACCTTCCTGTGCAAGAAGAAGTGATGGAAGGTGCTGACAACCAGGGTGCAGGAGAGCAAGGTATACCAGTTAGACAGTATGCATCCCAGTTACAGACCACGATTCCGCAGGGGCCCTCCTCACCTAAGACAACCTAGAGAGGATGGCAATAAAGTGCACGGCAATGAAGAGGACAAAGAAAATCAAGGAGATGAGAACCAAGGGCAGCAGCCACCTCAACGTCGGTATCGCACCAACTTCAAATATCGACACAGACGCCCAGAGAACCCTAAACCACAAGATGGCAAAGAAACAAGAGCAGCAGATCAACCAGCTGAGAATTCATTTGCTCCTGAGACTGAACAGGGCCGGGCTGAGGAAATGCCGGCTTACCATCTCTACCATCATCCGGTTTGGTCATCCAACAAGAAGCAATGAATATGAAATTCCAGCAGTAAGAAATGAATACAGACTGGTGCTGAAGATCTAAGGGCTTGCGTTTTACCAATTGACTAGGTACACGAGAAGTATCTGCATTATCTATGCAGTGTGGGGTTTTTGTTATTTTTACCTAAAGATGTCTCTTTTTGGTAACGACAAATATTTTTTAAGAGAAAAAGGCCTGTTATTTCAATACATCTTTAATGATTTTTAAATTGTTTCATATGTAGTCAAGTTGAGATTTTTAAGAATTTCATTTTAATCTGTAATAAGTTTACAACTTGATTTTTCCAAAAAAGTCAACAAACTGCGAGCAGCTGTTAATAAACGTCTTAAATAATAATAATAATAATAATAATAATAATAATAATAATAAATTGGCTTTCCCCAGGCAGCAGTGGCACACTCCTTTGAGCCAGGCACTTAGTAGGTGAGGCAGGAAAATTTCCCAGTTTGAGGTCTGCCTGGTCTACACTGTGATAAGCTAGGGTCAGATGGAAGGGGAGGAGGTCTTCCCCTACGTGTGGACTTGGAAAGGGGCAAGGCTGAGATGAGGGAGGGATAGTGGGATTGGGAGGGAATTAAAGAGGGGGCTACAGCTGGGATACAGAGTACATAACCTGTGATTAATAGAAAATAAAAATATTAAAGAAATAAAAATAATATAAAAATTTTAAATAAAGCGATTGAAAAAAAAAGTTGGCTTTCAACCTCTTTCGTCACAATCACACCATTGGAAGAGCTGTAGACAGTCAGAGGCCCAAGTCACCACCACCGTAACAATGAGCAGCAAGGCCAAGACCCAGCAACCGCCCATTTCTGCCCTCAGTGCCACCTACAACAAACTCAGCTCTGCCAGTAGCAACCCAGAAGGCCTTACCTCAGAGGTGCCCACCAGCCAGCCAGGACAAGATCATCTCAAGGAAGATTTTGGAAACAGTAAAATAGTTCAATGTAAGGAACTGGTACAGTTTCATCAACAGGAGTAACACCAAGGAAGATGTATTTGTACACCAGACTGCCATAAACAAGAATAACCCACGAAGTACTTTCGCAGTGGAGATGCTAGACAGACTCTGGAGTTTGATATTGTTGAAGGAGAAAAGGGTGCGGAGGCAGCACATGTTACAGGTCCTGGTGGAGTTCCAGGTCAAACCAGTAAATTCACAGTAGACTGTAACCGTTAC
>CM053742.1:40301060-40410507 GCA_028658305.1 Pachyuromys duprasi
TGTACACCAGACTGCCATAAACAAGAATAACCCACGAAGTACTTTCGCAGTGGAGATGCTAGACAGACTCTGGAGTTTGATATTGTTGAAGGAGAAAAGGGTGCGGAGGCAGCACATGTTACAGGTCCTGGTGGAGTTCCAGGTCAAACCAGTAAATTCACAGTAGACTGTAACCGTTACTGACACTCTCCACGTCATACAGGGCCTCCACGAAATTACCAGCAAAACTACAGGAATAGTGACAGTGGAGAAAAGAATGAGGGATCAGAAAACGCTCCTGATGGTCAAGACCAACAGCGCTGGCTCTATGGCAGACAAAGGTTCCCACTTTACTGCATGTGGAGACCCTATGGACTTCGACCACACTATTCCAACCCTCCTGTGCAAGAAGAAGTGATGGAGTGTTCTGACAACCAGGGTGCAGGAGAGCAAAGTAGACCAGTGAGGCAGAAGATGTACCTTATCGGGATTGGAGACCACGGTTCCACAGGAGCCCTTCTCTCCAAAGACAGCCTAGAGAGGATGGCAATGAAGAGGATGGCAATGAAGAGGACAAGAAAAATCAAGATGAGACCCAAGGGCAGCAGCCACCTCAATGTCGGTATTGCAGTAACTTCAGTTACCGAATCAGATGCCCAGAGAACCTAAACCACAGATGGCAAAGAGACAAGAGCAGCGGATCAACCAGCTGAGAATTCATTGGTTCCTGAGGCTGAGCAGGGCCGGGCTGAGGAAATGCCAGCTTACCATCTCTACCATCATCCGGTTTGGTCATCCAACAAGAAGCAATGAATATGAAATTCCAGCAGTAAGAAATGAATAAAGCCTGGGGCTGAAGACCTAAGTGCTTACGTTTTGCCCATTGACTAGGTACATGAGAACTATCAGCATTATCTATGCAGTGTGAGGTTTTTGTTATTTTTACCTAAAGATGTCTCTTTTTCGTAATGATAAACATTTTTTAGAAAAAAAGGTCTGGTTTTTCTCAATACATCTTTAATGTTTTTAAAATTGTTTCCTATGTAGTCAAGTTGAGATTTTTAAGAACTTCATTTTAATCTGTAATAAGTTTTCAACTTGATTTTTCAAAAAAAAAGTCAACAAACTGCGAGCAACTGTTAATTAAGGTCTTAAATAATAGTAATAATAAATTGGCTTTCACCAGGCAGCAGTGAGCCCAGCATTTAGGAGGTGATGCAGGAAAATTTCCCAGTTTGAGGTCTGCCTGGTGTGCAGTGTGATAAGCTAGGGTCAGATGGAAGGGGAGGAGGTCTTCCCCTAGCTGTGGACTTGGAAAGGGGCAGGGAGGAGATGAGGAAGGGATAGTGGGATTGGCAGGGAACTAAGGAGGGGGCTACAGCTGGGATACAAAGTACATAACCTGTGATTAATATAAAATTAAAATGTTAAAAAAATAAAAATTAAATAAAAATTTTTTAAAAAGCGATTGACCAAAAAAAAAAAAAAAGTTGGCTTTCAACCTCTTTTGTCACAATCACACCATTGGAGGAGCCGCAGTCATAGTCGCTGGCCTGTGTCACCACCATGGCAACAATGAGCAGCAAGGCCAAGACCCAGCAGCCGCCCATCCCCGCCCTCAGTGCCACCTACACCAAGCTCAGCTCCACCAGCAGCGCCCCAGTTGGCCTTACCTCAGAAGTGGCCACCCGCCATCCAGGACAAGATCATCTCAAGGAAGGTTTTGGGAACAGTAAAATGGTTCAATGTAAGGAACTGGTACAGTTTCATCAACAGGAATGACACCAAGGAAGATGTATTTGTACACCAGACTGCCATAAACAAGAATAACCCAGGAAGTACTTTCACTGTGCAGATGCTACAGAGACTGTGGAGTTTGATGTTGTTGAAGGAGAAAAGGGTGCGGAGGCAGCAAATGTTACAGGCCCTGGTGGAGTTCCAGTTCAAGACAGTAAATTCACAGTAGACTGTAACTGTTACAGGCACTCTCCATGTCATAGAGGGCCTCCACGAAATTACCAGCAAAACTACCAGAATAGTGACAGTGGAGAAAAGTATTTGGGATTGGAAAACGCTCCTGATGGTCAAGACCAATAGCGCTGGCTGTATGGCAGGCAAAGGTTCCCACTTTACTACATGTGGAGACCCTATGGACGTCGACCACAGTATTCCAACCCTCCTGTGCAAGAAGAAGTGATGGAGTGTGCTGACAGCCAGGGTGCAGGAGAGCAAAGTAGACCAGTGAGGCAGAAGATATACCTTATCGGGATTGTAGACCACGATTCCGCAGGAGCCCTTCTCTCCAAAGACAGCCTAGAGAGGATGGCAATGAAGAGGATGGCAATGAAGAGGACAAGGAAAATCAAAGAGATGAGAACCAAGGGCAGCAGCCACCTCAACGTAGGTATCGCAGTACCTCAGTTACCGACGCAGACTCCCAGAGAACCCTAAACCACAAGAGGGCAAAGAGACAAGAGGAGCAGATCAACCAGCTGAGAATCATTGGCTCCTGAGGCTGAGCAGGGCCTGGCTGAGTAAATGCCGGCTTACCATCTCTACCATCATCTGGTTTGGTCATCCAACAAGAAGAAATGAATATGAAATTCCAGCAGTAAGAAATGAATAAAGATTGGAGCTGAAGAGCTAAGTGCTTGCATTTTGCCCATTGACTAGGTACAAGAGAACTATCTGCATTATCTATGCAGTGTGGGTTTTTTGTTATTTTTACCTAAAGATGTCTCTTTTTGGCAATGACAAACATTTTTTAAGAGAAAAAGGCCTGTTTTTTTTTCAATACAACCTTAATGTTTTTAAAATTGTTTCATATATAGTCAAGTTGAGATTTTTAAGAATTTCATTTTAATCTGTAATAAGTTTTCAAATTGATTTTTCAAAAAAAGTTACAAAATGTGAGCAGCTCTTAATAAAAGTCTTAAATAATAATAATAAAGAATTGGCTTTCCCCAGGCAGCAGTGAGCCCAGCACATAGTATGTGAGGCAGGCTAATTTCCCAGTTTGAGGTCTGCCTGGTCTGCAGTGTGATAAGCTAGGGTCAGATGGAAGGGGAGGAGGTCTTCCCCTATCTGTGGACTTGGAAAGTGTCAGGGAGGAGATGAGGGAGGGACAGTGGGATTGGTAAGGAATTAAGGAGGGGGCTATGGCTGAGATACAAAGTACATAACCTGTGATTAATATAAATTTTTTTAAAGTTTTATTTTTCTTTATGTGTCTGTGTACAGATGCCCTTGAAGCCTGAAGTGGGCTACAGGTTGTTATGAGTTGCCTGTCATGGGTGCTACGAACCAAACTTGGGTTCTCTGAAAAAGCAACAAACTCACTATATATTTATGAATGACCTTGAATTTCTGATCCTCCTGCCTGCATTTCCTAAATGCTGGGAATACAGGCGTGCACCATCATGCCCTGTCCCTGTACTGATAGGGATCAAAGCAAGGTTTTACTTACTAGGCAAGCATTCACACTACCCACTCAACTACACTTCTAGCCCTGGTCCTTACACCATTATTGAAAGAATTGTACATTTATCATTGTGGTGGCTTACATCTGCTTCCCTCACTAACCTATAAGCTCCAAGAAGGCAAGGATTAGATTGAGGCAGTTGCCTGCCTACTCTTCTTCTGAGGTCTAACTTAAAAATAGAAATTTTGGGGGTTACATAGATGGCTCAGTGGGTAAAGGAGCTTTCTGAAGAAGCCTGATATCATGAATTCAATCCCGCATGGTAGAAGGAGAGAACCTACTCTTCCAAGTTTTCTTGTGACCTACACACACAGGCCATGACACACAGGCATATACACACATGCATGCAATACACACAAACATGCAAGTGCACACATACACACACAAGCATGCATATAAATAAGTGAACAATCAGCCAGGTGTGATGCACACAAAATAAATGTAATTTAAAATTTAAAAATTTGTTTTATTTTTATTTTATTGTATTGGTGTTTTACCTGCATGTGTGCCTGATCTTGGAGTTACAGACTGTTGTGAGCTGCTATATGGGTGCCGAAAATTGAACCCAGTTCCTCTGGAAGAGCTGTAAGTGCTCTTAACTGCTAAGCCATAAAAATACATGTAAAATAAATAAATCAAAACATTTAAATGCATACGTTTTTTTTTGATCCCTTTCTATCTCTTCTTTGGACTCCAACCAAAATCCTAAGCATGCTTGCCTGCCAGAGCCAGCCAGCAAAGGTGAACAGTACCTGAGTGGGGAGAGAGAATTGGAAAATAAAAATAAAGCAAGACACAAGGGATCAGCTTGAGAGGGCTGTCAGTAAAAACTGCAGCAGATTGGTTTATTCCACAAATCCTTTCTTTATTCAGAGCAAAGCAGATCAATATAAGGAAAGGCTTTATGGAGCAGTCAAATTTATTTTCTTAGACCACCTCTCTGTTTGATCTCCAGTATCACACCAACAAGATAAAGGACCTTGGCAAAACATCCTGTTGTTCTCAAGGTAAATGCCAGGGTTGAAACATGTTTTTTGCTGAATACTCAATAACACAGCAACCTGACAAACAAGCAGCTTTCCACACTTGCCCCACACTCTGGACTTTCTCACTGTTTCTCTGAATTCCAGTTCTCCACCCCTTCTTCAGGCAGCTTCTTGCTGACCTCTGTTGCGGACCTTGATTCAAAAGGGGCGGGGCTTTCTCTCCTGCTTTTCCATCTCCCTCCTCTTGGCAATTGCTAAGATTTATAACTTGCCTGCCTCGTGTTTTTTTTTTTCTCAAACTCTAATAATGCAGTGCTTCTCAATCTGAGAGAGACAGAGAGAGAGAGAGAGAGAGAGAATCACATTGATTTAGCTAACTATTGTACCTTTGGTAACTAGTATATAATAAAGGCTCAACAACACTTTACTACATGAGCAAATAAGTGTTTGGAAATATACAGTGCAGTTCTTGGCACTTAAAAAACTTCAAGAAGCAGAAACTGTCATTGTTGTTTTTCAACCCATTGAACCATTTTCTCAAGGCAAACCGTGGCTTGGGAAATTTTGTATAGTCTACTGCTGCTCTGAGAAAGCCAATGGCAGGGTGCAGGACGATTCAGACTTTGAGACTTGTTGGAGTTCTTTCCACACTGGTCCCATCTCTTTCTAGTTATGTGGTCTTGGCACATTACTCAACTTCTCTCCGAGCCTGTTTTCTCATCTGTAAAATGAAGGCAATGATACCTATCTCATAAGGTTGTGGTTTGGATGAATGAAATATGTGTAATGTTTTCTCAAACTTCCCTGAACAAATGGCCCTTCAGTTATCTCATTACAGATCATTAGGAACTCTCTTTTCCCATTAGTTTGTTTTAAAAGGTTACCTTCTTAGCTTACTGTTCCCATTTACAAGACAATTTAAAAGCCATAGCCAGGATAAACAGGTTTGAGTGGGTGGTATTTGATTAGGACACAGGAGGTAAAATAATCACTGAAAATTTCCTATCATAACTGAGAAATATGGCAAACAGTCTGTGTTTTTTTTTTCCCCTCTTGACCCAAATGGAAAATATGTTAGGAGTATAGAACCTGATATTATAGATCACTTCTGTGAGAATAAAGATTTTTTTTTGGGGGGGGGAGAGATCTTCCATTTATTTTATGGGAAAGAAAGAAGGAAATCCCTACCTGATAGGTCTGCAGACTTTCAGTGTCACTAAAGACCCCAACAAGGCTATGCTTCTTTCACGCCCTGCAGAGGGTAAATGATTAAACGTCCCGGAGTTGATAGGCTTGTATTTCATATCGGTGACTTATTAATCACTTGACCTTTTCTACTGTGCACTTAGCATAGTAAATTATACTCCGTTCTGAAGAAGCCTGGGTGACTTAACATGACTCTTGGTAATGTAGCTGGGCCCAGGCTCGATACGTAAGTCATGCACTGAACATATTGTAGCTCATCTCATTCCTTTACCATTAGTGACAGCTTAATGCCAGCCTGGAAAGAATGAGCTAGGAAATCCAGACAAAAGAAATTAAGGAGGGGATTCAATTCCCCGTGTTTACCTTTGAAATCTCTTACAGCTAAGCAGGAGGAAAAACGCCAATGCTGTGTGATACTTTAATTTGTTTCCCCAGACAAAAAATAACTAATAAATAAAACTTTTTCAATTAGTAGAAATAAATCCAATGGCCTTTATTTCTGAAACTGCTCCCTTTGACAGATCTTCAGTTTTGATGCTGGTGACCATCTCCTTTATAAAAATCTTGATCCGTTATGTCATGTGTCTCCATTTTAAACAATTCAGTCATTTTATTTCTTTAGTTTTCAAACTCTACTTCTAAGTATAAAATAATTCTCTGACTCAATTCAGGAAACATGTGAGTCAGTCATAATGTCACATCCCTGTAATCTTAGTTCTCTAGAGGCTGAAGGAGGAGGACCGTGAATTCAAGCCAGCCTGCGCTACACATAGTGAGACTTACACTGTCTCAAAAAATAGATGTGAAGGACTGAGGAGAGAGTGTGGCTCAGTAGAAGAGTGGGCGCTTGCCTAGCATTCATAAGGCATTGGGTGGTTCATTCCCCGGTAATGCTAAACACACTCATGTACACATGTGAGCACACATGCTTTTCTACTTAAAATAGGATGATGTCCCTATAAACCCATAAGTTGAAAATAACCTCAGTAACAATGAATTTCATATACTATGTCCCACTCATCCCAGCTTAGCCACATAGCATACTGGAGAGTACTGGTTGTTTCCTTTGTGGTCAGGAGGCTGACTAGCAGCTACTATTGCTGCTGCTGCTGCTGCTGCTGCTGCTGCTGCTGCTGCTGCTGCTGCTGCTGCTGTCCATCATCACTAGAGAAGATCAGGACACCTAGAGCTATCCTGGGTAAAGATCCAAGTTCAAAGTCCAATGAATGATTTCTACTGATTGCATGTCACTTTTGAACAATAGAAAAGTTGGATAATCATAAGGTGAACCATTATAATTCAGGGAGTGTGTGCAGTCTTTCATGTATTTAACAAATCCACATGGAATGCCTCCAAACATTTTCTAGGTGGAAGGCATGAAGGAACAAGACAATAAGCAAAGGTCAATAAAAGAGAATCTTTAATGAAATTGGTAGAGCTACACTCATTCAATGTTTGGCAAACAGCCTCAGCATGTTTACTACACACTAGGCCCAATTCTTGATGTTAAGACTTCTCTCTCCCGAACACAACCTGGATAACCCAATCCCCATCCAGTGAACAGGACAAACAGTTCAAGGTATTATACCAGTGAGTGAAGTGGCAACATGTAAGTATAAGCTGATAAGCCAATGAATGAAGGTAGAGACTGAAGAAATGGAAAAGAAGAGGGTGGGGGAGAAATGAAAATTTGAAAGAAACGTTAACAGGATGGCGTTACTAGGTGACCTGAAGAACAAGACAGTTCACTGAGACTCAACCAATGTTAGTGTTCCATGACTAATACATGGGGGCTTCTGCCTTTCTCTTGATTTTCCTTTGTGGAACTTTAAGGGTGAGCCCTGATTGATTAAATGAGTTAGAGACTCTCATTCCCTTCCTAAAGTGATTGGTTGAGGCCTCTCTGTCAGGTCAATGAGAGAAGGAATCTTTGAGCAGGAATAGGTCTTAATAGACAAAACTCATTTCTCTTGTGTATGAACTGGTCAAGTCAGAAACTGGTAGCTTTTTGGTCATTCAAGGGGAGAACCTAGAGACCTGGTAACTATCTTATGGCACTGAAAGATAAAGCCAATATGGAAGCAGAGGCAGGCAGATATCTGTGAGTTCTAGGCTGGCCAAGGTGACATAGTGAGACCCTGTCTCAAAAACAAAACAAAACAAAACCCAAACAACAAAAAAAATTAAGTCACTATCACATAGTGCACAGTAATGATTAGGGGGAGATGACTCATTGATGACTTTTTTTGAGTCCTAAATGAAACCTCACGCAAAGCTAATTCATGTCTCAACTTTTCAATTTATGTGAGCCAATAGATTCTCAGTATTTTTAAAGATGGTTTGGATTGAGTGTTACTAATAATGAAAACAACTGTCTAATGCACTCCTCTTAAGCATGCAGCACAATGGAGGCTCTTGGAGTCCTGATCCTAAGTGGTTAGAGGAATTGATATCTTTCGATTAATTCTTAAGTGGTAACAATATTCATTATATGCTGACACTGTGATGTTTCCAAAGGCAACATTATTTCCACCATTTCAAAAAAGTAGCCAGTGACTCTTTCATGGCTACTAAAAAAAGAAAGGCAAAGTACAGGGAGGTTTATAGGACTGAACTGAAGAAAGGTAGCAAAGACATTCGTGTTGCTCCTGCTCCCTAGAGTACTCCTGTACATTTCCTATGGCTTTCCCGCCCTAGTGGTGATGTCAGCCTTGCTTTTTCCCCCTTCGAGATATTTCTTCAGACAAGTATTAGAGCAGGGATTATTTATTTTTAGTTGTGCAAGATTCACTTGGTGACAGCATATAAAAATATAGATCCCTGGAGCTAGAGAAATGGCTCTGCCAAGGGCCCCTAATTCAAGTTCAGTTCTCAGCACCCACATTGGGTAACATACAACTGCCTGAACTCCAGATACAGGGGGATCTGAAACCTCTGGCTTCCTTGGACACTGCATTTATTTGAACACACACGCGCATACACAGAGGTGGGAAGAGAGAGAGAGATGCAGACATATATATTTAAATTTTAAAAAATTAAGATTCTTTTTTTTTTTTCTCCACCTGCCTCTCCTCTGCTGGGATTAAAGGTATGTGCCACACCCAGCCAGAGGACAATTAAAAAAGAAAAACAAGTTGAGCTTTTTACTGGATATGTTAACAAAAGAGGTTAGTCAGAAAGACAAAAGCCCATGCTAATGCAAGTGTTTTCACAGTGCTTCCTACTTCAGAATGGCTGCAGACATTCAGTGTTACATTAAAAAATTAAGATTCTAATATAGATTCCTGGAACAGTTCCATTGGAGTCACCTTTGTTAGGTTTGGGGTAAGGCTCAAGAACCTACGTTACTCCTCCCCCCACCCCCCCCAAAAAACATGCTTTACAAACTCTTAGACAGTTTTGATGAAATTGTCATGACAGGAGCTTACCATAGAGGGCCTCTGAAAGACTCTACCCAGCAGGGTATCAAAATAGATGTTGAGATTTATAGCCAAACTTTGCGCAGATTACAGGGAATCTTATGAAAGAAGGGGGAGATAGAAAGACCTGGGGGGGACAGGAGCTCCACAAGGAGAGCAACAGAGCCAAAAAATCTGAGCACAGGGATCTTTTCTGAGACTGATACTCCAAACAAGGACCATGCATGGAGGTATCCTAGAACCCCTGCACACATGTAGCCCATGGCAGCTTAGTATCCAAGTGGGTTCCCCAGTAATAGGAACAGGGACTGTCTCTGACATGAACTCAGGGGATGCCTCTTTGATTACCTCCCCCTGAGGGGAGTGCAGCCTTACCAGTCCACTGAGGAAGACAATGCAGCCACTCCTGATGAGACCTGATAGACTAGAATCAGAGGAGGACCTCCCCTATCAGTGAACTGGGAGAGGGGCATAGGAGAAGAAGAGAGAGGGAGGGTGGGATTGGGAGAGGATGGGGGATGGGGCTAGAGCCGGGATACAAAGTAAATAAACTGTAATTATTAAAAATAAAATTAAAATTAAAAAAAAGAAACGCCACTGCAGCCGGGTGTGGTGGTGCAAACCTGTGATCCCAGCACCCAGGGAGGCAGAGGCAGGCGTGGTCTATAAAGCATGTTCAGGATAGCCAAAGGTACACAGCGAAGCCCTGGCTTAAGAAAGAAAGAAAGAAAGAAAGAAAGAAAGAAAGAAAGAAAGAAAGAAAGAAAGAAAGAAAGAAAGAAAGAAAGAAAGAAAGAAAGAAGAGAGAGAGAGAAAGAAAGAAGAGAGAGAGAGAAAGAAAGAAGAAAAAACACTGGCTTTCATTGGGTTCTTCCAAAGTTAATATCGATAACAGAAACATGAACAAACAAGTCATTACAACAATACTCTAGGAGAAAACAGCAAAAGAGAGGAGAGGGTAAATGCTGGGGCTAGGCCAGAGTGTGTAATTTTAGATAAAAGGCTGCGAAAGGATGCATATCTTAGCTCAGTCCCATAGGGGAACAGTGGAAGGAGCTGATCCTTGCCCAGCCAAAAGAACCTGGCTTCACATTCTTGCGCTATCAGTGACTGACTAATAGCTTACAGCCAGTTGTCGGAGACCTAAACTCCCAGGCATTTCCACATTGCGAAATGGTTCCGGCAGCTTGTGGGAAGTCCTCTAAGTCACAAGCAGTCTTTGTAAACAAAACTACGCTGAAACTGGAGTGAGACACTCAGAAATGGTAAACTGGATCCGAGAGGACTGAAATAATGTATTAGAGAAGTTTCTACATTTGAAAAAGTAATAAAGGTAGAAGACAGTATGCACCACCAAGTTCGAAAGGAAGTACTTAAAAGCAGAATTCCAGGGCTGGAGCAATAGCTAAGCAGTTAAGCGAGTTCTCTGTTGTGCCTGAGGCCTGGAGGTAAGTTCCCACACATACACTGGGTGGCTTACAATCACTTGCAACTTCAGCTTTAAGGAATCTGATGGTGTTTTCTGGCGCTGGGTGTGTGAAAGAGAGAGAGAGAGTTGCTAGTTGTGCAACAGACACAAATATGTTAATTTAAAAATATCAAAATATAGCACTCTATTCATGCACAGGACTGGGGAAACTAAAGCTTACGTAGAAGCATCAGTATCACTGAAATCAAGTACTTTAGTAGGTAAACTCTCTAACATGGCATTTAACATCTTTTACTATCTGACCATGATCTAGTCTATTTCTCTAATGTATTATGGTTTCTTTCTTCTTGCAGTGTATGATCCAGGTAAGAGTCATGACTCCAAAAAAAAAAAAAAAATACTGTCTGTGTTCACCGCCAATCCATAAATGTTATTACCACCCCAGTCTTGCAACTAGTTAATTTCTATATTTTTTAAGTCTTGGTGTAAACATTTCTTCAGTTTGGTCTTCCTTAAACACACACACACACACATAACATATATATAGTGTATATATATATATATACATATATATGTATATGTGTGTATAGACAAATACTTTTGTGGCATGTATTTATGTATGTATGTATTATGTGTATGGTGTATTTGAGTGTGTGCGCAGGTGTGTTGTATCATCTGTGCACATAGGTAGGCCAGAGGCTGACATCGGGTGTCTTCCTCTATCGCTCTGACTTATTTCTTTGAAAAAGTGTCTCTCACTTAAGTCTGAAGCTCGCTGTTTCAACTAGACCAGCTGGGTGGGAGCTGAACTTAGACCCTCATGCTTGCACAGCAAACACTTCATCCATACATAAAACCAGGTCCCCAACCCTATAGGCCCTCTTCATATTTGGTGCCTCGAATTTTCCAAACCCTCAGGATCACTACTTCTCATTATAATTTTGTACCTAGTCCTTGTTTTCTTTTAGGGTGCAGCTGAGAATGGACAGGAATCATGCCTGTTATATTTGTCACTTTAGCCCTGATGGCTTGTCTGAACAATCAGTCCATGACCAACAAACAAAGCACCACAAAATATTGAAGTATAAGTGTAATCTATATGGTTTTTACTGGAGCAATGGGTAGTGTCTTTCATTTGAGCTTAGAACACCGTTTATGCCATGAGGCAATAACGTTATTCCAGATGAGAACAGTGTCGATCTTAATTTTATTCAATTCAGTAATAATTTATATGATTAAACAATCAAATAATTGCAGAATGAGGCTGATCTCTAAATTGCCTAAATTAGCCTTATGCCACACTGACCTCTGTGTGGCTCTCATCTTAATGTTTCCTTAGGGCCTGTTTTTTTGTTCTATATCTGTGTAATGCTGAAATTACATGGGAGCTGGGCAACCAATAAATCTCTATCTGAATTTTGAGAAATTCAAACAAACACTCAAAATCACTGAAGATAAGTAATGACAACTAAGAATGAAATTGGTCTAGTATCATTTACATCCTTTGGGGCTTTTAGAGAGCTCCAAAATTTTTCTGGACTATCCGTCATACACTATCGGTATAACAACATTATGATGATGATAATAATTGGTAATTTTTCTATGCTACATAGATTGCTGGTTGATTACTGACATCTGTTCTTCACCTGCTTCTTTCCCATCTACCTCAAAGAGAAGGCAATAACACCTATGTCCTTCCTTACCTTCTCTTGCAAGTGAGGTTTGCCTTCTAGGTGACTCCTATCTGGACAAGTGAGAAGGGAAAATATATTTTCTTTCCTCAATAGAGATGAGCCAGTGAGTAAAAAGACCTCACTTACCCTTACTGCCTTCCTGTTCCATGCTGTTGATGTTTGAAATAGTGGATGGATATAACCTAGAACCCCTGCTCGGATGTAGCCCATGACAGCTCAGTATCCAAGTGGGTTCCCTAGTAATGGGAGCAGGAACTGTCTCTGACATGAACTCAATGGCTGGCTCTTTGACCTCCTCCCCCACCCCCGGGAGGAGCAACCTTGCTGGGCCACAGAGGAGGACATTGCAGCCAGTCCTGATGATACCTGATAAGCTAGGGTCAGATGGAAGGGGAGGAGGACTTCCCCATTAGAGGACTTAGAGAGGGGCAGGGAGCAAATGAGGGAGGGAGGGTAGGATTGGGAGGGAATGAGGGAGGGAGCTACAGCTGGGATACAAAGTAAATAAACTGTAATTAACATAAAAAATAAAAATTAAAAAATTAAACAAAAGAAATAGTGGCATCCAATTTGAGATGATAAGAAACAAGCTAAAGGAAAAGAGACAAACTCTCAAGAAAGGCAGTGTGGAAAGAAAAAACCAGGTCACTGATGATCCATTGTCAGTAAACAAGTGTTTCCAGACTCCCAAGAAAATCACTACCTGCATTTGTTTAAATGACTGTTACTTGAGAATTCGGCTGATAACAAAACCAAATGTAGTTTTAACTCATGTAACTAGCTACTTTTACATTTCCTTTAATTAAAACAGAATTAAATTCTTGACACCTGACCTGACACCTTTTTTGGCATAAGGTATTGGATTTTTGGAAGATATTTAGCAGTGTAGCAGAGAGGAACTTCCGCTTGCCATCGGCCATGATACAAACTCTAGGAGCTGTGGGTTGCTGAGAGCCCATTGTGTAACTAAATACCACCCTTGGAGAGAGGAGATATAGGTTCTAGCTGGAGGGAAAGTTTTGAGCTTTGTAGTGATTGGAAGGTCTTGAACCAGTCAATCAAGGACTGACCAGGAAGTGTCAAGAGCTGATAAGATTAGGCCAATCCCTGCAGGGGGTTGTGCATTGATTAGTGAATCCACCTTTCCAACAAAGATCAAGTATAATCCCTCATCAAACCCAGAGCTGCTAACAAATAGTGGAGGTGTGAGGTAGCTCTTGATAGAGCAACCGACTTTTACAAACCTTTCAGACTACCTGACCTCTAAGACTCTTTTTAGATCTAAACTTGCTGTCCATGAGCAGAGACCATACCTATCCTTGCAGTTACCATTCCCCGAACGTGCTTCCTTTTTTGCTTGATGATTGTCTGTTTTTACATCTGAGAGACATTCTCCACGAAAGATAACTCTTAAAAGAAGTAGACAAGCTTTGGCATAGCTCACATTTGGACTGGAGAAAGGAAGCTATGTGACTTGTAAAAATTTTACGTTCACTTCAGAGGAGTGTGGTGGCAGGTGACATGATAGGTTGGGGTAAGTGACTTGTAACTGTTGGACCCTCAAAAAAGATAGTCTTTTGGGGCTCTGAAGCCACAAAATCTTTGGGAAAGGAGGAAAACCTTACAGAATTATATTTTCTCCTGATTTACTTGAAAAGAAAGCGAGAGGGAAGAAATGACGAAAAGAAAGAGGTTTAGCTCCCAAATATTTAACAAGCAAATCGCCCAGCCCCTGGAGGGAACGATCAAGGATTTGTGCAAATCGTTTTTGAAAGGGAAATGGGCTGAGTCTTCACCCTGGCCCCTGCACTTTGGTAAACACTACTTCAAAAATACCGCGCTGAGAATTTTAACAGATGATTTCTGGAAAGCTGACTTATGAACTAATTGGACACTTCTGGTGTGCGGAAGAACAAAGACTTCTTTTTTATTGGTCTTCAACTAAGGCATATACCTTTCTGATGGCGTTGGCTCATTCTGCACATGCTCAGTTGAACAGAAATCTTCATATTGCATACAACCTAGTACAGCGGCAACACCCACAGCCTTATTCTGTGGCTGACCCAGTGCATCCATTCTTTCTAGTTGCTTTTTCTTTTTTTTAAAGCTGAGAACTCCAACATTTATAGGGAGTACAGTAAACAAAGTAGATGCTGGGGCTTGAGAACAATCTACAATGGATTTAAAGTCTCCTATGTCACTATCTTCTCGACCCGTCTCTAGGTTTTGTCTAGCATATGAATAGACACTGCACGGATATTTGGTGAGTTCGGGGCAGGCGATAGAAGCTGTTTTCCTAGTTCACTGTTCCTCGTTACACACCTTCCTCTACAGTTTTTGTTCGGCCCCTTCTTTGGACAATCCTCCCCTCCCCCAGCCTTCATCTTCATTAAAGAATGGCACGTTGGCACTAAAAGCATCTGCCGCCAAGCACGGTCTTGAGTGACAATCGCTGTCCACCCCCTCTCTAGCTTTTCCATTCATTAGAATCCTTTCCCTATGCCTTTTTTCCCAGCGAAAAAAACTAAAAACGGCTTCCTGCGGTTACGAAAGAAGCTGCCAGAGTGCTGAGCACTGAGCACGCCGTCCAGGAACGTGAATAGTGCTGTGGACCTTTTGTCCCTGGTCCCTTTTCTCCACTTGGTCTCAGCTTGGGAGGAGAGGCGCCGGACCACCACCAGCCCCACCTCAGCAGCCGCAACCAGCCCAGCCTCCGCTTGCCGACCCCCAGCGCCCTCTAGATTCCCCGCGCCCTCCAGTGCTCTGTGACGTTGCGGACGCTGCGCGCATGCGCCGCTGGGAGCGCTTTTTTATTTTCTCCCCTCCCCTCCTCTTCCTCCGCCTCCTTCCGCGGTCCCCGCCTCCCAACAGGCTGGAGTGGGCGGGGCCTGGGGGGATTGAATCTTAGCTGTCGCGCGGGCCGAAAGGGAGGAGGGTCCGCGGCAGGAGGCAGCTAAGGCTGAGGCTGAGGCTGAGGCTGGGGGGAGGAGCCAAAGGCAGTGGTCGCGGCTCCCGCCCAGGCTGAAAGGCTCATCCCGCGAAGCCCCCTCCCACACTCAAGCGGGCGGCGGCGGGAGGAGGAGGAGGAGGAGAAGGAGGGAGCGTCTCTGCCGCCGCCTCCTGCTCCCCAGCGCCTAGCAGCCGCCACCACCTCCCTTCGCGACGATCCTCCCTCCATGGTGCTGTCGCGGCCCCCCCTGTAGCCCGAGCTGCCCCGCGCCGGAGCCGGAGCCGGAGCCGGTCTCGGGCAGAGGGAGCGGTCGCGGCCTCGCGGCCCGCGCGGGGCTGACTGAGCGGAGAGTGCGGCGCCTCGCGCTCCCCGAGGGTCCACACGGCCGGCGGCGCGGCCGCGAGCGACAGCGCCAGGAGCAGCAGCAGCAGCGGGCGGGCGGGCAGGCGGGCGGCGCCGGGCCCGGGCCGCCCTCACTCCCACGCCCCGGCCCCGCCGCCCGAGCCAGGGCGGCAGCCGGCGGAGGAAAGGCGCTGCGGTCTCCGGGCCTCGCGGCCCCGGTTGAGCTTCCTCAGAGCTGAGGGCTTGCGGGTCCTGTAGGGGAGGACTCGAGCCGGGAGCCGGGCGCTGAGCTCTTGGGCGCCCCCCAACCCAGTTTTCTGAACCCTCCACGCTGCGGCCGCTGTCCCCTCTGGACCATGGCCGACGACGACGTGCTGTTCGAGGATGTGTACGAGCTGTGCGAGGTGATCGGCAAGTGAGTCTCCACGCGAGGGAGCGAGAGTGTGGAAAAATGCATTTCAGCGAGCAATGCCCCGGGCCTCCCGCACCCTCTCTTGGCCTGCCCCCTACCCTTTTTCCCTCCTCTCTGCCTCCCTCGTCCTCTTCACCCTGGAGTATTTATAGATGTGTACCTGGACCTCCTGCCAGGAGGGGTTCTGGGGGGCTTTCTCGGCCATCCGTGGAGGCCAATGAGCCCGGGTCGGCCACCCCATAAGGCGTGGGGCGGACTGCCTGCATTTTCTCTGATGGTTATACAAGGACGTGGCAGGACCGATTTTATAGTTGCTTCCTGGGAACAGTTGGGGTTATTGTTACCTCTCTTGTACCAGAGACCTTTTGCAAAAAGAGCAGCCTGCATTTCGTGTTTTGAGAGCGAGAGCGTCCAGGGTTTTTTTTTTAAATTGTGGGGTGTGTGTCTATTGTGCCAGGATATTAGACAGATGCCTTTGTGTTCACCCCATGCCCGGATTTAAGAGGGTCATTGAAGACGGGTGCGTCCAGTTTCAGCAAATTCTTCACCTGCCGAATGTAGAAAGAGTTCGGGGCACCCAAATTTTTAATGCCTCGTTATGCAATGACTGTACAATCAGTGCTCGAGGCTCCCTTGCACTGTCGTTGGGATGGTGGTTAGCGTGGTGGAGCAGTCTGCTTTGAGTCACCGGGCTGGTCTAGATTATAGAACTGACAGTCCAAATGCTCATCCTTTCATCTGTGTTGTATAATTACGCTAGGGAAAAGCAGGGAATCAGATTAATCACAGGACTGATTGAGAATTAAATCTGCAGTTCCTCATCTAATTGTCCAGTCCTGAAATCTGTTTTGAATTGTTTCCTTTTCATTCTTGTCAAACAGTATTCCAAGTGCACAATCCTGCTAATTTGCTTGTGAGGGAAATGCTGGCAATCTGAAGTTGATTTCCTAGCTCAGCGTGTATTCTCAGGCTTTGGAAGTTGAGATAAGGGTTTAACAGCGATTTCTGCTTATTTAATAGGGCTCGTTAGATAGCTAGTATTAGGATATTTTACCTCTTTTTTGGAAGCCGTGCTTTATTGTTTATTTTACGGTTCACAGTTGGGAAATGAAAGCAAGACAGAACAGTTGCCTCTACCTCTTTTAAGTTGTCTGCAGTATACTCAGTTTCAATTTTTTGAGTACTGGTAACTCATTTTTTTTTCTCCATATTGAGGTATTACAGTGCTGCTCACATAGTGAAATTGTGGGTAGAGCTTGCAACACTCTTTTCTTAGACCCAAATGCTTCGAGGACACATCACTCCTTGCCCCATTGTTCAATGACCAGCCTATCTGTTAGGAGGATGTCCAAATGTGTCTGGGATAGTCTTTATAGATGTGCCTAGAGCAGTACTGTCCAAAAGCTAGTTTATTTAGAGCCACATGTATTTGAAATTTCCTAGTAGCCACATTAGAAAGGTTTCAAACAAAAGGTGCAGTTTTAGCAAAATATTTATGTAATACGTTATATTTAAGTTAAGTGATTTCAGCCCGAAAAATTTTGCAATACTGTGCATCTTTCATACTAAGCCATTGAAATCCAATGTGTATTTTGTACTAACAGCACATCTCAATTTTGACGCTAAGCTAAATTTTCACCAGAAGTACTTCATCCGTATTTAGGTCTCATAAAATTTGCATGTGCAGAAAAAGTAGATTCACATATTCAAGTTGTTCCAAACATACATAAAAGTTTTCCTGTAACTGAGTTTACTGTTCCTAAATTGTAATCAATTAAACAGAATGCAAATTTTATTGCCTCCGTTAGATTAGCCACATTTCAAGTGTTTAATAGCCAGAGCCAACTGCCACATTTCTAGATAGAAAAATACCAAAACTCTCCGTAATTTCTTCATTGTTAAGAGCACACAAAGAAGGCAAAGGCGAGGTTTCTCTAAAAACCAACCAAATGACCATGAGAATGAGTGGTGTTTGTTTTATCTTAATTATGTAGCTGTTTTAAGTGAGCCTGAAGTTGATCATTGGAAAATGTGGGATTAAGATGTATTACATGTATTACAATGATGGAAATTGTCATCATTGAATCAATTTTGGTGACTGGTTCTGATTACTTCAAGTCTGAAAGAATGACAGTGTGGATTTCAAAAATTGGTCAGCCTCTTGTTAGCAGTCTGTATTGTGCTAATCTAAAACTGAGAAAATCTTCCAGAAGACACCTCTGTTAGAATTAAGTTTATCTATTCTGTTGTTCTGCAGCTGCATTAGGAAGAAGAGCAAGCTAATTGTTAGATGCTAGGTAGTCAGCAGTTGCCTGCACTACTGTGAAGTATAAAATTGTATTCCTATCCTACAAAATCAGACTTGGTTGGTGTCATTTATAAAATGCCATTCTTTAAAATAATGAATCCAAGCTAGCCTTAGTGTGAAAGAATGTAATGATGGCATTCCTCACCCTGTGCAAAGGTTGATGGTTTCTCCAGTAAATTGTGTCAGTATATATTGATCCTGAAATGGAAATTTATTTGAGATTTTTTTTTGCAACCAGCATAGCAGCATACATTTAAACTTAGAATTGGTTCAATTATGAGCTTAAACAGAAAGCCGTTGCAGATCATCATTCATCCTGAAAATCTTTTTGTTGGTTTCTATTCAGACTCTATAGAATTTTGATTTTCTTTTGTATCAAATTAGTATCACAAATTGTGTTGACACCACAATCTCTTAATAGTTTTAAATTTTCACTAAGGCTCTTTAAAATAGATTTCAGTTTTCAAGACATTTTGGTCACCCACTCCTCTGCCCACCCTTCTACCTACTCACTCATCCTCTATGAGCTAGGCTTTACATGGTGGTGTAAAAGAAATTTCAAGTTGATTGATTGATTGATTGATTGATTGATTGATTGAGTTAGGGTCTCACGAATATAGCCTTGGGTGGCATAGAGCCTCTATGTAGCTCTGGCTGCTCTTGAGCTCAGAGATCTACCTGTCTCAGCCTTTTAAGTGCTGGAATTAAAGGTGTATGTTATCACACCTGACTGAAAATTCCACTGGAATTTAGACCCCTTAAGTGTTTTTCTCTTGGTTATGAACATGACAAGATAAGAAGGCTTGAAGGGAGATTGCTATTTGAAATGTATTTTCTTTGTAGTTGTTGAAACCTTTACTCTTGTTAAAGCTGTCTCTGAAAGAATCATTTATCTTAATTATAAAGATTGGTAAAATGCCATTTAAGAATTTAAGACACTGTGTTCTTTTTTCTTTTTTGAAAGTTGCAGAAACTCTTCAATAATTTTTGTTTCCCTAACATTTTTCATGTAACATCTTTCAAGTTATTGAAGCAAATTCAGTTATAGTTCTAGACATTTTTTTTGAGATAGGGTCTCACTATATGATTTGTAGACCAGGCTGGCATCAAACTCAGAGATATCCATCTGCCTCTGCTTCTGCCTCCCACATGCTGAGATTAATTGTATAGCATTACCACACCCATCTAGTCCCCAAACTTTTTGCCTTAACAAATTTAGCAATTACTGGAAAGAAAAGGTATTATGTAAATACAAGGTAATGACAAATTTTTGTAATAACCACTTACTGTCCCTTCTGAGGATTAATAGTCTTATAGGTAAATGTAAAACTCATAATACTGTATGAAATGAGTTTTAAAATAGTTCCTTTAAATGAAAACATTAAAAACTGTGGTCTTTCTGGTATAAGCAGTGTCTTAGGCAGAGGATCACGCAATGTACAGTTTTTATGTTGTGTAGGTAGAATATTTGTCCGGGATTTTAGAGTGTTCAGTAACCTGGAACTTCTGGCTGTCCTGCTTTGCTAAGGTATATATACTGAAATTGGAATGATGAAGCATGACCCTTGCTTACGGATGACATGCAAGTTTGCCAGGCATGCTGTATTTGCTCACTCTGAGAGCACTTATCATATTTAATTACAGTTACTTATTTATGGTCTCTCTACCTAGCTAATAAGTAGCTTCTTGGAGGTAGGAAAATATATAACATCTTTCTCCATCGCTAAACACACTGCCTGTAATGTAATAGTCACCCATTAGCCATAGAATAAATTGAGTAGTTTTAATAAAATCTCATTAAAAGGAAAAAAATTGTATTTATCAATTTCGGAGTAATTATTGTTCCAAAAGGGTGACTTACTTTAATGTACTGGTGCTTTACCTGCCTGCATATTAGAACTGTCAGGGAGGGTTTTTTTGTTTTTTTGTTTTTTGTTTTTGTTTTTGTTTTTGTTTTTTTTTCACGAAGATCAGTTCCAGGTCCCTGTGACAGAACAGTGTAAGGCAGAATTCTAGGATATGGTCACAGGTATTTTGTAAAACTAAATGAATCTGTGTAAGGAATTACTGTTTTAAAACTTAGCTGATAAATGTAGGATTCTGAGACTAGCTTTTCAGAAGATTAAAATTTTACAAAGTAGAATAAATATGTTTAATATATTTAAGCTACCAGATCAAAACATGGATTTTTATCTTCTATGCATTTATGTCTCTGAGCCTGTTGTGTAAGAATTTAGTTTCATCCTGTGTTCGGCTTTAGTTTTCTGGACCTTTTAAGATTCACATTGATTTATGACACTCATCTAATGTTAACATGGTGATTGTCTGATGTTTGGAAGAACACAAAACAAGGATTGCTTCAATAACCATTGATGATAGGTTTCTACTACAGTGGCTTAATTTAATAAGAAATTCATTAGTTTAGTATGGATTGTTTGTACACACTTTATTAAAGAGAATGGTTAAGTTACTTATGTACTTTAAGTTTATACTTGTGACTACAGTAATGCAATTTGCCAGTGAATTGAGTTAAATGCAGTCTTACATAAATACTGGATTAATAATATATAAAATGTATAATTAAGCATTGAAGGAAAAATTACCTGTACTGATTTGTACTAATCACTCTGGCTTTCTCATGTATTTATTATCTCAGTGATTTGGAGTTCTAGTACCTCAGGGGAATGTTACATCAGCAGAAGAATCTACCTGAAAATTTAAGTAGACATTGTACATAAACTAGTTTTTAATGTTAAGAAAAGGTCACATGTAAGTCTGAATGATTTGAAATTTTTTCCCAAAGCAAATAGTGTCACAGGAGAGGAGAACATGATCACAGTGATAGCCATGTAGCAAGGTAAACAGCGGACAGTCACCAGCTTCATTTCTAAGGATGTAGATAACTGTAGCACTTGATATTTAGCTGCTTTTCCACCGAAAACGACCTACAGAATTTTGAGACAAGCGAAGTAAGGTCAATTTCTGAGCAGTTGATTTTGGGTCCCTCTTGGGGGGAAGTGAACTCTTTAGTCTATATACATATCTCTTTATGCATATTTTTACCAAATGCTTTAGGAGCTGTCATTTGCAACTTCTTCCTAAGTTTTTCATGTAGACTCCTGTAACTTCCATAATGTGACATGATTTGTGTGCAATTTGAAATGCACAGTTCATATTCTTCCATGTTTTTCTTGTATATACAGGCTTCATATAATGAGCTGTATTTCTAATTTCTATAAATTGTGCTCTTAGATATTTCCTTTATATCGAAAGTTCCTGCATCTCTATGACTATGATCAATACTAGAAATAGGTATATCACATTGCTTTGAGATTGTGCTCAAATGGTTGCATTTTGGAAATGTGTTCATACTTTAACTGTGTTTTAACTTTTAAAATAAAAAAATATTTTATAACCTAATGATCACTTTGGAAAGGACTTGACTAATATTAGGCATTTTACATTTATCATCTCTTTTAATTCTAACCTTTTTACACAGAACACTAGCTCAAGAGGTGATGAGGAGTAATCTGGCCAACATCACATGGGATTCTGTCCACTTCTAAAGATTGTTTCTTTTGGCCACATTCTACTGGTGACTCAGGTTGTGGAAAAAACAAACAAACGAAAATTATTGCAGTTCTTTAAAATAAGGCTAATTTTCACTTTTAAAATTGATTACTGTAAAAGATGATTTTTTTTTTTTACTTTTCAGTTACATTTCTTTGATAGAATATGCTAGTCCTTCTTTCATTGCTTTTTTCTCTGCTCTGTGACAGTAGTTCTCAACCTATGGGTGGTGACTCATTTGGTCAGATGTCCCTTTCAATCAGATGAATGCTTCATAGGGGTCATATATCACATATACTACATATCAGATAGTTACGTTACAATCCCTAACAGTAGCAAATTGCAGTTACAAAGTAGCAACAAAAATGTTATGGTGGAGGTAAGCACAACATGAGGAACTATATTAAAGTATTAAAAAGGTTGAGAAATACTACTCTATGATGAGATATTAGCATTTGTTACCAACCAAACTGAGAATCTGTATATTCTCCAACAGTAGAAATAAGGAATCTTGACCATCTAAAATATAATTAGTTTTGAAACATTCTCCATCCCTTTTACTCTGCAAGTCTCCCCCCACACACACTAATTATTCTAAGTGTCTAAGTCAGAAGTACTGAGGTTTTCAGAGAGAGGCATTTGCTGGAGGGCAGGGTGGACTGGTTTCTTATGTCCTGTGATAAATACTGAATTGCATTTGACTTTGAAAACATGTCCAAAGCTACAGCTTTTGAATCTGCAGCTGCTAGCACTGTTTACAAAGTAGCTTTTTGTAGCACAGGTACCTGTCACTAGCAACCAAGCTGATACGATGTTCTGCTTTTACATGTTAGAGCTTCTGTTTTAGTTGCAGTTCATACTACAGATTTCTTTTTCACTGTATTTGCGTTTTATAGTGTTTTATAGTGTTTTATTACTGGCTTTTAAGCAAAACAATTTGGCTTTCCAAAAATGATGCTACTTCCATTCTCTAACTTGTATATGACCATGAATTAAATGAAAGCCTTTCATTGAGTGACAAAGTAAATACTTGATAACTATTTGATCCTTTAAAATTTTTACTTTAAGTTCTTGGTATTTATCACACTAATATTGTTTCCTAAATTATTCTACTAGAGAGATCTTAATTCTTTCAAGGATTTTTGTTCTTGGATAGTGCTGGTATGCTCCCCCTCCTTTCCTCTCTCTTCCACTTTCTCACCTTCTAAATTTGTTCATTGGTTCTTTTAGTGGCTTTATAGTGAATGTGGATGCATTCACAATAGAAGATGCTTATTTTATTGTACTCAACTCTCTCTCTCTATATATATATATAAAATCTAAATATACAGTTTTTCTGTTTCATCTTCTTGTGTTCTAATTATTTGGTTCTTGTACATATTTTTTTACCAAAATTTTAATTTCTTTTAGTATGCTTTTTTTTAGCTTTATGATCATTATTGTGACTATTTTAATCATGTACAGTAAGTGATTCATTCTTAAATTTATGGTTGTGAGCCTAGCCTTTAATGGCTAAGCCATCTCTCCAGCCCGTGATTCATTCTTATATTCATTCTCATCCTCCTTCCTCCATTATTTCTTGTCTCTCCCTGTGGTTTATTCTTCAAACTACACTATATTGCTTGGCATGGTGGGGCACACCTATAATTCTAGCACTTGAGAAGTAGAGACAGGAGGACTAGTCTCAGCTACATGTGAATTTGAAGCTAGCCTGGGCTACATGAGATCCTGTCTCAAAATAAACAATGTTGAATATTTATTTTAGTGTAGGTCAGTCTAAGATAGAATTATTGTCATTTGTCCTGGTTCATTTTTGTCACTGTGACACAAACTAAAGTTATCTGCAAAGAGGGAACCACAATCAAGGGATTGCCTTCATCATATTGGCCTGTAGGAATTTCTGTCCAGTACTTTCTTGATTAATGGTTAATGTGAGATGGGTGGTGCCCTTCCTGGCAGGGTGGTGCCATCCCTGGGGGTGGTCTTAGGTTGTATAAGAAAGCAGGCTGAGTAAGACATGGATAGCAAGCCAGTAAACAGCTTTTCTTTATGGTTCTTGCGTCTTCTGTTTGAGTTCCTTCCTGGCTTCCCTCAATGATTGACTGTGATTGGGACATGTAAGCCAAATAAACGCTTTGCTCCCCAAAGTTTGTTTTGGTCACTGTTTTATTGCAGCAAACAGTTACAGAGGTCTCTACCCCTGTTGTGGTATGCAGATAGCCATTATGTCACTGCTATTTCATGCATTACATTTGTGCTTTAAAGAAACAGATTTTCCAGCCTTTCTTTTTATCATATTGTTTCCCCTGAATATACGATTCCAGTGCTTTGTGGCTTGTAAGACAGCCTCCTAAGATCTGACGTGATAACCTTTGGTTGCAGTGGAACCATTTTCTTCTTTATAGAAGAATGGTGTCTGCTTCACAAGCTATTTGCATAGATTGGTGATCATAAAGTGCAGCATAAGTTTTTTACTTGTAGAATGTCTTTGCCATACTCTAATTTCTTTTGGAAATTTTTTACATAAGTTTCAACAATTTTTAGATGTGTACTTTTTCAGCGCTAAACACATGCTCTGTCACATAAGTTATATGTTGAAATGAACATATTTTTCCTACAATATAGGTAAAATATTAGTGGTGCTAGCATTCATTCATACATTCATTCATTCATTCATTCATTCATTCATTTGTAGCTGTGAAGCCACTGGCAAATTTTTAACATCAGATCATTACTTATTTTGCCTATAAAGTGAAAATGATAGTATAGTCTTCTGAGGGGGGTTGTGAGGATTAAATAATACAATATGTGGAAATGTCTACAGGTTTTTTTATTTTAGTTACATCATTATTATTAATTATTATTCAGCAAACACTGAATTTTCCAGACTCAAAGAACTCTCTATCAATTAAATCTAGACTATTTCACACTCCTGATAAGGCAAGAGTCAGAGTTTACTTGTTCACACTGCTATCTGTTCATAGTTCTTTAACTAGCATGCAGAAAAAGCCATCAGTAGTTGTTAAATGAATATATTAAGTGAGAAACCCAGAGACTGTGTAATCACCTAGCAGCAAAATTAAGTTGAAGAAATCTTTGTAGCAGACATGACATTCGAAGGGTTTGTTAGTCTTCTCCTTGGGTAATTTTTAAAATCTTAGGCGTGTTTCCTCATTTCTGAAAAGAAGTAGAAAAATTCATGTAGAGGAACTCCAACAACTCTTAGGAATATAAAAAGATACTCAAGAGCACCTAGTGTCTTTTAATAAAACAATATTATATATTAGGAAAGATATTCTTTGAGTCTCTGGGTTTTCATAATTTATTTGTGAGCTTGTCCTAGTTGTAGTTTTACAGTGCTGTAAAAAGCTCCAAAGATTTTGTTAAAAGATAGTTTTATATCACATTTTGATACATTTGGACATTTGATATAATTGTTTATAATTTGAGGCTCTGTGATGAAGAAAATGAAAATCTAGGGCTGGTGATTGAGATGACTCAGAGGTTAAAAGCACTTGCCACCAGCCTGACTACTTGAGTTTGATTCTACTGGGCCTCACACGGTAGAAGGAGAGAACCAATTCCTGCAGATTGTTCTCTGGTGTGTGTACATACATATACATAATTCCAATTGTTCCAGTACTTTTAAAAGAAAAGGAAAGTCCTGGAATAAATATTTTAAGAAATATACAAGATTTGTTAAATTTATAGTGCAATAGTTTCCAAAATTTTGTTATAACAGCAATTTCCATATCTTAACTGAGGCCAGTGAGACAGAAAAAAAAAAAACCCCGCATTGTAGTCTCTGAAAGATTAGGCATTGACTCTAAAGTACCTAAATGCACACTCTGTAGAGGATCATCATGCTAGAAGAAGGTGGTCTACTTAGGCCACTTCTGTGGAAATAGGTTGGCTTCAGAGGAAAGGTATATTTTTCTATGATCCTTGAACAATGTTATTTATATTGCATCATTTAAGTTAGAAGTTTTGCTGATTCTGCCGTTCTCTCTTAAACCATTAGTTTAGAAAGAGAGATGTCTGATTTTATTTGTATATGAATAACTTCCTATCCTCTGCTTAGGCTTAATATTATCTTAATTAGGCCTTAGTCCTAGCAGTATAATGTGACATTAAATTTGAGATTATCCTTTTTTTTTCTGAGACAGGATCTTAACTGTGTAGACCGGGCTGGCCTCACACAAAGACATCCATGTGTCTCTTCCTCCTGATTGTTGGGTTAAAGCATGGGCTACCATGCCTACTTTGATATTACCTTGTTTCAAAATTATTTACTTCTATGAGTAAATGTGAGAGCTGGGAACTGGACCACAGTCCTCTGTAGGAATAGGATGTGCCCTTAACCACTGAGCTATCACACTAGCACACTAGCATGGTTATCTTTTTAATATTTTTAATATTTTCTTTTAAATTTCTTTTAAATTTCTTTTAAATTATTTGTACAGTAATTAGATGCTTGTAAAACAAACAAACTGAGAACATTGTTAATTATATTTCACATGAATTTGAAAAAAATCATTACTAGACTATTTAAATAACAGGTCAGATTGAGAATATAATTATCTCACACTGTAATCAACATTTTTTAAAGATGTGCTAAGATGTAGGGGAAGAAAACCTTTTACAAACCATACATGTAAACCATGCTGTTTTTTTCTTTAAAAAGATTTCTCCCAATGGAGACATCTACAAAACTCTTGCACCTGGGGCTCGGGAACATAGAGGAAAGGGGCAGAGGGTGTGAAAAGACTGTAAAAGACAGGTAGTTAGAGAATTGAAAGAGCAAAGACTATTGAGGTGGTGTCTCCCAGTAATATCAGTCTTAAAAGTCTCACCAACATGACTGCCCAAATGTGAGCTGAACAAGCATGCCAAACTGGATGGCGAGAAGCCCATGTGTCCTCAACCCTACACAAAGAACTATATGCAACCGAGAAAAGCTGGGAGTAGGGGAGGTGGTCTTTCCCAGAGAAGAGCATACAATTGGTTATTCAGTGCTAAACGGTCAGTCCTGAAAACATTTATACATGTAGCATTATACAGACTGAACACATTTTATTTAGGAATATATGTATAATATATATAGATACAATAACAATTAGTGAGGGAAAAGGGCCGTAGATTTGAAGGAGAGTGAGGGAGGGGTATGTGGGAGGCTTTGGATGGAGGAAAGGAAATGGAGAAATGTAATTATAATCTCAAAAAATTAAAAAGATTTCTCTCATGGTTATTAACTAATCTGTGTAAACGTTAATTCATGTGAAAATGTTTTGTTATCATCATTGCAGAAAAAGCCTGGAAATTTGAAGAGGAAACATTCAAGGCTTGCTGCTACACATTTTAGATTCTCGACATTAATGTTTCTCCCGTGGCTGAGTGTTACCATTATACTGCTGGATCATGCTTCATATTCTGTGACCTACTTGCCCTAAAGGTTTAGTGGGCTTTAAGTTGATACCTGGAACCTCAGGCTTTTTTGGTTAGACTTACCTTGGTGATTTTAGTATTAGGTTTACAAAAACGAGTATGAACTTGATGGCCTTATTAGCACATTTCCCCTCATTCCCATTTCCATTCATTGCTAGACAAAGAGACAAAGAGAGCTATAATAAGATGGATTTGAACAAAATGCAATTTAGGAATTGCCAATCCAGGCATGGTGGCTCATTCCAGCACTTGAAAGGATCACTGTAAATTCATGGCTAGACTAGTCTACAGAGTGAAAACCTCTCTTCAAATGCACCCCTCCAAAAAAGGCGAAGAGAAAGAAGTATTCTAAAGAAACTTTATTTTAAAAAATATTTGTTTGTTTGACAGGGTCTCCTTGGCTAGTCTGGCACTTACATGTACACCAGATATGCCTCAGACTCAGTCAACTCCCTAAGCCTCCTGAGTCCTGGGATTAAAATTATTAAATAATAATCCATATAACATCAGAATTTGGGTTATTTTTCTCTAGTTCTTCATCTCAAAAAAGAATAATGGGGAGCTGGCGTGATGCCTTAGAAGTTAAGAGAGCTTGCTGCTCTTGCAGTGGACCCAAGTTCTGTTCCCAGTACTCATGTTGAGCATTACACAACTGCCTGTAATTCCAGTTCCAGGGGATCCAGTGCTATCTTTTGGTCTCTGTGAGTAACTGTGTGTTCATGGCATACATGTACAGACAGTCACATATACATGGGCATATATCCAAAAGTTCCTCAAGTACACAACAAGGACATTTGTTCAACCATGTTCATAGCAGCTTTATTCGTAATAGCCAGAACCTGGAAACAACCCAGATGTCCATCAACAGAGGAATGGATACAGAAATTGTGGTACTTTTACACAATAGAATACTACTCAGCAATTAAAAACAAGGAAATCATGAAATTTGCAGGCAAATGGTGGGACCTAGAAATGATCATCCTGAGTGAGGTATCCCAAGAGCAGAAAGAAACACATGGTATATACTCACTTATATAGACCTATAAGACAGGATAAACATACTGAAATCTATACACCTAAAGAAGATAAACAAGAAAGAGGACCTGGGGTAAGAAGATCAATCCTCACTTAGAAAGACAAATGGGATGGACATTGGATGTAGGAACAGGACAGGAGCCTACCACAGAGGGCCTCTGAAAGACTCTACATAGCAGTATATCAAAGCAGATAAAAAAGGGATAGTAATGACTGACATTGCTGGTTTTATGAGATTCTTATGAGCATAAGATGGCATGATTTTCAAAGGGCTTAAGTTTCCCTACACATTATATCCATTTTATTGAAATAGTACACACCCACTTAGAAATAGGCTTTGTTGAATTTTCCTGTTTTGAAAGGATAATTTACTGTTATAAAAAGTGTGTGTGCCAAAAATTAGGGATTGGTGTTATCTTCTGCAACAAGACATCTAGAGAGTCCAACTGTTCTGAGCTCTATAATGTTAATATGGGGTTGTTTCTCCTGAGTGAAAGGTGGTAGCTCGGTATTTTAGACTAAATTCTTGAGGGGACTGTTTGTGTTGAGAGTTTTTAATCCAATAAACTTTGCCTTCTTTAGGAAAATAGACTTTTTTTTTTTAGGACTTTTGGGGGTTGTGCTGATGTTAGCCCTCAAGATCTGGTTAAACCTATCCTTGTTGTATAAACCTGTGTCAGTCATTATATCTGATTGATTGATTAAACAGCCTATACTTGGACAGGGCAGATTGAGGTAGGTGTGGCTAGGGTTCCCAACTTTTGGGTTCAAGAGAGAATCTTGGAGAGACAAACAGACAGGAAGAGAGGAGGAAGGAGGATGCCACAATGGGTTAGAATGGAAAAGAAACCATATGGGCAAGAAGAAAGGACTTCCAGATGAAAAATAGAAGCAAGTATTTATAAGATTAGATGGAAGACAGTTCATATGAGGACAATTAAGGCAGATGGCATTGGATGGGGCCTGGGATATGGATGGTGAGGATATTGAGAAGGTGAAATATCTGCCCTGCCCAAGGTAAATAAGGCAACTATAAAATCTAAAAAAAAAAAAAAAAAAAGTGTGTGTGCGGTATGAGTGACCACAGTGGAGGTCAGAGTACAACTTGTGTGAGTTGATTCTTTGCTTCTACCATGTTAGTCTCAGGTATCCAATCCAAGTTGTAAGGCTTGTGCAGTGAGTGACTTTGCACAAAGCCTTTTTTTTTTTGGTCCTGCCTTTGTCTTTAAAGTGATTTTTTTGTTGTTTTTTAATGAGCTCTACATAATATACTTTGCCTCTTAGGTAGGACTTATAACATGTTAGGTCAAAATGTTGATTACATGATGGTAAAGTATGTTTATTTTACTGATGGAGCAATAATAAATTTATAGTAAAGTCAAAGCAAAGAGAAAGAATTAATTAGCGTGTTGCCCTTTTGATTCTGAAATTGTAAAATCTTGATTGAGCCTTCAAATTTGGAACTTCAAGTGAGAAACATTTGTATCCAATCAGATATGAAGTTATACTCTTTAACAAATGGCTAGCCTGTAAGGAAGAATTTAGGCATTCTCAAAGTATAGAACATCTTTTGGCTAGCATCTGCTCCTAGGAATGTGTTAGAAATACAGATCTCGGTCTCCACATTTCCGCTGCTAGTAGAAGCCACCTTCTAGCCAGGTAGGACTTATAGTGGTGGTGGTGGGGAACACCAATCCACCTACAAAACCTTCAGCAAACTTGTACAACCACTTTGGAAATCAATTTGGCATGGCGGTATCAGTGAGAGGACAACTCTGGGATAGGGGAGCCTCCCAGGAGTCTATGGGGGTGACCCTAGCTGAGACTTCTAGCAGCAGGGGATATGAAGCCTGAAATTGCCACCTCCTTTACTCAGTGAGGACTCCCAATCAAGGAAGGGGGACACCAGCCTACCCATAAGAACCTTCGATCCAAAATGTGTCTTGCTTACAAGAAGTGTAGGGATAAAGATAGAGCAGTTATTGAAGGAATGTCCAACCAGTACCTGTCCCACCTGAAACCCATCCCATGGGAGAGAGCCAACCCCCACCCTGATACCATTAATGATACTCTGGTATGCTTTCAGACAGGATCCTAGCATTAACCATCCTCTGAGAGGCCTCACCAGCAGCTGTCTGAATCAGATGCTGAGACTCACAGCCAAACATTAGGAGGAGCTGGGGAAGTCCTGTGGAAGAGTGGGAGGAATGATGGAAGGACCCAGAGGGGATAAGGGACACCACAAGAGGACCAATAGAGTCCACTAACCTAGATCCCTGGGGGCTTGTGGAAATGGAATCACCAACCAAGGAACATACATGGAAGGGACCTAAAGTCCCCTACACATGTGTAGCTGATGGGCAGCTGAATCTTCCTATGGGTCCCCTAGTGAATTGAGCAGGTGCTATTTATGGCATGGACTCTGTTGCCTGCTTTCAATCACTTCCCCCTGTTGGGGCTGCGTTGCCTGGCCTCAGTGGATGAGGATGTGCTCAGTCCTGATGGGACTTGGTGAGGTGGAGTGATTTGGTCGGGGAGAGTGCCCCTTTTCTGAGGAGAAGGGAGGGGGGAAAAGGTGGGGAGAGGGCTAGGAGGAGAGGAGGGAGAGGGTTATGATGAGGGTATAAAGTAAATATATAAATTAAGAAAAGAAAAAAAAAGAAATGCATATCTTAGGACTCCCCTTGACCCTCCAGATCAGAAGCTAGGGGAATGCAGCTTTACTATCACTAGTTTAATAAGTCCTCCAAGGGAATTCTGATGCACATCACATATTGAGAACTATCCACTTAGAGCTCTAGATCAGTAAATGATGGCTTATAGACTAAACTTGTTCTCTACCTGTTTGTTGTCTATGGCTGCTTTTTATGATATAGGCAGAGTTGAGTAGTTGTGCAGGACCATAGTCCACAGAGCCTTAACTATTTATTTGGCCTTGTAAATAACAGCTCATTGATCCCTGTTTGAGATTAAGTCTTAGTATTGTTTTCCCCCTTGATTCTAAAGTGTGAGTAAAAACCATTAGGCAAATACCCACATCTGCCTTTATTCATGACCCTCACATTTCTGCAAGCCCATTCCTCTCTCTAATATTAACTTCTTAACTCAATGACTAGACTTTTCAACAGAAATAACATGCTATGTTGCGCTTTCTTTTTTCTGCTTGGTAACAGTACAAACTTTTAATAATGCTGTGACCTTTTCTCACTGATTCCATGCTGGTGTGCCTTGGTATTTCAATATTCCAGTGTAATCTAACTTAATTGTCTATTGTAATCTTCATTTCTCTTTATTCTTATTGCCTTTTTGTTTTCCTAGGACAAAATCCACTTGTGACTGCTATGTTTAGAAATCTGTGAGCTGATGGCTGTGCGTGGAGTCCTGTTACCCTTGTCTTGTAGTGCTGTAGTTACTTGCATTTCACCAGAATGATTTGAACACATAGATACCAAATATTTTGGATAATCTTCAAGCATTTCCTGGGAGAGGTACTGTTATCATTTGTACATTCAACCAAGATGTCCATGGTTGGGGTGCCATTCTGAATTCTTGATTTTTCCTTTGTACTTACTGTTGTTACAGCGATTGGTGGTCAGCATCACATAAAATATAAAGAGTGATTTTAGTACTGTTGTTATTGATAAGCGGGGATATTTATTGTTTCCCGTATCACTGAAGGGAAACTGATAGGTTTCTTTTGAAAGAAAATCTCCTGCTCTAATAGCAAAAGCAGAGAAAGTGGTTCTGTTGCAAATGTGATACCATGCTTGTATTTCTTTTCATCCGATGATTGATGTTTTAAGCTGAAAAAATAAGACATAGCTAAGTGTTACTAGTCTGTCTTACTTGTGAGGTATTTTTTGGCTCATTATTTATCCCAGATATGGAAAATACTTAATGAATTTCAGATTGGACACGATTGAATTAGCCCTTTTATTGTTTTAGACTTTTTCCAATCAGCTTAATTCATACCTTTTGCACTATTTACTCATCCCAATGGTGAGATACAAAGAGAGAGACACACACACAAAAGCAAGCACACAGAATCTAGCCATTAAGCTCTATTGTCCAAGGCAGCCTATACATTAGATAATTTGAGGTTCACTGTTTTCTGCAAAACAGTGTTGGGAATGCAGTATTTTAAAAACTAAATTAGTTATGACGATGACTAAAACATGAACTCTTTAAAAGAATGCAGTGTTATTTTCCCAGCCATTATAACAGCCAGCCATAAGAATCATCTCAACTACCTCATCCTTTCTGTTTTATCTACCTGTAACAGAGGTCAGGGGTGGGTGATGGTGAAAGTTTGGTAAATCACACTGTGCTTTAGGTAAGAGGAATGCTCTGGTGGTCTTGCTGTGATGGTCTCTCCTGTGCAGAGGCATCTGGAATAGCCCTACAGATTCGGAAGTAAGTGTCAGTATTTTAATGTTATCAGTTTTCTTTCTAGCTTTGATAGACCATATACTCCAATAGCTTTTGAAGAAGTATTTAGGGGGCAGTACATTTTGAGACCATGTGAATGAATGCTCACTAATGGTCCCCACCAAAGATGTCCATATCTTAATTAATATGTTACCATACATGGTAAAAGAATATTTGCAAATGTGACTGAATTAATTGTTTTTGACATCAAGTATCATGAACTGCTTGGATAAGCCCAGTTAAATTATATTGGTCTTTATGAGAGGGAGGCAATATTATTAGAGTCAGTTTAAATAAACATGACAGTGAAACTAATCGGTTTGTAATAATACATTTTAAAGATGTAGAGAATCATAAGCCAAGGAATTCAGCCAGCCTCACCCAACACCTTTATTTAGACTTGTGACATCTAGAAGGATAAAAGAATAAGTGTGTTTGGATTTATGGTAATTCGTTATGTTAGCAATAAGAAACTATACTATATTATATATACAAATGCCTTTATAATACACTTTGATGGACAGTTTTGTAGATATTATACAGTGATAAAAAGGGTTAAGTCAAGATGACATTAACAGAATGTCTAAATATATACATGGCACATATTAACATAATGAAGGGAGACACAGATGGCCGTACAATAATATCAGTGATTTTTAGTACTCAACTTTCAACAATGGGCAGAGGGAAAATAAGGAAGATCACGACAGACCAAAAAGGCTTAATATCCCATCCAACAATAACATAATACATTTTATTTGAAGTACATTTGAACATTTACCAGGGTAAGTCACGTTAAGTCACAAAAATGTTTTAACAATTTTAAGATGATTGAAATTATAGCCAGTATCTTTTTCCAACCACAACGTTCTAAAACTATAAATCAACAACAAGAATAACTGGAACATCCACAGATATGTGCAGATTAAGTGGCATGTTCCTAAACAACTGGTAGGTCAAAGAAGAAAGTGAAAAGGGAAATGTTTTACTTCTAATTTGAGACAAATGGAAATAAAATATGCTAAAACTTGAGAAATATAACAAAAGCCTATTCTCATTTTTGGTGTTCACCATCTACATTAGAGGATAGGGAAGTGGTAAGTTGCTTTTCTTGCAAGTGTGAGAGCCACAATTCAGATCCCCAGAATCTAAAAAAAGAAAAAAGCTCACATGTGGTGATACATTCCTGCAATCCCTGCACAGGGGAGGCAGAGTCAGAAAGATCCTTGGAGCTCACTGGCTATCCAGTCTAGCCAAATATGTAAGCTCTAGGTAAAGTGCGAAACTGTCTCAAAAAATAATTTGGAGAGAACTGAAGAAATCCGATGTTCACCCCTGCCCTGCACATGCACACAAACATAAGTCAACATCAAGAAAAAGCAGAGATCACAAATAAACAATTTAACTTTGTGTCTGAAGTAGAAAAATAAAAAATAGGTCCCAAATCAGCAAAATGAAGGCATAAATAAGCAAAAATTGGGAAATAGAAAATAGAAAAAAATCAACAAAATTAATTAGGTTTTTTTTAAAGATGAAATCTATAAACATTTAGCCAGATAGTTAAAAAAAAGACTCAAAATTATAAATGAAAAGGTGGTCTTTACAACAGGTAATATGGAAATAGATAGGATTATAAGAGACTACTATGCGTAGTTATATGATAACAAAGTGAATCACCTGAAGAAATGGATAAATTCTTAGAAAAATATACCTTTCTAAGATTGAATCATAAAGAAATAGAAAACCTAAGCAGACCAATAAGGCACAAGGAAATTAAATTTGTAATTAGAAACCTTTCCACTAAGAAAAGCCAGGAGGCAAGGTTGGCTTTATTGATAAGTTCTCGTGAATATTAAAGAAGAGTTAATGTCAGTCGTTTGCAATTCTTAAAAATATGAAGAGGAAGAATATTTTCAAACTGACTTTATGAGACAAGCATCATTCTAATGCCAAATCAAGCTAAGACACTACAATAAAAGAGAATTACAACCAATATCCCATGATGAACATAACCTGCAAATTCTCCCCAGATATAATCAACCCAAATTTAATAACATATCAGAAGGGTCATACATCCTTTTGTCAACCTCAAATGATTTACAGAAAAACTGACTTTTCAAAACAAAGGTTTTAATCAGAATTGACAAGATTGTAGTCTCCTATTGTGAATGTTATGATTGACCATAGGAACCAAGGAGGCAAAAGAAGATGAATGTTTTCTTAAGCCAAAACAAGGAAAGTTACATATTATTTTGAAAGAGTTATTCTTGGTTACAAAACTCATTAACGGGGGAGAGGGAGGCTTGTGACAGCCCAAAATTGAACAGAAATTGCTGAGTAGACATCTTTGTAGAATTATTTCTTTGTGCAAATTTGTAATTTTGGCAGGTAGCTAAGAGTTCTACATCTGGATCTTGAGGCAGCAGGAAGAGAGAACAACACTAGACCTGGGTTGGTCTTTTGAACCTCAAAGCCCATTACCAGTGACACAGTTCCTCCAATAAGGCCCTGTTTCCTTTGATCCTTCTCAAGTAGTACCACTCCCTGGTGATTAAGCATCCAAATGTATGAGCCTATGGGGCCCATTCTTATTAAAACCACCACAGATGGGCTTTGCACTTGTGTAAGGCTTTGGTAGCCTCACTAATTCCAACTATTAGCTTATCATAGATGAAGGTGGTCTTTCAACACCTCTTTAAAGGAGAACAGAACTAATGTCTATTACACCTCCTAGTAGCAGTGTCTTCCTTGGCCATAGTGGTGGGTTACAAATGATGCCTTATCTTGAATGCCAGCTACCTCCTCTGGGTAATTTGGTGATAGCAGGAAAGATGTACTAAAATAATTTTTAGCACCACAGTTTCTACCTCTATTGCTATTTTCTTTCTGATGAGTGATGATACTTTAATTTTTTGATACAGTTTCTTTTGAATGTGTGAACATATTTATAATACCTAAGTTAAAATCTAAACCCCGATTGGTGAGATGAATGGATAAAGGCACTAGCTGGCAACCCTGATGATGAGTTAGAATTCAATCCCTAGGACCCACGTGGTCAAAGAAAAGAACTAACTCCCTGGTGACAAGATGGCTTGGAGGGTAAAGGTGCTTGCTGTCAAGCCTGATGACCTGAATTTGATTCTTAGAACCCATATGGTAAAAGGGAAAAGCAAACTTCTACAAGTTGTCTTCTGCATGCACATGTCATACACACATGTAAAATAAAGTTAAAAAGAGAACTGAGTCCTACAGTTATCCTCACACTTCCATACACCTGCTTTAGCATGTTCATATGTGTTTGTATATGCATACACGATAAAAGTACAATAAAATATTAAAACAAACTCTATTAGACCTAACAGTTGGGTCTCATCAGAGCCAATTTCTGTTGGCTACTATTCTCCTTCAGCAATTGATTTGAACAATATATTGTGACAATATTATATTATGAATCTAGAAATGTGGTGGTTATTCTTGTTTTCATTTTGTTCAGTTATTTGCTTGGACTAATTATGTAGTCTTCCTCTCTGGTAGTATGGAGCTACTGAAATCTGTGCTAGAGACTTCTTGTTAGTTGGTTGAGTTTTGTTTTGTTGTCTTAGAAAGCTGTGGTCTTCTTTTAGACCTGATCTCTGTGGCCCAGGTTATCTTTACTGTGTAACTGAGACTTATCTTAAGCTCACAATAGCACTCCTGCCTCAGCCTCCTGAATGCTAGGATTGCAGGCATATGGTATCCTGCCTGCATGAGCACTTTTTTTCTCTTAAATTCTTCTAAGTCTTTTTTTCCTAGGATTTTTCACTGGGCCAGCATAACTTAATGGGTAGCCAGTGATTGGCTAGCTTTTCTTAAACATTTGGAGACAAAAAGCCTTACTTTTTTTGTTAATGAGAATTTGTATGTAGAGTGGGACATACATTTGAAATTTAGGTAGTCCATATGTTATTTTAGGGCCTGAAGAGCTGGATCAGCAGTCAAGAGCTTCTACTGTTCTTACAGAAGTCCTAAATTCAATTTTTAAGCATCCATGTCTGGCAGTGGTAGCTCACAACTACTTGTAACTCCAGTTCTAGAGTATCCAAACCCTATTCATGACTCTTTTAGGTGCCTGCACTGATGTGCACACAAACATACATATATATGACTTAATATAATAGATGAAATATTTAAATGTCTGCCCTAACTTGTAGAGCAATGGAACCTAGTGAGATAGCCAGATACACACCCACATAGGACTGGACACTGAAGTTTTTACAAAGTCAACAATGTGAATTGGGGAAAAAGCCTATATAATAAATGGTGCTGGGAGAACAGTGAGATTACATCTGTATCTCTCATCTTGCATAGAACATCCATTCCAGATGGATCAGAGTTACTAATTTAAAATAGCAAATACTGGAACTGCTAAAGAGAAACACTTAAGGATGTAGGTACTGGCAACAGATTTCTAACTATAACCCCAATAACACAACTATGAGAATTACCACATGGAATTACATGAAAAAATTAAGCTGTGCAGTAAATACACACACACACACACACACACACACACACACACACACAAAACTAAGAACATCTTTAAGCATCAGAGAAATACAAAGTGAAACTACTTTGAGATTCCATACCCCCTCACTGAGAATGGCAACCATCAAGAAAATAAATAACAAGTACAGGTTGGGATATAGGAAAGGGGAACCCTTATATGCTATGGGAAGTGTAGGCTAATGTACCACTCCTGGGCATCTGCTCCCAAAATACCACATCCTAAGACGGAGATGCTTGCATATCTATATTTATCAGTGTTCCTTTTACAATAGCAAGGAAATTAAACCAGCCTGGATATCCATCAACAGAAGATGACATGAATGTGTGTAATGGAGTTTTATTCCACTGCAAAGACAAACAAACGTAGAGTTTTTGCAAGAAAGTGGGTGGAACTCAAAATACTAAATAAGGTAATCGAGGCTCAGAAAGGCAAATATGCATGTTCTTTCCCATATGTAGATTCTAGCCCCTGACTGTGAAATGTGCATATCCACGTGGGAGAGAGTATGGACAAAGGCCAGGAAACTAGAAATGGCCACATATGATTGCGGGGGGGGAGGGGGAGGGAAAGGAGACTCTAGCAAGTGACCAGTAAGGAGCACAGTTAAAGTGGAAGGGAGGACTGCTGGGGAGAAAATATGAGGAAGGCAGACTGAGGGATGGTGCAGGGGGGGGAGAAAGCCAAATTGAAACATGTATGAAACTTTGTCAACTACATCAAAAAAGAAAGAGAAAAGCACCTGCCTTGCTTTACTTGGAGTTTGTACAGAGCCTCACAACCAGCCAGTAATAATAGTAATTGGAACCCTCTCCAGTCCCTCTGAGGAGGGCACATAGCTCTGCACATAATGCACATCTTCCTGAACCTCCAAAGTACATTAGAGCTTTAAGCCCTCTATTGTGTAATTTTGAAGATCTCCTATTTGCATGCTTGGCTATTGCCTTATTTGCCTCAAAGAAACATTATGGGTTAAAGCAGCTGAGGTTTTTGATTGTTCACTGATGATTGCTATTCTTTTCAGCAGTACCCCAACAGTGGGGTATAAAAATCAAGTCAACTCCCTTCAGTGGCAGTTTTCATAAAGCTAGGAGACCACAGAGACCTGGTAAGGAATGGAAACAGCTTCATGTCAAATGCCACAGAATTTCTGATCTTACCCATTATCTTTGGCAGAGGCCTCATTCTGCCTTTTATGCCTTACCTTACCCCCTAGGTTTACACTGTATCTCTGATTTGATAGCTTTTCATTTAGTACAAGTATTTCCTTGTGTCCTTGATAATTTCATTATAAATAATTTCTGATGACTGTGTGTCATCTCATTATTTATTTGAATGCCTCATAATTTACTTGGTGATTCCACTGTTTTTGTACTTTAGATAATTGTACTTTAGATAATTACTTTTATAATTTGACTGACTTTACCAATAGGCTCTAACCTCAGGAAAGCCTGGAACTGTTTTGTTTTTACTACTTCATCCTCAGTGTCTAACATAATAATTTTTATATTAATTACAGTTTATTCACTTTGTATCCTAGCTGTAACCCCTCCCTCATTCCCTCCCAATCCCACTCTCCCTTCCTCATCTCCTCCCATGCCCCTCTCCAAGTCCACTGATAGGGGAGGTCCTCCTACCCTTCCCTCAGGTCTCATCAGGGCTGGACTGCATTGTTCTCCTCTGTGGCCTGGTAAGGCTGCTCCCCCCTTTGGGGAGGATGATCAAAGAGCCAGTCACTGAGTTCATGCCAGAGACATCCCCTGCTCACCTTTCTAGGGTATCCACTTGGACACTGAACTGCCATGGGGTACATCTGTGCAGGGGTTCTAGGTTTTCTCCATGCATGGTCCTTCTAAGTGCTAGGATTAAAGGTGTGCACTACCATGTTCAGCCTAAGATCCTTTGTTTTATTTTGATGTAGATAATTTTTGTCAACAACATTAACTATCCTCTGCCCATCTACCTACTTCCTTACCTTCTGCTGTCCCTATCAGCCTCTGGGTATTACTATGTTTTTAGCTTCCACATATAATTAGAACATGTAATATTTGTTTTTTTATGGCAGACTGATTTCACTAATGTCTCTAGTTCTGAGTTTATATATCTTTAATGTGGAATAATAATGGATTTTAGTCTGACCATAGGACCCTTTTATGTCTCTTACAGGTCCCCCAAATGTTTCGCACCTTTGTCATCCACATTTAATATAAGATAATCTTTAACTTTTTTTTTTTTTGCAGTTTTGTCCTTTTTTTTTTTTTTACTCGTTTGGTGTAATATATATGCAACCTAGAATTAAGAATTCCAAAAGCACATAGACAGCTATCATACAGAAAAACACACATGTGAAAAAAACATAAATGACTCTTGGTTAGTAGTCATTTCATTTCATGAGGCTCTTGAGCATGTGCATTTGCCAGTAATCAATCAGCATTGAGCAGTTAGCATACTGCGGGTATTCATTACAGTTAGTGGAGGTTGCTTAAACAGACCTCTCCAATAGTTATCATCTATCAGTCTTTTTCTTTACTTCCTTGGTTATTTTGATTCTCCTGAGCATCATGTGAGAATTCATCAACATTTTCTTTTGTTTTGATTTCCTATTGTTGCTGGTTAATCTGAAACTTACTTAGTTTTTTTTTTTGAGTGGCAGTAAAGATCTAAGGCCTATCGAAGTATATTTTTCCACTCTAAAATAATATGACAGGATCCCTTCCCCCATAGTAAATGCTTTCTTCAAAGAGACTGATCAAAGGGGTGAAATACAGGATCAAATTCTGATGGAAAAAAATGGATAGACTGTTGGATGGTCATGCCAGGTAGGCTACAGCAGCAGTGGAGATAGAACCGAATCCTGTCAATTCCTTGGTCTCTTGACAGAAACAGACAATAGGTCAGCTGATAGAGCAAGGAGGGCATTACCATTGATTATGTTGTCAGGTGACCTCCTTTGTACGGGATCCAGTTGAGGGCATTGTACCATTCGTGGATCTAGAGTGTTTGATGAGTTCTTGGGCCTGGTTTTAATACACTTTTGTGCCTATACATACCAATCCATTTCGCTAATTTTATAGAATGTTATCTTTTTCCTTTTGGAATAACTTATCAGTCAGTGTCTCATAAGTGGTGCAGGATAGGTGGTACTATTTATGTGTACAATAAAGCTACAGAGTCACCCTGCTTGAGGAGTGCATGCAAAATGGAGGCAAATGCGGCTAATAGAACGGAGTCACCCAGAGCAAGGCACAACCTGAAAAGTACTGTTTTACACAATTTACACTACTTGGAGTAGATTTGAGCAGGGTACACATTGTCATCTTATCTCAGTAGAGAAGAGCAGGATCAGAGAAAGGAAAACAAGAATTGAAATTGCATAATTCTCACTCAGAAAGGGAGATAGACAGAGGTGATGGCTCAAGAGAGGGAACAATGTAGGAGAGGGGGCACAGAGAGTTTAGAGGGTGGAGGTCAGACCTGGGGAGAGTGAGGGCGAGAGGACAGAAGGCCTGTGGAGAAAAGAGAAACTGAGGGTGGGACATCTCTGTGACAAGCTGGAGATCTAATGCAGGGTAGGATCATGGGAGGATATGAGGGGGATTCTAGCAGACTCCTAGTAGCAGAAGCCATGGAGACTAAAGAGGACATCCTCTAACTAGACTAATCTTCTAGTAAAGGGAAGGAAACTCCAACACACCTACAAAAACTTTGATTCAAAGTTTACCCTGCCTACAAGATGTGCAGTGATAAAGACAGAGCAGATAGAGCAGAGACTTAGGGATTGCCCAACCAAGTACGCACCCTATGGGAGAGTGCCAACCCCTGACACTATGAATGATACTGCTAAGCTTCTAGACTAAAGCCTGTCAGAGTTGTCCTCTGAGAGGCTCTACCCAGCAGTGCCTCAAAACAGATGCTGAGACTCACAGGCAAACATTGCTCGATGTGTAGAGAGTCTTGGGGAGTAGTAAATACAAAGAGAAAAGGACCCAGAAGTTGCAGGTGCTCCACAAGAAAAACAGCAGAGCCAACTAACCAGGGCCCAGAGGGGTTTGCTGAGCTGAAGCATCAATCAAGGACCATGCATGAACTGGACATAGGCCCCCTACAAAGATGTAGCAGATGGTTAACTTAGGTCTCATGTGTGTCCTCTAGTAAGATAAGTGGGGACTACATTGGGCAGGGACTCACTTGCCAGATTTTTGATCACTTCCCCTTGGCAGGACTGCCTTGACAGGCCACAGAAGAAGAGGACATGCTCAATCCTGATGCAACTTGATGAGCTGTGCTGAATGGAAAAGGAGATGGGTAGGAGGAGGGAAGAAGGACTGGGAGGGGAGGAAGGATGGGCCTACAACAAGGATGTAAAGTGAATTTAAAAATTGGGTAAGAACAGAGCTCGTTAGAAGTAGCTATTTCTCAAGGAACACTTTACAGTACCCAAACTGTTTCACAAATGGACATTTGAAGGTATTGGTCTTTACTTTTAGATAATAGTGGATAAAGTAGTTTGTTTACTAAGCAGTTTAATAAACATAGTGTAGCTCATTAATAAAGACTATACCAACAAGGAAGTAATTAAAGTAATTAAAGAAACTGTCCAACTTGAAACCGTGCTTTGTCCTCTGAGTTTTGTGAATTTCCTCTGGAAAATTCTTCATCTTTTAAATATGATCTTTCTCATGTAAGCCTTCTGAAAGAAACAGACATCTCTTGGTGCAACTACTTTTTCCTGGATCATAGCATTAGGTCAGTTAGTGAACACTGTGTGCTATTTAAGACTATGAATGACCTCTTAATATTGTATGGAAAACAATATTAAGGAACTGCTATGAGGCAAAAGTTCTTAGTAGAAAATGTTGTGACATGATACTTTATCTTTAAATGACTAGTGTTAAGTTTTATCTTCAGAATAATGTCTGGTGGTTATAGATTCTGTTTAGTATTCCTACTATTTATTGATATCATAAGTAAGTTTACAGTCATCCACCAGCTTTGCATTAAATCATGCAGATAACAAATAACCAACCAACAGAGAGATCGGTTTCTCCTGCAGAATTTCAGTCTCTTCGCATAATAGTTTTCTTCTCTTCCTCTGGAAAGTGCCAATTTCAAGGCTTACATTGTTTTTCTCCCAGGATTTAGTCACTGGAGGTTCTTGCTAGAAAGCACACACAAAGCACAGGAAGCCAGTGCCCCCAAGTTTTTCAGACCATCTGGAACTACCTATGGCTGCTTTACAGTCTAACACTTCATATTGCTTTATAATCTGTTGGCAGATGGCTTAAATTGGGATCCTTGTGTCAGGGTTTTCATTGATCTTGCTTTTTAATTCTAAAATCAAAGGAAAATGAAATGGAGGAAAAATACATTGAAAATTGTGGTATCTTTTGTGAACTGAGAAATACTGATACATCTCAGAATATGTAGATAGATGATAGTATTACTACTTTGGATTGGCTTGTAGTTTTTTTTTGGGGGGGGCAGGTAGTTTTGCTTGGTTTGTTTTTGTTCTTTCAGATTCACATTTCTTTACCTGGAATTAGCTAAGGAAAATTGGCATTTATAAGAGTTGATGGTATAATAGATCTGATATTCTGTCTCTCTGTCTGTCTGTGTGTGTGTGTGTGTGTGTGTGTGTGTGTGTGTGTTTGTATGCTTGCTATGTAGACCATGCTGGCTACATACAGAGATCTATCTCTCTGCTTCCCCTGGTGTTGGGAAAGGCATGAACTATCATGCCTAGCTTCTGTAGATATGATTTTATGGCTAGTGCCTTAAGTGATGAGGCTTAAAGTAATTAGAAAGGTGTTACTACTTTGTGTAGGTCTCAAGAAGAGTGTTACAAGACTTTTTAATTCAGTAATTGGTGACCTGATGTATCTGACATATTAAAATAAAGTCTTGGGATCTACTGAAAAGAGAAAAATAGCCCTAAACACACACTATATTGCTTACTGCCGTGATTTCTCAACTTAATCTGTTAATTTGGTTGTTTTGGATAGAAATTTGACATTCTTTGTGAATGTATGTATGTGCATATTCATTTGTACACACAGAGAGGGAAAGAGAGAAACACACACACACACTCCTGACCTATACGGTTCATGCCTTCTGGTCAGAAGCCACAGGAATAACATGAGAACACATTTAGGATATACCTGTGACGAAACTGTCTCTGGTTTTTGTGCAAGATTTCATTTTTACTTTTTGATATATGCTTTAGTTTTTGGTCATTTTCCTGAGAAGTTGTTATATCCATGTTTCAAAATCTAATACCACTTAGTCACTATATGCAAATCAATTTGTACAGAAGAATATGAAATGCATTTAAATCTTTTGGTTTTTTCCTTGTATTACTCTCCAAGTCAGCCCAGATGGTCGCCATTATGGATAGTAAATAGCAAGGAAGAAAGCTGTTAATACCACAGTGTGTAGCATATGTCTCTTTGTTATGAGTTTGTGAATTAATGTCAAAGGTGTGCTACAGCATGCATATTATGCAGAGTAGCTTTTAGAAAGTTTCTAGAGCTTTCCATCTACGCCAGCCAAGTATAATAGTTTAAACAAGATATATCTCTGTGCTTTTATCTCTAGCAAGTAACTGTATTTTTTTGAAGGAAACTTTGATCTTCTCATCTAGCCACATGTTCACTTGAAATTTTCTAGCTATTTTTGTATGATTGTAACTGTTACCTTAAAAAAAACTGAGGTCCTTGGGCTGCAGGTGCAGTTCAGTGGTAGGTATTTTGCTAGCATATACAGGGCCCTGGTTTTGACCCCAAGTACAGCCAGAAATCCTCCAAAACAAATACTAAGGTCCTTCAGCATTTAGACATATTAACTTAAAGCTTCTTGTAGAGCATGCAGTTGTGCTATCTTCATATATGCCTTTTTTGTAGTTGGGATTTGTGTTATTTTTGTATATTTGGTGTGTAAGGTATTCCAAAAGTGATCAAAGCAACCTTGACCTTAAAGATGCCTTTGTAACTTGTTCTTTGCTATTGTTTCCTTTATAGTGTTTTAAGGTTACATTTCTCTACTTTTCAAGTGTTTTCTTGTTTGTTGAAGAGGACATTGACCTTAGCTTTGAAAAATGTTAGTGGAGGCTAGAGTTGTGACTAAATGGTGAGAGCACTGTGGAGCGTGCACAGTGCTGTAGCTTTCATCACCAACATGGAAGGGTTAATGGACTTGAAAGGGAAATGTGTAACAACACCTGTTTTGAAGACATTATAGTGAGATTGTAATGAAATAAACTTTAATATTCCTGAAATTTCAGTTATTTTATCCTGGGTTTCTTCAATGCTCTCATTGAGATCAGAGGGAGCTATTAGACATATATTATTATCATACAACAGACGATTATGTTTATTCAGCAGTCAACTCTGTTAGTTCTGTCAGGCGAAAGCAAAGCAGTAGAGATGATTAGGTTTCTTATGCTCCCTCTATCCCTGGTCATTATTTCTTTGATATGAAATCAAAACAGTGAACTGTTAGTACAGTTCTACATGGGGCAGCAGAGCCGTGTCCTCCAAATAACTTAAGACCTAATAAAGGTATTGAGTATACCTAATGGGTAGCAAAATTATTATGCTAGCTGTGAATAAATTACATATTTTAGATTTAATTAATTCAGGTCAGCGATATAAGTCAGTTTTCCTAATCTTCTTATCTCTGAATGAATAAACAGGCAGTATGTAAAAATGTGATTGATCCAAACTTAAAGAGTTAATTAGATTAGAGTTATTTGATATGTATATATTGTTTAACACATTTTTCCATTCTAAGGTTTAAACTTTGTCTCTGAACCCCTGATGTATAGAGTTGAGAAGAAACTGAAGTTTATACAAATAGAAAATAGGTTCTAAAGCAGTAATAGCTTTTAAGACCCCTAATGGGCATATTCTCATTTTATTGGCAGAGAATGTCCTGGTCATTTAGCCTTGCCTGAAATGGACATATGCTAACATGTGAATGATAAATATGTAGTGATCTGACTAAACCTATTACCACTTTTTATAAGTATCTGATAGAGCTTTTTCTTACAGATTCTGTTTTGTTGGGTATATTAGGAAAAAGTATGGGTGATATCATAGTATATTTACCATTAGGAGTTAAATTTTGTCTGGTTCAAAAAATCTTGTCCGTTTTTTTCCCCCACAAAACAAGAATTCCAAAGTGTACTCCATGGCAGGCATGGTGAATTTTAAGGTATTATTTAGGGACCTGGCACCTTCTGGCCTTTCTCTTCACTATCCCTATTATGTACTTATGCACAAAATAGTCTTCAAGTCTCTAGTCATAATGTTTATATTCCAGGCAAACTGGAAGACAGGACAAGATGGTGCCTGCCAGATGAATGAGCCCTCCTGAATGAGCTTTTCCATAAACCAAATCAAGTGAAATATGCTTTTATCCTACTGCCTGGATGATATCGTGCAACTATCTCATCTACCACAAAACTGGGAAATATGTTTTACTGGAGTACATTAGAACCGAACAGCATTGGGCTTCTGATAGCATGAAAAAGGGGTGACTCAGTATTGAGTGAATGATTAGTAATTGTTGCTACGGAATAACTCTCTGCTAGCTAATCTTTACACTACTTTTTTTCTGTACAGAAAACTGTCCACCCTTTTCATGATAAAACATTATTGTCTTTAAGTCCTCAGTGTCATGATGATGTGCAGCCTTCTCCATTGGGACAAGGTAAAGAATTTAAGGAAGGAAGGATACATTTTGGCCCAGAGACTCAGAGGCCTCTGTGCATAGTCCTTTGCTTCATTGCTCTCTGCTCTTTGGTGGTGGGAGCTTGTGGCAGAGGTGACTTTCTTCATAGAATGGCAGGAAGCAGGAACAGGGCAGAATCAAATACAACCTCCAAGGACCAGCTGGCAGTGGCCTACTTCCTCTAATTACATCCTACCTTCCAAAGTTTCCAGAACCACTCTTACGTAATGTTACCAGTTAGGGACCAGGCCTTTTATGGGGAGACTTTATACTCAAACCCCCTCAGAATAGGTAGAAAAAGTATAGGTTAACTAGTAAAAGCTACTTCCCTGGAAAGAGGAAGTGTAAGTTATCATTTGTATTGGTCAGATAAAGTAGACCCTCTACCCTGGCTTCTGAGATGACCTGTGTGAGCAGAACCTGAGTTCTGCTCTCCCGGGTGACTTCCTTTGCATGGAAAGGAAATTTGTGAGGAGAGTTCCAGGATCTTTACAGGGCCCTATGTTCTGTCAGAAATTCTAGTGGAAACCACTGTCACTGATTGTGAAGCCTAAGCAAAATGCAGGAAATTGGATTCTGTGGTATCAGGAGCCTGTTGCTTAATTGCCAAATGTAGGCTAGATATGATTACTGAAATGGATAGCAGAGTCAACAGAGCAATCAGACTGATCTGTGGTGCCAAGAAATGTTTCCTTTACCCACAGAGAAACCCAGGGCTGTCGTTTGGAAGCTCTTCATCATCCTTCCTTCTTTCTGTTCCCATCTTAAGTGCTAGAAGTAAACCATACCTTTCTTCAGTATATTTTGTAGCTTCAGAGCCACTGAATGTCCTATTGGTGTGAATATAGGAACATAAATTATTTTAGAAATCCAATAGCTTTTGTTTGCTTCAGGGCAGTCTCGGGGTTTACATAATTACATGTTCACCTCAAAAATTTATAGATTGTTATTTACCTTTCTTCTTATAGTAAACTTCATGGGAGAAAACTGACATCCTTTTTTTTTTTAAAAAAAAAGGGGGGGGGAGGGTTGGGATGTAGCTCACTTGATAGACTACTTGCTTAACATGCAGGGAACCTTGTGTTGGTCTGTCCCTAACTATAAAACTGGGTGTGGTGGCACACTTTTGTAAACACTCGGAAATGGAATGAAGAGGATAAAAATTTCAAGGTCATCCTTGGCTACACGGAGTTCATTCTTTACCTTATTCCTTTGAGTCAAGGTCTCTTACTGAACCTGGAGTTAGGCTGGCAGCCATCAAGTCCCAGGGACCCTCCTGGATCCACCCACCATAGTATTCACATTCAAGTGTGTTACCACTCCTAGCTTTTTATACAGGTGCCAGAGATTCAAACTTGAGTCTTTGTGCTTGTACAGCAAGCACTTTTACCCACTGAGCCATATTTCCAGCCCCTGGCATCAATTTTTAAGACTAGTTTTCCTTTAAGTCTTTCATTTTCCTTGATATAGGTGCATTCCAGGTGATAAAAGGCGTCTTAATATGTATTGACTTCTTAGACTCAAAAACTGAGAGAAATTAAAATTAGAGCTAGGGAAAATGATTTTTCCAAGGACAGTAATGTTTAGAAGACTGTGAGAGCATAAATATATAGACATAATTGCTAATAGAAACCTTAATCAATGGTGGATAAGTAATCAATACGAAATGGGCAAAGTAGTCTTTATGTGATTCTGTTGAGGCCAAATAGATACCATGCTAACTATGTAAACCAGATTATGCAATTTACCCAGAGTTTTAGCTTTGATTGTAATGAAAGGAAACCAAGATTAAGAAAAAGTAAACCCATCACTAGTGGTTTATGTTTACCAATATTAGAACCAGTATTCGTTACTTTCTTTTCGCTGTGACAAAAAATAACAGCAGAAACAACTTAAGCAAGGGAAAGTTTATTAAAGAATTATTTATTTAATTTCGTGTGTTTCAGCGTTTTTCTTGTATGTATATATGTTCAACATGTGCCCAATTGGTGCCCATAAAGATCAAAAGAGAACATCGAATCCTCGGGAGCTGAAGTTAACAAATTGTAAGCCATCATATGGGTGCAGAGAATTGAACCTGGGACTTGTGTAAGAGCAGAAAAGGTTTATTTTGGTTCTCAGTTTCAGAGGCATTTTAGTTCAGCAGACCTTTTATGGCAGCAGAAGGACATGGCAGATGTTTTTTTGTTTGTTTGTTTGTTTCTCTCATCTTAGCCAACCAGGAAGCAGAGCTAGAACCAAGGTTAAATGAAATCTTTAAAGCCTGCCTTTAATAACCTTCTTCCAGAACAGACCTTATCTCTTAAGGAGATCCACAGCCCAAAAGAGTGCCACAAAGAAACTTCAGACCAATTTTGAGAGCATCACTAGTTTATGGGTATAAATATAAATCCGTAGTTAAGGCCATTGGACTACTTGCTGTCAACTCAGCAAGACATCAGTAGTAGATTCTCCCCTAGGCCACAGTGAAATAAGAAAATGTTCCCCTAAAAGTTGTCCTCTGACCTCCACACATTTGGAGTACACATTCTCTCTCACTATCTGTCTCTTGAGTATACATGCACATATACTAATAATTGTGAATGAGATTTGTCAAAAGAAAAAAAGTAATGCCAAAATCTGGGGACTAAGCATTCAAAATATGAGCCAGTGAAGGGTACTTTAGATTCAAATTATAACAAGAACTATTGTTCACTTCTTTCTTGAAATGAAAAGTAAATTGTTTTGCTCTGCTTTCTGTAATACTTACCTTGCATATTATTTTAAAATTTTATTTGCTCTTTGATATTTTCATACATATATACAATGTATCTTGAACATATCTACCCCTCCAGATTACCTCCTCCCACTCTCTCTGAACCCTTCTCAAAACACACCCCTCCCCCATTTTTGTGTGCTTTTTTATGTGTATAACTCATTGATTTAATACTGCCTGAATGTATATAGGTATGAGGCCACTCACCAGAGAGAGCAAGAGCAACCTACCAGCAACCACATACTCCCAAGCAAAAATTTATTGCCTCTTTCCTAACAACCATCAGTTGTCAATAGCTAGGGATGAGGTCTTGCGAGTCCCTCCTTTATTCAGCTGGAATGTTGAATGTGCTGATGTTTTGCAGGCCATGAGTGGGTAACTGGAGCTGCCATGAATTTATGAGTACAGCATCCATGTTCTATCTGGAAGACAGCATTTCACAGCACACACACATTCCAGCTCTTTCTTTCTTCTCCCTCTAATATGATGTTCTGTGAACCTTGGGTTAGAAGATTGGTGATGCATATGTCCCACTGATATAAATGCCTATTAATTTACATATTGTTAAGTTTACCTTTATGACATATGCTCAATCAATTTTAATAAAACTTAAAACTTATAAACACCACTTTCTAGTAGAGTGCTGGACTAAGAGATGATCTTGGAAGACAATTTCTAAGGGAGAATTTTCATGCTATTTAACTGGAAATATTTTACTTTTATAACTTTTCTACTTTGCTAGTTTTCCTTTAAAAATCTATAGCTTAAAGAAGAGACAAAATAGTATGTGGCCTTTATTGGAATCTCATTTTTTAAAAAAGAAAAGAAAACACTTTTACATCTTTTAAGACATTAACAGAAGAATCCTTAAACTGTATACTTGTGTACCAGTTGTCAGTTATTTTATAAACATTTTTTCTTTTTTTAATAAATTTATTTATTTTTATATCAATCACAGGTTAGGTTTTTTGCATCCCATGAGTAGCCCCCTCCCTCACTCCCTCCCACCCACCCCAACCCTCCCTAATCTCCTCCCTGCCCCCTCCAAGTCCACCAACGGGGGAGGATCTCCTCCCCTTCCATCTGGCCCCAGACCATCTTGTCTCCTCAGGGCTGGCTGCAATGTCCTCCCCTGGGATCTAGCCAGGCTGTTACTCCCTGGCATGTATGGGGGAGGGTCGAAGAGTCAGCCATCAAGCTCAAGACTGAAACAGCCCCTGTTTCCCTTACTAAGGTCTTCAGTTCACTAATGAGTTATCATGGGCAACATCTGAGCAGGGGTTCTAGGCCATATCCGTACATGGTCCCTGGTTGGAGAAACTGTCCCATAATTTCATAAACATTTTAATAGCATTATTAATTATACAATATAATGGGTTTCACTTTTTATGTGCAGAATGTATTTAATCATACACACCCCATTACCCTGTCTTGCCCCTCTCCTAGTTCCTCTGATTCCTTGATTCTCTTCTTTGCTACTTTCATGTCTTTCTTGGTGATCAATTAAGCTTCATTAGAGTTGATTACAGGAGTATGAATGAGTTTATTTTTGGGAGCATGTGTACCTTTCGAGTGGCTATACCTCTAAAGGAAAATGTCTCTCTCTTCCTTATCCCCATTAACTTGTCTCAGTCCTCAGGGAGGATTTGGAGCCCTGTGAATCCCTGGTCCCTCCACAACAGGTTATTGATAGGCCCAGTCTTGTGCAGATAACACAGCTGATGTATGCTAAAGGGAACAACAGACATTGTATGCCTAGAAGTCAGTGTTCCATACTAGTACTCCACTCTTCACTTTCCTCTAGTTTTTACATTCTTCCCCTTCTGTGATATTCTCTGAGCCTAATAAGAGTCCCAATTGCAGCTTAGCATTCAGTGGGCACCTGTTCTCAGTATTTTGAACAGTTAAAAGTCTCTGCAGCTACCACTGACCTATGCAAAAAGAAGCTTCTCACCCAAAGCAGTTGTTATTTATTATATTAGATATGGGACTTCAGTAACTGTTTTATTGAGTATTTCTTAAATACCAGTCACACTAGTAAATATTCTACATTCTTTAATCCCCAAAGGTAGGTAATATTATTCTGTGTTAGCACATACTTAAGATAGTCACCTTGTAATGAGAAACAATGTATTTGCCTCATAGATTTTGGAGCACGATCAATTGTACCTGTTGTTTTGCATCCGTAAAAGGCAGTATATCATGGCAGGAGTTCATAGTGAAGATAAACTGCTTACCTCATGACTGGGTAACTAAAGAAAGCTGTTTGGGGCCCTACTGTTCCTTTCAAGATTGCCTGTTATGCCCAGGTACTTACAGGTTACACAACCTCCCAAAGTGCAGTGTTAAGGAACAAGATTTAACTCTGTCTTTCCACCCCCCAACAACTCCCATGTATGTATGTAAGCCTGAGATTGACACTATTTGTCATCCTCAATCACTGTCTAAGTTATTTTTTGAGTCAGAGTCTCTGACAAAACCCAGAACTCACTCAGCTAGACTAGCTGTCCAACAAGCCTCAGGGATCTTTTTGTTGCTGCCATCTGAGCTCTATATTTATAGGCACATGCCACCTGTTTTTTGTTGTTGTTGTTTTGTTTTGTTTGTTTTATTTTGTTTAATGTGGCTGTTGGGCATCTAAGTACTTTACCAACTGACCCATTTCCCCAGCCCGGCAAATGAGGGAGATTTTAAGATCTAAAGCATTTCCTTTCTTTATAAAGATTTGTAAACTGAGGCTCAGGCTCAGAAAGTTGTAAGCCATAAATTGGGGGAATCTAAGTTAATTTGATTCTGTACTCTCGAGCTATAATTACGTATGGCCCTTGCCATTTGGGAATTCATTTTAATAGGGGGAAGTAAACAGAAACACCAAATTGAGTTTAATTGAGTTATTTCATGTTCTTAATTTTGACATAGTTGCTATGTTCCTTTGTATTGTCTAAGAATTACATGGAAAAGATCTTTGGAATGCTTAGTGAACTAAAATGGAGTATCAACCCCAAATGGCATGGAGCTTTTGGGAAATATTCATTCAACAAAATCTATTGAGCAGTTATTATGCTCTGAGTTCTTTTTGGCCTTGAGGATACAGCACTGAAATACAGAAGTTTCTGTTTCTGTCATAAGAATTGCAATTCAGAGAGAGAAACAGATGTTAAATAATTCCATGAACAGTTGTTTAAAATTCATTGGTGCTGAATACTGTGAAGGAAAGGCACACAGGTTCTATGATAGAAATTGAAAAGGAAATTAAAACTACTTCAGAAATAATAATTAATGGAATAGTCTATTTTGTGAGTAAAGATCTCTTAATTTTGACAAGCTAATATTTTATCAGCGAGTTTTGTGACTCTTAAGTCATTGTTCTTTCTGCAAGTATACTACAGACCTGTACTTTGTCACTTGGTAATAATGAGCTTAACTTGCTGTGGAGGGGATGGATAACAATTCTTAGCTGCTTGAGATAAGTCTTGATGGATTGTAGGTAGGTGTTGTAAAGAAGGGTATTTTAGGCTGAGGAAAAGTTTTTACAAAGTTTACATTGGCAGAGAAAATGATTGTGATTATAGCAAGATGTGATGCCGGTTTAAATTGTGTTGAGAGATGAATCAGGAAGTGTAGGCAGAAGATAAAAATATGTAATCAAATCAGGCTTTCATAGTGTCATTTTATTAACCTTTCTCCCATAACTTTAGTGAATCTAAGAAATGTGAAATTTTAATTATTTTCCATTTTCTAATTGTTAGCAATTTAGAAGTAAAGTATACCAATATTGTCTAAAATAGTTTGCATAGTGAAATGTCTTACAGTTCTAAATATATAAAGATTGTAATCACATTTCCAAAATGTAGTGGTTTGAATAAGAATGTTTCCCATACGCTCAAATATTTGATCACTTGCTCTCCAGGTGTTGGAATTGTCTGGCAAGGTTTAGGAGGTGGGCCTTATCTGGAGGAATATAACATTGGAGGCCACACTCTCTGCTTTATGCTAGTGGTTCAAGATGTAAGCTCTTAGCGTCCTACTGCCGCCATGTCTGCCTGTTACCATGCTTACCTGTCATGTGAACTCTTATCCCTTTCAGACCATAAGATAAACTGTTTTCTTCTATATGTTGCTTTAGTCATGTCATAGCAGCATAAAAGTAACTAATACACAAATCCAAGGATATTAAGTAATAAAATACATGAAATGCTTATAGCCAAGCTGAGGCTTAGGTATTACAAGAATATACAGTTAACTTTCCATGTCTGAGTCCCACATATGTGGATTTAACAAACCACACATTAAAAATATTGAATCGCTACTAACACACTGAATGTGTTAGTATATATGTATATGAATGAATGTTTATATATATAATCTAGTATGAAAATTACACATTTGCATTATATTTGGTGTTTTGAGCAATGGACAATTTAAAGAATATAGGTGGTTATACCTTACTTCTATGTAAGACATCTCATTAATATAGGAAGCTAGAGTGGGAAGCATTACCCATAGATAAGGGAGAGGTCTGTATTATTATCATTTCTATTAAGGTCAAGTCAGCCTGAAAAGAAAGGTAGTGATTTTGTTTGTCCTCTCTCTCCCTTTCTCTGTCCCTTGTCCCTCTCTTTCTCTATCACCCCAATTATTTGTGTATATGTGTGTGTGTGTGTGTGTGTGTGTGAGAGAGAGAGAGAGAGAGAGAGAGAGAGAGAGAGAGAGAGAGATGCTGAGAATGGAACCAGATACTTGCCAATGCTGAGCAAGTGCTTTACCATTGAGCTACAATTCCAGTTCTAAAGAATTATCAGGATTGTGATGTCTTCCTGGTAGAATTTTCCTTGATAAGTATGAAGTGTCCTTCTCCAACTCTTTTGATTAATTTTGGTTGAAAGTCTATTTTGTTAGATATTAGAATGGCTTCTCCTGCTTGCTTCTTGGGTCCATTTGCTTGGAAAACCGTCTTCCAGCCCTTTACTCTCAGGTAATGTCTATCTTTGTGACTTAGATCTGTTTCTCGTATGCAACAGATTGTTGGGTCTTGTTTATGCATTCATTCTGTTAGTCTGTGTCTTTTTATTGGAGAATTGAGTCCATTGATGTTGAGAGACATTAATGACCAGTAGCTGTTAGATCCTTTGATTTTTGATGTTGGCTGTGGTAGTGTGTTTGTGTGCTTGGCTACTTTTTGTTTTGCTGTAGTGAGGTTATTTCCTGTGGGTTTTTTTTTGAAAGTAGTTTTCTTGGGTTGTATTTTTCCTTCTAGTACCTTCTGTAATGCTGAGTTTGTGTGTAGCTATTGTTGAAATTTGTTTTTGTTGTTGAATATCTTGTTTTCTCCATCTATGAGGACTGAGAGTTTTGCTGGGTATAGTAACCTGGGCTGGCATCTGTGTTCTCTTAGGGTCTGCATGGTATCCATCCAGGCCCTTCTGGTTTTCATAGTCTCTGTTGAGAAGTCAGGTGCGATTCTGATGGGTTTATATGTTACTCACTTATAAGTGGATATTAGATATATAATATAGAATAATTATACTAAAATCTGTACACCTAAAGAACCTAATCAAGAAGGAGGACTCTGGCTAAGATGCTCAATCCCCATTCAGAAAGGCAAAGAGGATGGACATCAGAAGAAGGAGAAAACAGGGAACAGGACAGGAGCCTACCACAGAGGGCCTCTGAACGGCTCTACCTTGCAGGGTGTCTGAGCAGATGCTGAGACTTATAGCCAAACTTTAGGCAGAGTTCAGGGAATCTTATGAAAGAAGGGGGAGATAATAAGACCTGGAGAGGATAGGAGCTCCACAAGGAGAGCAACAGAACCAAAAAATCTGGGCCGAGTGGTCTTTTCTGAGACTGATACTCCAACCAAGGACCATTCATGGAGTTAACCTAAAACCCCTGCATAGATGTCACCCATGGCAGTTCAGTGTCCAAGTGGCTTCCATAGTAATGGGAACAGGGACTGTCTCTGACATGAACTGATTGGCCTCGGTGATCAAAGAGGGGAGCAGCCTTACCACAGAGGAAGACAATGCAGCCACTCCTGATGAGACCTGATAGACTAAGATCAGAAGGAAGGGGAGGAGGACCACCCCCATCAGTGGAATTGGGGAGGGACATGGGTGGAGAAGGAGGAAGGAGGGAGGGTGGGATTGGGAGGGAAGCAGGGAGGAAGTTACAGTGGGTATATAAAGTGAATAAACTGTAATTAATAAAAAAATAAAAAGATAGTATCTGAGAAAAAAACAAAAGAATTATCATTGTAGTATATTCTTTCAGTGTTAGAGATTGAATCTAAGACCTTATGCATGCCAGGCCATGTGCTCTTCCACTGGCTTTCATCCATAGCCCCTGAAGAAAAAGTTGGAGTTAGTATATATTTCATTTTATGTATATTTGTGTGTTTGAATAAATATGTGTTTGTCACATACATGCAGGCACCATGGAGGCCAACAAAGGGCACCAGATCCCTGGAACTGGAGTTTTACAGGTAGTTGTGAGCTGTGTGAGGTAGGTGCTGGGAACTGAACCTGAGTCCTCTTCAAGAACAGCGAGTGCTTTTAACCACTGGCCTATCTCTCTAGCCCCTAAAGAGAAAACTTATTATTTTTCTTTTTGGTTTATGAGACAGGGTTTTCTGTGTAGTCTTGGCTGCCCTGGTCTTGCTTTGTAGACCAGGCTGGCCTTGAGCTCACAGAGATCTGCCTGCCTCTGCCTCCCTGAATGCTGAGATTACAGGAGTGCACCACCGTGTCCAGCTTCCTGAAGAGAAATCTTTTAATCTTGATAAGAGGAAATTAACAGTAAAAACAGCACAGGGAGTTTGATAAAGAATATTGAGAACTATCTATGAATTCTATGCTGTGCACTTGGAGCTGGACTACTAATCTTTGGCACTGACGACTAGGCATTCTGGAATGTAAATCAGTTTTTACTTTTCAAAGCTTTCTCTTAGAGTGTTCCATGACACATAGTACAGGAGAAAATCAAAAGTGTATGTTGCTTAATGGGGGGAAGTAATCTTTTTCACTTTTTAGGATTACCAAGACACAACTAAGCTTCCCTCCAACATCATACAGACACGGGCCAGTTTCCCAAGAAGAACGTATTTGTAGCATTACTAAGAAACCTATTAAATTTGAAGTAATTGTGGGAATAACTTGGAGAACTACCAAGCAAAAGATGAAATAGTGTGTTTAAAACTAATCATATAAGAATCAGCAAGATGGTTTTGTGGGTAGACCCTTGCAGTCATGCCTGATGACCACCTGAGTGATCCTAGGGACCCACACAGTGGAAGGAGAGAGAGTTATTCTCTGACCTCCATGTGCATGTCACCCTTCATACATACACAGGAAAATACATTCATGTGATAAGTTTTTTAACCATGTGCTTGTTACCCTTCGTACATACACAGGAAAATACATTCATGTGATAAGTTTTTTAATTATACTTCTGTGGGCATAGCACATGCCTTATGTAGTTCCGTAATCCATTATTCTAAATAAAATATCATGTATAGTTTTTCACAGGCAACAAACATGCAAACATTCTCACTATCTGAATATGTCTTAAGAAATAGCTCCTTCCTTACCTAGGAAGACAAAGAGCATTGACATTGGAAGTAAGAGAAAACAAGTAACAGGACAGGAGCCTACTGCAGAGGGCCTCTGAAAGACTCTACCTAGCAGTGTATCAAAGCAGATATTAAGACTCATAACCCAACCTTCGACAGAGTTCAGGGAATCATATGAAAGAAGTGGTAGTTAGTAAGACCTGGAGAGGATAGGAGCTCCACAAGGACCAAATATATCAGGGCACAGGGGTATTCTATGAGACTGTTTCTCCAACAAAGGACCATGCATGGATACAACCTAAAACCCCTGCTTGGATGTAGCCCATGGTAGCTCAGTATCCAAGTGGGTTCACTAGTATGGGGGACAAGGATTATTTCTGACATGAACTCAGTGACTGGCTCTTTGATTCCCCCTTCCCCCGAGGGAGGAGCAGCCTTGCTAGGCCACAGATAAGGACATTGCAGCCAGTCCTGAAGATACCTGATAGGCTAGGGTCAGATGGAAGGGGAGGAGGACCTCCCCTATCAGTGGACTTGGAAGAGGGCAGGAAGGAGATGAGGGAGGGAGTGTGGGATTGGGAGGGAAAGAAGGAGGGGGCTATGGCTGGGATACAAGTGAACGACCGGTGATTAAAATAAAATAAAAAAAATTTTAAAAAGAAATAGCTCCTTGCAATGAAAAGCCAGATATTGAAAATGAACACATCTTTATTACATATTTTTGGGTTTTAAGAGTTTTGATGTTGAATCATTACAAAGAAACCTAGTTACTAGTTAGAAAACGGAATGCAGGTTAATGGTTAGAGAGGGTGTCTTAATTATAAACACAACATAAGGTAATTTAAGTTCAAGCCCGTTTAGGAAGACACTGTTGTAATTGTCTCATGTATTTGAATTTCTTACAGCTGTTTAGGCAAAAGCGAATGGTTACCCCATTCACCTGTGCATAAAGGAAAAATTACTTTCTCATACTACATTGGAGTGTTTCTCAGGCAACAAAGCTTATTACTGAAATTGAAACTTCTATTCAGTTAAAAAAATTGGGGGCTTGTTCCTGCCATCTAGTACACAACTGATAAAAAGTTTGGAGACATAACTTATAACTCATAACCCACATTTTTCTATTTTTGGTGATACAACTAGAGGAAATATTTCAGTTTACATGGGATGTATATAATTGCATTTATATCAAATTTCCAAAAGTCAGTGCTTGCAGAATTTAACTAAATTCTTTTCTGACTATTTAGCATAGGCTCAGCCATCCCTGCTGCCATCAGATTAGCAGGAAACCTGCATAGTCTTTTCAGGTTGCTATAATATCACTTCAGCAGAAAGACTTCTCCAGCTTGGTTGTATTTGGCACTCTTAGAATGAAGTATTTTTGAGTTAAAGGTTTTGTAAAATGTTCCTGTCAGTCTCATATGAATTCGGCAATTTGAAGGTCCTGAGCAGTTTGTAGTCTGAAGCTGATATTGGGTGGTGTTTGTCAGCTTAGTAGCAGTCCTAGTGAGCTCTACGTTCATGGAGAGATGCTGCCTCAGTGAATAAAGTAGAAGAGCAATTGAGAGGGATTTCTGAGATCAACCACAGACTTCCACAGATCCACACATTCTCAGACATGTACACATAGATGTGTACCCACACATGTAAACATGCATACACATACTTAACACATACCAGACACTACACATTAAAAAGAAAATAGGAAAAAAAGGAGTAACATTTGCAGGTTAAATAAGAATCAGCAGAGAGACTGAAATGAATTTTACTTTAATCAAAATCATTTTAATTTCTGGAAATGATCCTAAAATAATACTTACCAGGTATGACTATATCACATTTATAGGGATCATAACTACGAGATTTTCACTCTTTTCCTAAATCTCTCATGTGTTACATAAATCTTTCACTCTTGAGCCAGTATGGGCATTTAGAAGAAGAAATAAAGAATGGTATGATGTGAGTAAAACGGTTAATATGTTGAGCTCCATCTCTGTCCCTAGTACGGTGGGCGTTCAATGCATGGATTCATTTGAGATGTGTAGGAACCAGTGATCATGTCTTGCATTTTGCAGACAAAACAAGGGGCTGCATCAAGTAGTGCCTTGGCATCATCTCTACACCTGACTTAATTTTTTCCTAGATGTATCTCCATTAAAACTTTGTAGCCAGGTGCAGATCTTAATCCTGGATATCTCAGACCTCAGAACCATGACTAAATGAATCTGTTATAAATTACCCAATCTGTAATAATGTTATACTAGCACAAAATGGAATAAGACATTGTAGTTAATTAGATATTAAATACTCAGTACATGCCAATCATTCATTAAATTCTTAGAATAATTCTAATTCAGTTAGAGTTAGTAGTAGTTTCTTTAGCCCTATTTTACAGATGAGCAAACTGAAGTTCAGAGAAGTTAAATAACTAAGCAACAGGTCCCCAAGTTTTTAACTGGTTCAATCAGATGTGAAATTTTAAAATTCTATATGCACTCTCAACAACATTCTTAATCACTATGCTATCTCTGCTTCATACCTATATTGGACTCTCACTGAAATGCCATAATCTTTATCTTATTCGTTAGAAGTAAAAACTCATCTGTTACATATATCAGAGAATTCCAGCCAATAGAGTATATCTCTAGCAGTGACCTGAGGTGCTATCATCAATGTTTGAGAGCAAGCAGCAGGTGCACATCAGAAATGCCAATATAACCTTTTAAAGGAAGCATCATTAGGTCTTCATGATTGTCATCCTTCATTTAAAATACATTCTTGTTTCCCTTGCAGTAATATCTACCAAACTTCTTTCCACTACGCTACTGTTAGTACACTGTCTTCTAACATCTCATTAACATTAGAGTCAGAGAACTTAAGCAGGTGCCAATGATGGCACAGAGGAAGAGGATCAGATATTCCACTAGCAATGCTTCTGATGATTGGCTTATATGAGGATTCAGAGATGGAAAAACACCAAAAGGCTTTACAAGTACAATAAAGAAACCAAGTTACAGAACTGTCAGCTGAGAAAGAAGGCCACAGTGTTTAGTTTGGTGGTGAATAAGTCTCACAGAAAACTACCCAAGAAGTATTAGTATGGTGCTTTTCAAATATTCATTGTCTCAGATCAGTTCCATTCCGATCAAAGATGCAAACACAGAATTTTACTCTTTAATGAAGACATTATTGCGACTATTCTGTTGCAAAGTAATGACTTTTTGGTTCAGGGTAGAACTCTCCCAAGATTTTAGATAAGGCAATAAAGATAGATTTGCTCTACTGGCTTTAGCATCATGTGCTGTGTTTGATAGTTTATTTAAATTTTAAAGCATTGTACATTCAAATCAAGTACTAATCTAAATTAGTAAGCATCTGTTACTATCCATGCTTGTCTCTGTTCTGTGGAAACGAGTATTCTGGGAAGGCTAAGTTATAGGAGCTGTAATTGAAATAGCCTTTGCTAATACTGTTGATCACGATCATATTTTCTGTTTACCAGGAGCTGTTTTATTATGACAGTTAAGGTTTAAGCTGATATTTACCATCCTATGTTTTGTTCTTATTAATTCAAACCAAGCTAAGCAGCCATCCCAAATCAGGTTTCTGTGAGCCTGAAGTGGGTCCTTGTGACACAATTTCTCACTAGGGTAGCTGCAGCCCATGCTTGGTTCTGGTATCTTACTTTTTTCAACCCGATGTCATTAAATGCAGGATAGGACTTTAGATGGCTGATGTTAGTATATCCTTCAGAAACAAGGAATGGGGTAACAGAAGGGTATGGGAGAAAAGACAATGTCTGAGAAATAGTACATGCCAGGCACTATGCAGAAGAAGTGGCAAAAAAAAAAAAAGGTTTAAGCTGAATGATCTCTTTAAAATGACTATTTTTATCAATAGTATATTACCTGTGTATGAAATTTTTACTATAATTTGATTTACTTACCCAGTATTGAGGTCTATTTTATCTGTATAATAAATGAAAACAGCAGATGTAATCTTACCAGAGGCATAAAACAAGCTTTAAAAAATGAAGTCTGTTATAAGGAAGTTACAAACTACAATCTCATTAATGATAGTAACTTTGAATTTGTACACCGTGGAAGAACAAGAATTTTTACAAGTGAAATGATAATGGCTTTTTTGATGTATTCCCTGGAAAGAATTGTGAATCATAATTTTGCCAATTGATAAACTCTTTGTAATTTAGTGCTTCTAGTATTTTTTTTACTAATAATATTACAATCAAAATAAAATAACTCTGTTCAGGAGAACTCATTTCTTCTGTTTGAGGAAACCTTAATTGTCTGTAGCCTGCAGTGAATTGCACAGTTTTGGTTTTTGGCATGTTTCTCACCTTTTGCCTCAGTATTAGCCTTTTGTGTGGAGCACTTAATGTTAATTGGTATAAGTGTATCTTTCTAAAAGATTTAATTGGAGTTTCATACTCCCCACATACACAAAGGAAAAGAGTAAGGTCAGCATTGACTTTGCATCTCCTTCTCAGGGTGCTCTTTCAATGGAATCAGGCTTCATTAGGTCAAAATCAAAAGTACTCATTTTTGGGGGGCTGGAATTTAATGTTAATAATATAATTAAATACTTTGGATGAATAGGCTTTCTGAGAATGTCTTTCAGGTAGTATTCAAGTGATCCTTTCCATCTTCTTGATTGTTGTAGTCCTTAAAAAGAAATCACTTCTCAATAAGCTTTTCATTTATTTTACTTTTAAAACATTAAGTAAGTGCTCATAATGTGAACACTGAAAGAAATAAGGAGCAAGTGCATGCCCTCAGTTGACGTATTAGAGATCTTTTGATAGCTTTCTGTCATTATTCACGTCAAAATACTTAAGATCATTAACTTCTAAGGGCTTTAATTTTGCTCAGTCCCAGTCCATAATATGGCAGACCTGTTGCTTTCAGCCTCTGGTGAACACACTGACTAGCAGTGGCAGGAAACATGGGAAAAGAGAACTAGGAAGATGCTAATCCCTTCAGGAGTCTAAGTGATCTAAAGACTTCCCCCTAGGCCCCACCTCCAAAAGAATCCACTACTTCCCAGTAGTGCTATTCTGGGGACCAAGTTTTCAGCACATGGACCTCTAGGGCATAGGAATTTAAATCATGAAACATCTTATACAGAATAATTTTAGGTTAGTTCTGTAAGGTGATTTGAACTGTCTAAAGTAAGGTAGGTAAGAAACAGCCACAGCCAAGAGAAGCCTAAGGAGCTATGATGACATGTGGTATGCTTTGGTATACATGAGATACTGGGATAGAAAAAAAGGGGGGGCGTAAATAAGGATAAATTAAGGAAATCAAATAAAGGATAGATGTGAATTAATACCTATTTATCATTATAGGTTTAGATATTGTAACAGATGTGCCATTTCAACTTCCCCAGGGAACTAGGTACATACTATATGGAAACTCTGTATTGTTTTGTGTATGACTTTTTCCCCCTGAAAAATCTAAATTTCTTTGAAAGAAATTTAAGAGATGGAGCCATGCATGGTGCCACAGGCCTTCAATCCAAGCACTTAGGAGACAGAGACAGGCAGACCTCTTTGGGTTTGAGGCCAGCCTGGTCTACAAAGCATGTCCAGGACAGCCAGAGCTATACAGAGAAACCCCGACTTGGAAAAAAAAAAACCTAGAAATTTGAGAGATGGTATGATTTGGATGTGCTGGGTAATGCAATATCAAGCATGATTCCTTATTTTCAGTAAAACTGACAATCTTAATTCACTTATAGCAAAGCTGAAGAAGTAGGAAAGATAATCATACTGCATAGTCTGAAACTTCCCAAATGTATTATAAAATTGAAGTAAACACAAGCTGGTAGTGTCTATGGTGTGGGCAACCTGTTTCTCTAAAGTACCTGATAGTAAATATTTTAGTCTTTGCAATGCATACAATTTTTCATGAACAAACACTCACCTGCTTTTGAAGCAAAAAAGCACAGACAATACATAAGCAAATGAGTGTTTCTGTGACTTTTTTTAAGGTCATATATTTTGAAACAGGTGACTGTGGTCTTCATCGGCATCTTGTAGTTTGCTGACACCTGAGCTAAGAGATCATACTGGCCAGCTTCATTAGGTAGTATACTAACTCCTTTAAGCATTCATAAAAGATCGCAGTCAGAACAAGATAAAATGATACTACTTTGCCTTGTTGGCAAGGAGCATAGAAATGGCAGCAGTGAAGAGATGAATGTTCATGGTTTATTTGTACATAAGATTATTTGCCATACTTGTGAGGGATTTTCTTGATTAGCTTAATTGAGGTGGGAAGCCCCATCCTAAAAGAAGAGCTATTTGACTTTGGATAAGACTGATCCACTGCCTCAAGCTCCTGGATGATCCCAGATCCTGTCAAATTGACAATACTAAACATCACAGTATCATTCTTCTTACCAGAACTGTTAGGGTCAAAGCTTAGGCTGTGAATGTCCTAACAATAGGCTGAACACAAACTTTTTATAAGCCAGTTTAAAAGACCAGTAATAGCAAACAGAGAAAGGATTAATTTGAGTACACTGGGGAAAGGAACCAATAGAGATACCAAGAACTTTCTCCCTAAGTCCATCTTTAGCATCTTGACATGAAGATTAGGTTTAAGAAAAGGGCAAGCAGTTCTGGTCAAGGTGTGAGAGATCAATCATTGACATTGCGTATTATTGTCTAGGCTTCTGGCTCCTATCTGTCCTGCAAGTTGTCAGTATTATGTAAAATCTCTTTCTGGGAGCATGATCCCCTCTCCAGGTGGAATCCAGACCTCAGTGTTTTCCTTCTGCAACATGAAACTTCTGGGGATTTTCATTCAAGTATATTTTAATTTAATAAATACAATGGAATTTAGAAAATGTTTCATATAGTATTACGTAAAACAAAGCAGAAAACTAAATTGTAAGAAAAGTTCCATATTCATTTGTATGTTCTATGTATGTGCAAAAGACTTGAGAAAATCTATTAAACTGGCTTTAATCATTATCTCCCTCCCCCAAAAAATAAGAAAGAAAGAAGGAAAGAAAGAAAAACTCCTGGAGAAATTCTAATTCCTTAAAGCGCATTGTCTTAATAGTGGTCAAGGAGGAAGAGTGTTTCGCTTTAGAGGCGTGGTTCTCGAGCTTCCTAATGCAGTGACACTTTAATATAGTTTCTCATATTGTGGTGACCCCCAACCATAAAATTATTTTTGTTCCTGCTTCATAACTGTAATTTTGTTACTGCTAGGAAATATCGATGTTCCAATGATCTTAGACCTCTGTGAAAGGGTCTTTCTGACCCTAAAAGGATTGCAACCCACAGATTGAAAACTGCTGTTTAAGAGTACCGTCACTCATGCCAGGATAGTTCCATTCTTAATGCTTCCTATGTTATTAGGTTCTATTTCCTCTGCCCAGCACCACCCCTTCACCGCCAACCCCCACACCCAAAAGAAGAGAGACTGAAGAGTTTTAAGGAAAGTAATACATAGTATTTGTCCCATTCTAGATCTCGGTGGTACTTCTGTTATGATAACAGGGAAATATCTTTTTTCTGGATGTTGTCTGACCTTCTTCACAGAATAAAACATTGTATAGAATTTTTTCACATTTTAAATTTTTATATTAATTACAATTTATTCACTTTGTATCCCAGCTGTAGCCCCCTCCCTCATTCCCTCCCAATTCTACCATCCATCCCTCTTCTCCTCATATTCCCGTCTCCAAGTCCACTGATAGGGGAGGTCCTCCTCCCCTTCCACCTGACCCTAGCCTATCAGATCTCATAAGGACTGGCTGCATTGTCTTCCTCTGTGCCTGGCAGGGTTCCTCTCCACTCAGGGGGAGGTGATCAAAGAGCCAGCCACTGAGTTCGTGTCAGAGACAGTCCATGTTCCTCTTACTAGAGAACCCACTTGGATACTGAGTTGCCATTGGCTACATCTGTGCAGGGGTTCTAAGTTATGCCCATGAATGGTCCTTGGTTGGAGTATCAGTTTCAGAAAAGACCCCTGGGCCCAGAAATTTTGGTTCTGTTACTCTCCTTGTAGAGCTCCTGTCCCCTCCAGGTCTTACTATCTCCCCCTTCTTTCATAAGATTCTCTGCACTCAGCATCTTCTTTGATACACTGCTGGGTAGAGTCTTTCAGATGCTCTCTGTGGTAGGCTCTTGTCCTGTTTCCTGTTTTCTCCTTCTTCCAATGCCTATCCTGTTTGTCTTTCTGAGAGAGGATTGATCATCTTACCAAGGTTCCTCCTTCTTGCATATCTTCTTTAGGTGTACAGATTTTAGTATGTTTATCCTATCTTACATGTCTAATATTCACTTATAAGTGAGTATATACCGTGTGTGTCTTTCTGCTTCTGGCATACCTCACTCAGGATGACCTTTTCTAGATCCCATCATTTGACTGTAAATTTCATGCTTTCCTTCTTTTTAATTGCTGAGTAGTATTCCATTGTGTAAATTTACCACAATTTCTGTATCCATTCCTCCATCGAGGAGCATCTGGGTCATTTCCAGTTTCTGGCTATTAAGAATAAAGAATACAAGCATGGTTGAGCAAATATCCTTGAGAACTTGAGGATATTTTGGGTATATGCCTAGGAGTGGTATAGCTGGATCTTGAGGAAGCACTATTCCTAATTGTCTGAGAATGCGACAGATTGATTTCCAAAGTGGTTGTACAAGTTTACATTCCCACCAGCAATGGAGGAGGGTCTCCCTTTCTCCACGTCCTCTCCAGCATGTATTGTCACTTGAGTTTTTGATCCAAGCCATTCTGATGGGTGTAAGGTGAAATCTCAGGGTTGTTTTTATTTGCATATTTCCCTGACGACTATTAACATTGAGCATTTCTTTAAGTATTTCTCTGCCGTTTGATATTCCTCTATGGAGAATTCTCTGTTTACCTCTATTACTTGATTTGTTGCTTTTTAACTTCTTGACTTCTTTATATATTTTGGATATTAGACCTCTGTCCTTCTGTGGGGTATAGGGTTGGTGAAGATCCTTTCCCAGTTTGTAGGCTGTCGTTTTCTTCTGATGACAGTGTCCTTTGCTTTACATAAGCTTTTCAGTTTCATGAGCTCCCATTTGTTGATTGTTGATCCTAGAGCCTGTGCTGCTGGTGTTCTGTTCAGGAAGCTGTCTTCTGTGCCAGTGAGTTCTAGGCTCATCCCCACTTTTTCTTCTAATAAATTTAGTGCGACTGGTTTTATGTTGAGGTCTTTGATCCACTTGGACTTTAATTTTGTGCAGGGTGATAAATATACATGTATTTGCATTTTTCTACATGTAGACATCCAGTTAGATCAGAACCATTTGTTGAAGATGCTGTCTTTTTTCCATTGTATAATTTTTACTTCTTTGTCAAAAATCAAGTATCCGTAGGTGTGTAGGTTTATGTCTGGTTCTTCTATTCAATGCTGTTGGTCCACTATCCTGTTTCTAAGTCAGTACCATGTAGTTTTTATTACTGTTGCTCTGTAGTTCAGCTTGAGATTAGGGATGGAGATACCTCCAAATGATCGGTTGTTGTACAGGATTGTTTTGGCAATTGTAGGTTTTTTGTTTCTCCATTTGAAGTTGAGAATTTTTCTTTCAAGGTCTGTAAAGAATTGTGTTGGTATTTTGATGGTAATTGCATTGAATCTGTAGATTGCTTTTGGCAAGATGGCTATTTTCACTAGGTTAATCCTACAGATCCATGAACGTGGGAGATCTTTCCATTTTCTGATATCCTCTTCAGTTTCTTTCTTCAGAGACTTGAAGTTTTTTCAAAGGGGTCTTTCACTTGCTAGGTTAGAGTCACACCAAGGTACTTTATGCTATTTGTGGCTATTGTGAAGGGTGTTGTTACCCTAATTTCTTTCTCGACCCTTTTGTCTTTTATATACAGGAGGTCTTCAATTTTGTTTTGTTTTGTTTGAGTTAATTTTGTATCCAGCCATTTTGCTGAAGGTGTTTATGAGCTGAAGGAGTTCTCTGGTTGAATTTTTGGGGTTGCTCATGTGTACTATCATATCATCTGCAAATAGTGATACTTTGACTTCTTCCTTTCCAATTTGTATCCCCTTGATCTCCTTTAGTTGTCTTATTGCTCTAGCTAGGACTTCAAGTACTATGTTGAAGAGATATGGAGACAAAGGGCAGCCTTACCTTGTCTCTGATTTCAGTGGGATTGATTTAAGTTTCTCTCCATTTAGTTTGATGTTGGCTATAGGATTTCTGGATATTGTCTTTACTGTGTTTAGGTATGTGACTTATATTCCTGATCTCTCCAAGCCTTTAAACATGAATGGGTATTGGATTTCATTTAATGCTTTTTCAGCATCTAAGGAGATGATCATGTGGTTTTTTCTCCTTCAGTTTATTTATATGGTGGATTACATTGATGGGTTTCCATATATATTCAGTCACCCCTGCATGCCTGGGATGAAGCCTACTTGGTCATGGTGGATGATATCTTTTATGTGTTCTAGAATTCAGTTTGCAGTTATTTTATTGAGTATTTTGCATCAGTGTTCATTAAAGAGGCCTGAAGTTCTCTTTTTTTTGGGGGGGGTCTTTGTTTTAGGTATAAATGTGACTGTGGCTTCATAGAATGAGTTTGGTTATACTCCTTCTGTTTCTATTTTGTGGAATAGTTTGAAGAGAATTGGAGTTATCTCTTCTCTGAAGGTCCTGTAGAATTCTTCCATGAATACATCTAGCCCTGGGATTTTCTTTGGAAGGGAGACTTTGATGACAGCTTCTATTTCTTTGTGGGACTGTTCAATCCATTTACATGATCTCGATTTAATTTTGGTAAATGGAATCTGTCAGGAAAATTGTCCATTTCCTTTAGATTTTCAAATGTTGTGGCATACAGGCTTTTGTACTAAGACCTAATGATTCTTTGGATTTCTTCAGTGTCTGTTGTTATTTTCCCCCTTTGTTTCTGATTTTCCTGATTTGGATAGATCCCCTTTGCCTTTTAGTTATTTTGGCTTGCTTATTTTCTCAAAGAAGCAGCTCTTGGTTTCTTTGATTCTTTGAATTGTTTTATTTATTTTTAATTTATTGATTTCAGCCCTGAGTTTGTTTCTTTCCAGCCATCTACTCCTTTGGGTGTGTCTGCTTCTTTTTTTTTTTTTCTAGAGCTTTCAGGTGAGCCATTAAGTTGCTTGTATGAGATGTTAAAATTTCTTCTTGAAGGCACTTAGTGCTATGAATTTCGTCTTAGTACTGCTTTCACTGTGTCCCATATGTTTGGCGATGTTGTGCCTTCATTTCCATTGAATTTAAGGACATCTCTAGTTTCTTTTTTTTTTTTTTTCATTTCTTCCCTGACCAAGCTATCATTGAGTACAGAGTTGTTTAGTTTTCATGTGTGTGCAGGCCTTTTGATATTTCTGTTGTTGTTGAGGTCCAGCTTTAGTCCATGGTGGTCAGATAGGATACAAGGGATTATTTCAATCTACTTGTATTTGTTGAAGCTTGCTTTGTGACTAACTATATGGTCCATTTTTGAGATTACATGAGGTGCTGAAAAGATGATACATGCTTTTGAGTTTGTGGGGAAAGTTCTGTAGACCTCTATTAGGTCCATTTAATTGAGGACCTCTGTATGTTCCATTATTTCCCTATTTATCTTTTATCTAGATGATCTGTCCCTTGGTGAGATTGGAGTGTTGAAGTTTCCCACTATTGAGGTGTTGGGATCAATGTGTGATTTAAGCTTTAATAATTTTTCATTTACAATTGTAGGTTCCCTTTTATTTGGGGCATAGATGTTCAGAATTGTGACGCCCTCCTGGTGGATTTTACCTTTGATGAGAATGAAGTGCCCCCCTCATCATTTTTCATTAATTTTGGTTGAAAGTCTATTTTATTAGATATTTTGATAGCTACCCCAGCTTGTTTTCTGGGTTTATTTGTTTGAAAAACATTTTTCAGCCCTTTATTCTAAGGTAGTGTTTATTTCTGCTTTAGACGTGTGTTTCTTGGACGCAGCACATTGTTGGATCCTATTTCTGCAATCACTGTTAGTCTGTGTCTTTTTATTAGAGAGTTGAGTCCACTGATGTTGATAGATAATAGTGACCACTGAATGTTAGTTCCTTTTATTGTTTTGTTGGTGATGTTAGTGCATTGCAATGCTTGTTTTCTTTTAATTTTTTGTTGTGAAGTTATCTATATCCTGTTTTTCTTGGGTGTAGTTATTTTCTTTGGACTGGAGTTTTCCTTCTAGTATCTTCTGTAGGGTTGGGTTGCTATGTAGATATTGTTTAAGTTAGTTTTGTCATGTAATATTTTGTTTTCTCTGCTAGAGTGTGTAATTGCCTGGAATGTGGGGCTTGAGCATAGGAAGGATTCCGGGTACTGGCCCTGTTCCCGAATGCAATTCGCATGTGCAGGTTCCCTGAATACCTCAGTGGCCTACAGTCCTGTCATATTGTCCTTCTGGTATTCAGATGTGTCTGGGCTCCAGGAATTGTTTGTCTGTACTCCACTGGAAGACCCAGAGAACAGGGGTTTCCATGTTGAGGACCCTGTCCCAAGGATCCCTATGTTGCCCACATTGGGTGTGTGGGTGGGAGATATCAGATGTCTGGCTGCTAGCATAGACCGCGGGTCTGTCACTCCGCATGCATTCACTTGAAGGTGCACTCACTCACTATCAGGCCTAACCGGAAAGCACAAGGGTCCCCCTCCCCCTGCAACACACACACACCCTTCTCTACTCTCAGATTTTGGCCCACAAGGGCAAATGAGAGTTAGGAGATCCTTCAGCTCAGTGGTGTCCACTATTTGTCTGCTAGGCAGGGATACCCTTACTTGGTATGGCCATTTCGATTGTCTCAGTCAAGGAACATGGAGGGTCCTGTTAGAGCTAGCTGCCACCCTGCTGCCACTGCTGCAGGCCAGGGTGCCTGGTATAGTCGCTAGCTCACTGGGCGGCCCTGGGAAGCCTGTACAGCCACCTCTAGAACTGGGAGGCCCCACAGCTGCCTGCCGCAGCCACAGAATTGGGAGGCCGGTACAGACACCCACTGGGAACCCCTAGGAAACCTGTTCAGCTGCCTGTGAAACCTGGTGGGCCCATACAGCCGCCTGTTGCTGCCTGCCTTTGCTGTCTCAGTTACTGAGCTGGACTAGGAGCAGTATGCACTGCAGGCCGCCTCCTCCTAGGAGGGAGGAGGGAGGCCGGTCAAGGGGAAGAGCAGGAGGGTTCAATATTCCCTACTCTTAGTCCCCAGAGAAGTCGGCGGGTGACCTTGATCTAAAAGGTCTCAGCTCAAGAGTTGTCCCCTCTTGCCCAGGAAGCCTCAATGTGGATGCTCTGGCTTCAGCTACCCCTCTACTCACTAATTTCAAAGTTTCAGATCCTGTGCCCCTCAGATATGGTGCAAGCTGGTCACCACCATCTTGGATCACCAGGAATTTTTTTTAAACACCTGGAAAAGTACCTTTATATTTCCTATTCATTGGAGTCTAAGTTTTGGCTATTTGGTAGAAATCACCAGCATATACTTTAAGAAGTAAATCATAAACATTTCACACTAGAGAAAGGAAAACACAGTATTGTCTAGAAATTAAGAGCAGCTAAGATTTTATGAACATTAGGATGGTAAAATAAAAAAGAACCATTAGAAATCAAAGCAAAGGAAGATGGCTAGCAGTGATGTATGGCATGGAGCTATTAAATGGCTTTACATACCAGTTTGAAAACTCAATTCTGTGTACATTAGTTATACACAGTCTTCTACTTTTTACCTCCCAGCTTGCCAATTACTTCATGAGTGTCCTTAATAGGCCTAAGAGCATCTACCAAATTTTTTTGGTGAAGAGGGGACAGGAGGAATCCTGATCCTTCTAAATTTACTTTTCCTTTATCTTGATCATAGTGGTTGGCACCAGATGTAGCATGGATAGTGGAAAGCTCATAGTCCTTACAGCCAGGTAGAGTTTATGTTAAAATTCTAGGTCTACAGTGTAGAACATTGTGTAACATTTTAAAGTATTGGTGTTTTTATCTTCTGTAAGTATTGAGAACACCGCATGAGCCCTTTTGCAACACAGTTATTAGAGTACCTGGTAGTCAGCAAGTATCCCCCCAAAAAAAAAAATGGTTGCTATCCTGCTATTGCCATCCTTTGGACACATCCAAAATATTTATTAAACTCAGGAGTACCAATGAAATAGAGAGACCCACAACTGTGGGAAGGATAAAATATATTGAAGCTACAGGCCACAGACCCCTACTTGCTACTGAAATGCTGGGATTAAAGGCATGTGCCACCACAGCTGGTCTAGACCATTTTTTTAATTTAAATTTTTTGTACAATTTACTCATTATATATCCCGATTGATGTCCTCTCCCTCAACTCCTCCCAGTCCCACTCTCCCTTTCTTTTCCACCCATCCCCTTCCCCTAGTCCACTGAAAAGGGGAGTGTTCCTCTGCCATCTGCCCATAGCTTGTCAAGTCTCATCAGGACTGCCTGGATCCTCTTCCTCTGTGGCCTGGCAAGGCAGCATCACCAGGGGCAAGTGATCAAAGAGCAAGCAACTGAGTTCATGACAGAGGCAACCCCCGGTCCACTTACTCAGGTATCCACATGGAGATTGAGCTGCCAATCGGCTACATCTGAGCAAGGAGTTTAGGTCCTTTCAAAATTTTATTTTTATTCACTTTACATCCTGGTTGTAGCCCCCATTCCACCTCACCTCTCAGAGCCAACCCCCCTCCACCGTTCCCTATTCCTCAGAAAAGGGGAGTCCCCCCTTTCCCATCCACCCAGCTTGTCAACTCACATCAAGACTGATCATGCCCTCTTCCCTTGTGGCCTGGCAAGGCAGTACCTCCTATGGGAAGTGATCAAAAAGCTGCCAGAAAACTCTGTGTCAGAGGCAGTCCTCACTTTCCTTACTTGAGGACTCACATGAAGCCTAAGCTGCCCATAGGCTACATTTTGTAGGGTGTCGTCTAGGTACAGTTCATGCATGATCCTTGGTTAATGCTTCAGCTTTAGCAAGCCCCTCTGGGCCCTGGTTAGTTGACTGTGTTGGCCTTCTTGTGGAGGTCCTCTGTCACCTCCAGGTCCTTTTCTCTTTCCTCCCACTTTTCTGCAAGACTCCATATGTATTCCCCAATGTTTGGCCATGAGTCTTAACATCACTTCCCCTGTCTGTCATATGAAATACTAAAATCTATCCCATTCCCACTCAATGCTTCAACCCCCTTGCAATGTTCTGATTTTTCCTCTGTAGACTCATTCCCCTTATTGCACTTTATAATTTGATGTTTATTATTTGCGTATTTCTTCCTGTTCTAGGCACATTAGCAGTTAAACATTTAACTCTCTGCATATCCTGTTTCAATTTTTATTTTTATTTTATGTGATTTTTTTCTAAAATCATTCCCCTATCTATTACTTTAAAAAACATTTCCTTTCCTCCCTACTTTAAAAGGTAAACACCTCTTTTAATCTTTTTGGTAATTAGCCTTAAAATAACATGTACCATGCAGTTGTAAAATTGATGCTAGTTAGTTTCCTTTTCTTTATCTCAGACAATGCGAGAGTATTTAACTTCAGTCCTCCCTCACATACAATATCTACCATATTTTTTAATGTTTTCTGTATTTGAAAAACCCCACAGGAACTTATTGTTTTTACAGATGATTTTTGTGTAGGTTTACCCAAAATGCAAGTGTATACAACTTGCTTTCCCTTCATTATTTTCTACATTTTTGTTTTAAGTGTCTTTTAGAAATTTGTTGATTATGGGCCTTCTATGATAAACTCTATCAGTGTTTGTTTAACTTTAGTTTGCTTCCAATATGAAGTGGTTTCCCTTGGTACAGAATGGTTGAATGACACTTTATTCAGTACATAAAATACATCATTTTTAATTGTCTTCTTATGTCTATTGTCAGCTGTCATGCTGTCTTTAAAATTAGTTCTCATTTTAATAGTGCTCAGGTTCACATTTTTCTCTTTTTCTTTATTTTTTGTTATGTATCCAGACTCAAATTTATTTTTAACAATCTTATAATTCACTAAGTATCTCAAACTTATTTGATGAAAATTTTCTGAAAATATTCTATGAAAAATTCTGATCCACCTCCTCAAATATTGTCCTAACTCATTATCTCTCCTTCTGAGGAGATCACAATCAACATATATTAAAGCTTGTTTCACTGAAGTGGTTTTTTTTCACTTATGATAGAAACCCATCTCCTTTTTTTTCCTATGGTATAATCTGGATAGTTTCTTTTGACATGGATTATTCTTTACAGTTCTTTCTTCAGCTCTCAGTTGTACTAAATTCTATTGATCAATGTTTATATTTTGCTTTGCATGCTAAAATACTCAGTTTCCATATCTCATGCCTTTGCCTTTGTGTTTTATTCTAATTCATGCTCATTCTAAGATAATTGTTTATTTTCATGAGATTTATATACCAAATTTGGGAGAGATTGAGTTGCTCACAGTTAGGACTGCCCAAATCTAACTTCCTTGGGGTCCTGTGGACCAACAGGTGAGAGAGAGAACCAAAATCCATGCAAGACCATATTTCCTTTTGATTTACCTCCAATGTGGGAATGACCTTTCAGCAGAAATGGAAAAGAGTATTATAATTTTCTCATATTGGTTTTATGTCTTCTCTTTACTCATCCATTCTTCTGAGCCCCTCTGAGTCCAATAAGATGGCTGCTTCAAAGGTTTAGAAAATTGTCCACTAAAAAAAAAAAAAAAAAAAAAAAAAACAGAAAAAAGAAAATTGTCCACTAAGCAAAAGTAATTTTTTTCTCTTTTTCTTCCTTCCTTTCTTTTTTTTTTTTTTTTTTTTGAGACAGGGTCTTGTATGTCTGTGGTTCCCCTTGCACTTGCTATAGAGCCAAGAATGGTCTTATATTTCTAATTTTCCTGCCTTCACATCCCTAGTGCTGGGATTATAGGAATATACCCCCATGCCTAGTTTTATGTGGTGCTAGGGATCAAACCTGGGACATCTATACAAGCTAGGCAAGTGCTCATCCAACTGAGCCACATCTACAGCTCCTTGCCTAGATCTTTAATCAGCAAAAGTGAAGTATCTTATAAGATATTTGATACTTTCAAAAAGAGGGCCTCTGGTGTCCTTCTCTGTCTCTGTCTATCTCTCTGTGTCTATGTCTGCCTGCCTGTCTGCCTCTCACTCTTCCTCTCTCCCATTGTGTGTGTGTGTGTGTGTGTGTGTGTGTGTGTGTGTGTCCAAGTTTTATTTTGTTTCTCAGTTAGGAAGGTTGGCCCATGCTACCAATTTCACTATTGTTGAAAATAGAGAACTCCCTGGTTATTTCTCCACTTATATAGTCCAGGATCTGAGCAAAGGAATGGTGCATTCACAGATGGTGGGTCTTTGAACATGAATTAATTCAATCAAGACAGTTTTCATAGACATGCTCAGAGTCCCAGCTTCCAGGTAATTCTAGATTCTGTCACATTGACAATGAATGCATAAGCCAGAATAGCCTTGTGATTGGTGAGAAAATTACACTTTCATTGGAAAGAAAGCCTATAAAAGCAGTCTAGAATCTATACACTACACCTAAACAGGGTGACTGCCTTCTAAAATAAAAGATCTTACAATATCTTGTTTCTGAATTATCATATATATTATACCAGATATTTTCGGCACAAGTACCAGGTAAAACAATTTAAATGAGGACTGGCATTCAACTGGCTGAGATGAAGCAGATAGTGGAATGAACTGGAGATTTTTGTTCAGTGTCCTAAAGTTGTTCCAACAATCAGCTGAGTGAAATGATTTTCAAAGTACAGTCAGGGCATTACCTAATTAATTAAAATTTGAATGCGGAAGAAAATGGTCAAGAATGATACCATAACTTTTGGCTAAACTATTAGGAGTTACCTTCAGCTGCAAAAGGGAAAGGGGAAAAGAGAAAGCTCAGGCCTTCACTTTCACTAGTTTTGAGTTGGCTGTTCTTTTCTTGTTCTCCATACTTCATTTTGTAGCTTATTTGTTAATAGGAAGTCATGTAAGTGCTGAAAAGTTGTTCTGTTCTTTGGACTGGTTGCAGGTAAACATTACTAACTAGCATACACTATTGTTACATTGATGGACTTGGGTTTCTTACCTAACTTAATATTTTACTATCTTCCTTAAACGATTACATCCACTGTACTCTTATTTTCAGATTTCTTTCCCCAAAGCAATTATTTTCCAGATCATCTACTTTGCTTCTTTAGACCTAGAAACTGATTACTACAATTATAATTCAAAATCTATTTTCTGCTGCCCTGCACTAAGCTGGGTAATTGAGTGTAAATGGTTATTTCCTTTGCATGCCTTGCCATTGTGTTAAGTGTTTTTTGGTTAAAAGACCAGAGGTTGCCTGCTGAATATGCTTATATTAACAATTGTAAGAGGAAGTAAATTACTTTGGGGAGTATTAATGAATAGACATTTAAATTACATAGCTAAATCTTTTCCATCCTTTATTAAGCAAACAATTGGATTAACACCTCCCAAGTTATTTAATCAACAGTTTATATACCATATTTGGGTATTTGTTACAGAAAAAAAGGATACTTGAATAGCCCTTAAGACATTACAACATTATAATGTGTGTTCTAAATAATACATTCTAAATATTAAGATTCAGATCATATATATACGAATTTGTTAAAGAACAAATTTAATCTTTAAAAGAAAAATTAATGCCACTGTAGCATCAGGTTTTTGTTTTTTTGTTTGTTTATTTGTTTTTTTAGAGAACACCAATTTCTGCATGGGTAGTAGGGGGAGACAGAGAACAGCAATGAAGTGATGCTTATTCACAACCACAAGACTGGGTCACTAACATGTCACAGGATATAAAGAAGACAAAGTAGGTCTTCATGTGATATATCTCAACCTGACTTGACTCATAAAGTTTTTTTTAATTTTTATTTCTTTCACAATTCATTTATTATATATCAATTGAAGCCCCCTCCCTCAACTCCTCCTAATCCCACTTTCCCTCCCTCTTACCCCTTATCCCCTTCCCCCCCATCCCCTTCCCCTAGTCCACTGAAAGGGGGAGTTCTCCTCCTTTGCCACCTGCCCATAGCTTGTCAAGTCTCCTCAGGACTGCCTGGATCTGCTCTGTGGCCTGGCAAGGCTGCATCGCCAGGGGCAAGTGATCAAACAGCAGGCAACTGAATTCATGACAGAGGCAGCCCCTGCTCTCCTTATTTGTGGATCCACATGGACACTGAGCTGCCAATTGTCTACTTCTGAGCAGGGGTCTAGGTCCTCTCCATGCATGGTCCTCCTTGGTTCATCAGTCTTTGTAAGACCCCCGGGGCTCAGATCCTTTAGCTTTGTTGGTCTCCTTGTGAGGCTCCTGTTCCCTCCATGTCCTTCTATCCCAACACCCCTTTCTTCCGTAAGACTCCCTGCACTCTCTTCCATTGCTGGTTGGAATGCAAACTTGTACAGCCACGTTGGAAATCAATCTGGTGCTTTCTCAGAAAACTGGAAATAGTACTACCTTAAGATACAGCTATACCACTCCTGGGCATATACCAAAAAGATGCTCCACCATTCAATAAGGACATTTGCTCAACTATGCTCATAGAAGCTTTATTTGTAATAGCCAGAATCTGGAAACACCCCAGATGTCCCTCAGTGGAGGAATGGATACAGAAATTGTGGTACATCTACACAATGGACTACTACTTAGCTATTAAAAACAAGGGAATCATGAAACTTGCAGGCAAATAGATGGAACTAGAGAAGATCAACCTGAGTGAGGTAACCCAGAAACAGAAAAATAGGCATTATATACACTCACTTACAAGTGGATATTAGCCATATAATACAGGATAGCCATCCACAGACCTAAAGGAGCTAAACACTAAGGAGGACCCTAGGAAGAACGCTTAAATTTCTTTCAGAATGTCAAACAGGATAGACACCAGAAGCAGTGGAAAAGAGGAAACAGGATGGGAGCCTACCATAGAGGGTCCTCTGAAAGGCTCCACCCAATAGGGGATAGAAACAGATGCTGAGACTCACAGAAAAATTCATTCGATAAAGAACTCCACATGATACCAATTCAGAAAACCTCAATTTAATGAGTTAGCTAATTATGTTTTGTTTCTTTTGTTTTAATATCAATATTGTATAACCTTAAGCAGTTAAAATGAATATTAGGGAAAGAAGGGAGTATTGCTGGCCTCAAGATTTCTTTTAGTAATTTCATTTAAATTAGATACAGTAATTTTATGTGATTTATTAGTAGGTTTAGGTTTAACTAGGGATCTTCAAATCGTGGTTCTGAACAGGATGAGATTAATAACATTCCACATTATTACTGAAAAGCAGGCTGCTAAAGGTAGCTTTTGAGCCTAAGTATTAATCCCACTCACCCTTAGATAGAGTTGTGATAATAGCTTCCAACAATACTATTATATAATAATGTGCTATCTTGAAAACAATCTATGTTAGTGAATTGCAACAAAACACATTACTTTGAAAATGTGATTTACAATGTAATTTCACACTTTCAGACTTAAATAATTGTTAGTTTCAGTTTGTAAGGATTGGATTATGCACAGAAAATTTGGCAATTGTGATTATGGTAGCACTAATTATAAGTAATTTTATTCATGAGCACTAGTAGAAAATTAGTAAAAAGGAGAAAAAATGAAGACTTGGTTTTAAAAATATTGTTTCTTTAATGGGCCAATTTCTGATGTGGAATCCCTGTGATGCTATGCAGAACACACTGTGTTACACATTTGGCCTTGGTGTTGTATTTCTGCAAAAAAATGAGGTCTAAGAGCTTTTTTTCGTTAGGCGTGGTGACACTCTCCTTTAATCCCAGCATTCAGAGACAGGCACCTCTGTGAATGTGAGGGCAACCTGTACTACATAATGAGTTCCAGGACAGCCAGGGCTACTATAAAGAGACCCTGTCTCAAACAAATTATGCAATATATTTTGATCATATTCCTTCTCTATTCTTAACTCCTTCCAGGTCCTCCTACCTACCCAACTTTATATTCTCACTCTCTTAGAAAACAAAAACCAAATAACCCTCCCTAAACAAGGCAAGAAATACCAACACACACACACAACTACAGAAACTGTGGAAAATGTGTTGACCAAACACTCATGGGTGTGGGATCTGACCTTCATTTTGGTTGATATACCCAATGACACTATGTTGGAGAAAACTGATTTTCCCTTTGACAGTGGGTAACAACTGCAAATAGTTTCGTAGCTAGGGATGGAATCCTAGGTCCATTTTCCCTTTCCAGTGCTGGGATCCTATCTGGCTTGAGCCTGTGTAGGTCGTGTGTGTGTGTGTGTGTGTGTGTGTGTGTGTGTGTGTGCGCGCGCGCGTGCGTGTGTGTCTTGCCATGTCTCTATGAGTTTATATGTTCATCAGTCCTTTTGTGTCTGGTAGATACTGTTTTCTTGAAGTCATCCATCATCTCTGGCTCTTAGTCTCTCTGCCTTCTCTTCCACATAAATCCCTAAGCTTTGTGGGAAGTGTTTGAAGACGTCACATTTAGAAATGAATGCTCCAAAGTCTCTCACTCTCTACACATTGTCCAGTTGTACATCTTTGTTAATTCCCAGCTACTGCAGGTAGAATCTTCTGTGATGTGGTTTAGTGGTTGCCTGCTCTTTGATCACTTGTCCCTAGTGATGAGGCCTTACCAGGCCACAGAAGAAGAGGATCAAGACAGTACTGATGAGACTTGATAAGCTATGAGCAAATGGCAGAAGAGAAGAACTGCCCTTTTCAGTGGACTAGGAGAAGGGGATGGGGGAAAGAGGAAGGGAGTGTGGGACTGAGAGGAGTTGAGGGAGGGGACTTCAATTGGGATCTATAATGAATAAATTGTAAGAAAATAAAAATAAAAAATAATTTAAAAATACTAAAATTTAAAAAATCATTTTAGTGTCTTTGGTACACTCCTGTGTACAAATATATTCTATAATAAGTTTTTCATAATGTATGCATGATAAGTAATTTTGTTAGCTTTCTAGTATCTGAGAATACCTTGATGGTTTTTGATGTTCTGTCTGGATACTGAATTAAAAGTTGGAGGCAATGTTCCTTTATTATGAATGTATTCCTCGACTATATTTATGTTCTAGTGTTGCTGCTGCATGTTCTGAAGCCATTCAAGTGTCCAGGGCATCCTATACAAAGTGTGGTCAACTTTGCTTTCTGTGCACTCTTACCTCCATATCTGGAAATGTGAAAATTTTATTTCACAGTAGTGTGTATGTATAGATTTGGGTTATATATTTTGCTGAATCTTTGGTAAGACCTTTTAAAATGGGAATTTTTTCTTTATTGTTTTTTTTTATTATTTGTGCTTTATGGGAGATTTCCTTAGTACCACCTGCCAACCTCTATGTTGAGTTTTACATTTCTTCATGTGTTTATTTTTTTTAAAGCACCTTTTTGTTTCCTAAAATTTCTGGTTTTGTTTCATAGTTACCAAACCTTATCAGTGCTGCTCTTGTTTGATCTGTTTGCTCTGAATTATGCTTTCTTTATAACATTGACCCCTGTTTTACACTCTTCTCCAGAAGTTGTAGGAACTATGGCTATCTGGCCATGATTAGAAATCAAGCATTGCTCTTCACTGGAGGTGGTATTGCCCTCCTACCCCAGAGATATTTGGCAACACTTGGAGACATTTTATTATTATTATTATTATCAAAGCCTGGAGTTACTACTAGTCTTCAATGAGTACAATGCATATTATATTCCTATACAAGGAAAAAAACCACTCAGCTCAAAATGGTAAATAGTGCTAACTTGGGAAACCCCACAGCAGACGGATTAAAAGCTGACTAAAAGACCATGAGTCTCTTTGGAAGATGATGTAATTAGTTCAGGGCATGTTAATGTTTTTCTAATCATGACCTCTTTTCACCTGAGAAATTTTTATTCAACTCCAGGTAAAATATGCATACAAATCAAACATTTACTTTATAAGTCATAAAGAAATTTACTTTAAAACAATTCCTTTGTGTATATATAGTTTTAACATTTGTTAAGGATAAAAACAAGTTTGTACACTTAATTAAGTGGATTGCTTATTTTACATGAATTAAATCTTGTCTGAGATCAAAGAGCTTAGAGCATATTAAATATTTTTGAGAGCTGATTGATACTGATTTTGCAGTTACCAATGCTGAGAACATTGTTTTGCATAAATACACAATAGAAAACAATAGAAATTTATCATTTTAGAAATTGTTAAAAATTCTGTCTACTATCAAGCCAAAATGTATTTAATGATTTTTTCCCAATGAAACCTAAGTCAGAAAGTCAAACAGCAATTTTAAAAGTCAAGCTGAGTCTCAGCATCTGCTTCAATACCCTGGTGGGTAGAATCCTTCAGAGTTCCTCCGTGGAAGGCTCCTGTCCTGTTACTTGTCTTCTACTTCCAATGTCTATGCTGTTTTCCCTTCTGACTGAATATTAAGCATCTTCCCTAGGGTCCTCCTTGTCGTTTAGCTTCTTTAGGGCTATAGATACTAGTATGTGTATCATATATTATATGGCTAATATCCACTTATAAGTGAATATATACCATATGTGACTTTCTGCTTCTGGATTACCTCACACAGAGTGATCTTTTCTAGTTTTCACCATTTGCCTGCAAATTTCTTTATGTCCCTGTTTTTAGTTGCTGAGTGGTATTCCATTGTGTAAATATACCATACTTTCCGTATCCATTCTTCCATTGAGGGACATCTAGGTAATTTTCAGATTCTGGCTGTTACAAATAAAGCTGCTATGAACATAGTTGACCAAATGTTCTTATTGAATGGTGGGACATCTTTTAGGTATATGTCTAGAAGTGGTATAGCTGGCTCTTGAGGTAGCACCATTCAGAGTGCTGGAAATCTTATGGAAGAAGAGGGAGATAGAAAGACCTGAAGTGGACAGGAACTCTACAAGGAGAACAACAGAGCCAAAAAACCTGGGTCCAGGGGTCCCTACAGAGACTGATACTCCATCCAAGGACCTTGCCTGGAGAGGACCTAGACCTCCTGTTCAGAGGGAATCCATAGGCTACTCAGTTTCTAAGTGGGTTCCCTAGTAAGGGGTACAGGGGCTGTCTCTGACATGAACTCAGTGGCAGGCTCTTTGATCACCTCACTGTGGGGGGAGGGGGAGGTACAGCCTTGCCAGGCCACAGTGGCAGATGATGCAGCCAGCCTTGAGAAGACCTGAGATGCTAGGGTCAGATAGAAGGGGAGGAGGTGCTCCCCTATCAGGGTTCTAGGGAAAGGGCACAGAGGGAGGGTGGGTGGGAACTGGGAGGAGATAAGGGAGGAGCCTACAACGGGGATAAAAAGTGAATAAATTATAATAAATGAATAAATAATATAAAATATAAATTAAAAAAAGAAATAAAACAGGACAGTCTGACCCAATTCAATCCAGGGATATACTAATTTACTCCATGCTCAGGAATCATAGTAGGAAAATATTAAAAGTCTGCTTTTCGTTATCAAAGCATTGTTTTTATAAGAGCAGAAAATACTGTATGTACATTAAATGAACTGTAGTTCATAGCATATCAATCTAAAACCTGAGCCAGTGTGTTTCAGGAAGCAGTCACTGGTGTTGAGTAGCATAGTGGCGTATACAGGGCAGAATGGGCATGCTGCTGTGTGTTCAAAGCCAAAGCTGTGACACAGTCCCAGTGAGTGATGCCAGGAACACCTCAGATTTATTGCACATTTGATTTGGATTTTTGGGGGGTGGGAGAGTTGTTGGCCATGAGAAAACTTTGACCAAAATTTTTTTGTGTCTGTGACACCTTCAGATTTATGTTGTAAGAATCTGGGATATAATTGAATGACGTGAAGAACCTTATCCTGTTTTTTAATTTTTTTTCCACTGGTTTGGTCAGATATTCAATAGGAAACATGTTTCACCTCTTGCTTCAGGGTAATGATCTAACTTTCGCCATTCCCTTTGTTAGAGAAAAGGTCTGAGACTGTCAATAAACCAAATATATGTGACCACATCCTCCTTTGCTTTCTATGTACTATTCCTTTCTCAATGGCCTTCTCTCTGGTCCTGAGAATGTATTGCTGTCCCTAAAGAATGAATCTTCTTAGAATGAGAAAGGAGCAGCTACTCATGGTATAAGATAGGACAGAGACCTAACTGCTGCTTTAACAAATTTCTTCTAGTTCCAGATTCATGAGATTCTTGATTATTCTGTAAATAGGTTTTCATTTCAAATAACCTTTCTTGTTTTCTCTGAAACAGCTCTCCCAAGTCTACTGGATCAGTTAAGATGGTTGTATCTGTGTACACTATTATCCCTCAACTTTGATTATTACCATTTCACCTCTCTTGTTCTCCTACTTTTTTCTTTAAATCCCTTTTAATAGGTTTGGGAAGTAAGTTAGATGTGCTGTGCTCAGTTTAATCTTGGTGTTTTGGAAACTAAGCATAATTTGTAGCATAGTTTCATGTAATTCTGGTCTCTTTTTACATTATATTTAGCTTTTATATCAGAATTATCTACTGCCTACATTTAACTTTTCTTATAAATGAAAAGTGAAGGAAATTATTCTGTGTGTTTGCATATGACAGTCTTTCCAGAACTCTAGCAGATGTTACAACAATACACATTTTGATGATGTTTTTGTTTTTTTATTTGGCTTTGGTATTGGGATAATACTGGCTTCATAAAAAGAATTTGGGACTATTCCTTTCATTTCTATTTTGTGGAATAATCTTCATAGTATGTAGAGATTTAATAGAATTCTGCAGTGAATCCATCTTCTTCTGAGGTGTTTTTAATTGGGAGACTTTTTATTACTGTTTCAGTGTTGTTGCTGAATATATGTTCAGATGTTTAAATTTTTATTTCATCTTTGTTTAATTTTGATAGGTCATATGCATCTGAAAACTAAGCTGTTTCTTTTAGATTTTCCAAGTGAATGAAATAGAGATTTCATTGGTATCTGTTGTAACATCTCACTTTTCATATTTTATTTTATTGATGGTCTTCTGACTTTTGGTTAAATTGGAAAAGGGTTCGTCAGTCTTGCTTTTCTTTTCAGAGAAACAACTCTTTGTTTCATTGATTCTTTGTATTATATTTATTTCCCCATTTCTAGTTCATTAATTTCTATTCTGGTATTAATTTTTGAGACAAGGTCCCAGTGTGTGAACTTCTAGAACTTCCTATGTAAAGGTGGCCTAGAACTTCTTATGTAGAGCAGGCTGGCCTCAAAGTCACAGAAACCTGCCTTCCTTTTGCTACGATTATAGTGATGTGCCACTACATCCAGCCCTGATCTATTTCTCCCTGTCTAGTGTTTTCAGGTTTGGTTTGTTCTTGCTTTTTCCAAGACTTTAGGTGCATCACTTGGTTATTTGTTTGAAATCTTTCAAATGGGAATGGACCTGTGTGAGTAGATAATGGTACTCTTAGAAACAGTGGGTTACTAAGCAAAATTTCCAATATCAGGTATGGGATGCCTTCACAGGAGGTTATAAAAGAAGCCCCAGATGTCCCCAAAGCAAAATAGGATGTTCGTACTTTTAGGTATTCACAAAAAGCCACTGAATGGTCGTTACAGGATATGACCTTTTTGCTAAAGGTACTGCATACCCAATTGTAAGATACAAAACAAGCTGAAATTGAGCTGGGAATGTTCTTGCTAGCTATTTTCACAGTCCCAGAATGTGTTACTCTACACACTGCTGGGAGAGAAAAAGTATCATTGTTCTTACCCATTTGTGTACTCTATGAAATGGAAAATACAACCTGCCTGGCAAGATGTGCCTATCTGTGCAATAGTGGCACAGACGTGGAGATGAGATTTGAGGCCTGTTCTGAAGAGGGGAAACTCATAACTAGTACAATAAGCCAACTTAACAATCTATGCTTAGGGAGATGGTAGCCCAACTGGGGTAACTAAATTGACCCATCATCACACTGCCTTCTAAATGTGGATGCTTATACCCATTGACAAAAGTTACTCTCAGATGTAATGAGAAAAAACCCTTCTTACAGTAATCAGCAACGAATGCAAAAACTAGCTTGATAAGATTTTGAGAATGGCTGATGGTTGAAGGCTCCATCTTAAGGCATTTGCACTTCTCCCTCTAAGGTTCAGAGAACACTGTCAGAGAGTGGTATAGGAAGTATGCAAAAGCCAGAAGAAAAGGTGAAAGCCTGTGAAATGCAATCTTCTGAACTCAATTTAACTGTCACAATCATGAACTCAGCAAATGCAGTTACCCTCACTGGTCTACACACAAGACAGGCTGTGTTTAAAAAGAAGGGATTCATGTACCTTACTGTTGTATTATTGGCTATTGACAGTTTCTAGGAACAGGGGAATAATTGTCTCTAGTTATGTATCCACTGTTGAGCCCACCAGGTTCCAACAGATAGTTCCAAATCCACAGTCACTTTACAGCCCTGGTTAAACACAGTGGATCACAAATTAAAACACATAGACACAAATGTGAGAAAGAGTTGTAGAAAAGAGGGAGTGCATGTATAAAGGAGCAGTAGTGAGATGGAAGAGGGCTGAGATTGAGAGTGGTTAGTATGTGTAATGTACTTGCTTTAAATTGTCAAACAGCAGATTTAATTTCAAAATTTTAAAACTCATAGAAATATGTAAGTAGCCACCCACCTTAATAAGAATTTTGTGTTACAATTGCAGTCAATCTTTGGTATTTGTAAGGAGGTGAATGAAATGTGTGTGTGTGCATGTGTATTAAACTTTTTCTCTAGGATTATAAGTGAGAACATAATACCATATTTTCCTTTAAAAATACTACAACAATGAATGAGAAACATTTTTCATTAGTCACAGCAAAAAAAAAAAAAAATGGGGGAGCTTCCAGTTCAGAGTTTATGACATGACAATGAGTGATGGAGAGAAACCCAGTAGGATGTGGTGGTAATGCTTAGGTTTGTGGATACAGTAAAGGGAGGTGTTAATCATTTAACTTTCTGCTTCAAAAAGAGTATGTCTTCTCTACATGCAATAGTAATTGATGAAAAAAAGAGGCTATGGGTTTGAAGGAAAGCAGGGAGCAACACATGGAAAGGTTTGGAGGGAGGAAAGGGAAGGAAGAAATTAATTAAAATGAAGTCTGGAACAAAAAAAGAGTGTGACTCTGTATACTACCACTTCTATGAACTTCTCTGTGTCAAATGTTGATAATTATATAGAATTACTACAGTTATTGTTGGCCCTGAATATAAGGATACTATTTGATTTAAGTTTCTCCCCATTGAGTTTTATGTTGGCTATAGGCTTGCTGTATATTGCCTTTACTATATTTAGGTATGTGCCTTGTATCCCTGATCTCTCTAGGACTTTAAACATGAATGGATGTTGGACTTTGTCAATGCTTTTTCGGCATCTAAGGAGATGATCATGTGGTTTTTCTCCTTCAGTTTGTTTATATGGTGGATCACATTGATGGATTTCCGTATATTGAACTACCCCTGCATGACTGGGATGAAGCCTACTTGGTCATGGTGGATGATATCTTTTATGTGTTCTTGGATTCGGTTTGCAAGTATTTTATTATTTTTGCATCAATGTTCATAAGAGAGATAGGTCTGAAGATTTCCTTTTTTGTTGGGTCTTTGTGTGGTTTAGGTATCAAGGTGACTGTGGCTTCATAGAATGAGTTGGTAATGTTCCTACTGTTTCTATTTTGTGGAATAGTTTAGAGAGAATTGGAGTTAGCACTTCTTTAAAGGTCTTGTAGAATTCTGCACTGAATTCATCTGGCCCAGGGCTTTTTTTTGGCAGGGAGACTATTGATGACTGCTTCTATTTCCTTAGGGGATATAAGTCTATTCAATTTTTCAACCTGATCTTGACTTAAGGATACTATTTAGATTTTTTAATTATATTGATTTGAAAAACCTAAGTTTTACCTTCCATATCTTAAAATGATGAATTACCTTTGAATTAGACAATAAAACATTGAAAATTACATTACTTAAATCTTATTGTGAAGCTCTATATGAAGATTAAGATATAGCTCACTGGTTATATAGTTTGGTTGTTATAAATAAGGAAACACAGTCAGATGTTGATAAAAAAGAGAAACATAAAATCAATGAATTAAAATTGACTTTTTGTTTTTTAGGGGTCCCTTCAGTGTTGTACGGCGATGTATCAACAGAGAAACTGGGCAACAATTTGCTGTAAAAATTGTTGATGTAGCCAAGTTCACATCAAGTCCAGGGTTAAGTACAGAAGGTAAGAGATGGATTTCAAGTAAGTTATTTGATGTCTAGCTTTATTCCATCTCCAAAATCCATTTATCAACCTATCCTCATCTGGGGTTGGGGAAGCAGATGATGTGATGTAGAAGGGAAGTGGGTGGAGACAGTCCGAACTCGAGTTGAAACAGTTGCTGAAAAACCTAAAAGATATCATTTGAAATATGGAAGCATTAATAGTCATCTTGAATCTTTAGGAACTTATGGTTTGGTTTGGTTTGTTTTTAACTAGAAAGAAAGTGAAATACAGATGTATATTTTTTAGGGTTTAATTTGAGTCCTATTGTATTAGATGTAGGATGGGAAGGAAGGGAAATCATTGCAAGGATGATAATTAAAGATTTTGAAGTAGCCAGGGTCCTTCTAAGTATAATTTACTACCTTGAGGATTACTATGTAGTATAACTAAATGACTGACATTTTGATTCACATTTGGCCTAATCACATAGTGTATTTGTGAAAGTTGAAAGCTCAGTAGTGTTAAAATTTGCAGGACTTAGAATTTTGTTTTAAGATGTTGTTAGCTGAATGTGGTGGTGCACATCTATAGTCCCAACACTTGGGGGAGGCAGAGGCAGGCAGATCTCTTTGAGTTTGAGGCTAGCCTGGTATACAAAGTGAATCCAGGACATCCAGGGCTACACAGAGAAAATCCTGTCTTGAAACCATGTCCCCCAAAAGATATTCTTAACTATATGTGAATGTAAGTTACTTATTTTTGAAATATGTGCCATAACTCACATTAAAGGTAACAAAACTGTTTATCACAGTGACTTCCTAATTAGTCTATCTACCTGCTTTAGACATTCCCACAGCCCAGTAAAATATGTATCCTTCTTTAGTTTTTTGTTTTTTTAATTGTAAAAGCAATGCAGTTTTAGAGCTTAGATTAGAAAATTCAAAGAGAAGTATACTATTGGTTAATTATCTGGTTATCTTGTTTTGGAAAGTAAAATTTTATACTGTGAGCTCCAACTTAATCTATTCCTATAGAATTTAATTCAGGATGATTACTTCTGAATACTTTGTGACTCTTTAAATTATTATTATCAATATCATGTTTTAGAAGATTTTTTAGTATGGAATAAGACTATTTATTTATTTGTTTTTTTGTTTGTTTGATTTACAGCCTGATCTTAGCCCCCTTCCTCCTCTCCTACCGCCTACTCTTACAGCTCCCTCCCCTATTCCATTTTCTCATTCTCAGAGAAGGGTAGGCACCCAAGGGGTACCAACACACCCTGTCACCTCAAGTCATAGCAGGACTGAGCATAGCCTCTCCCACTGAGGCCATACAGGGCAGCCCAGCTGGGGAAAAGGGATCCAAAGGCAGTCTACAGAATCAGACAGCCCCTATTTTCATTGTTAGGGGACCCACATGGTGACCAGGCTGCACATCTGCTACATTGTTTTTAGGAGGCCTAGGTCCAGCTCATGTATGTTCTTTGTTTGGTGATTTAGTCTCTGTAAGCCCCCATGGGCCCAAGTTATTTGACACTGTAGGTCTTCTTGTAGAGTCTTTGCCATCTCTGGCTACCTCTGTCCTTCCTCCCACTCTTCCAGAAGACTCCCGGAGCTCAGGCTATGGTTTGGCTTGGGGTCTATGAATCTCTTTCAATCAGCTGCTGGGTGAAGCCTCTTAGAAGACTGACTTATGCTAAACACCTGTTTGCAAACATAGCAGAGTATCATTAATAGTGTCAGGAGTTAGACCAGCACCATTTTTTGAAGATGCTATCTTTTTTCCATTGTATGGTTTTGGCACATTTATTAAAAATCAAGTGTCCATAGGTGTGTGGGTTTATTTCTGGGTCTTCTATTCAATTCCATTGATCCACCATTCTGTTTCTACGCCAGTACTATGCAGTTTTTTATTACTGTTGCTCTATATAGCTTGAGTTCAGGGATGGAGATACCTCCAGAATATCTTTTATTGTAGAGGATTGTTTTAGCTATTCTGGGTTTCTTGTTATTCCATATGAAGTTGAGAATTTTTCTTTTAAGGTCTGTAAAGAATTGTGTTGGTAATTTGATGGGAATTGCACTGAATCTGTAGAATGTTTTTGGAAAGATGGCCATTTTTACTATGTTAATGCTTCTGAGCCATGAGCATAGGGGATCTTTCCATCTTCAGATATTTTCTCCTATTTCTTTCTGCAGAGACTTTAAGTTTTTTCATACAAGTCTTTGACTTGTTTGGTTAGAGTTACACCAAGGTACTTTATGTCTTTTGTGGCTATTGTGAAGGGTGTTTTTCCCTCTAATTTGCAGGCAAATGGTGGGAGCTGGAAAACATAATCCTGAGTGGGATATCCCAGAAGTAGAAAGACACACACATTATACTCACTTTTAAGTGGATATTACCCATATAATATAGGATAAGCATAATAAAATCTGTACACCTAAAGAAGCCAAGTAAGAAGGAGGACCCTGGGTAAGATGCTCAATACTCATTCAGAAAGGCAAATGAGATGGACATCAAACAGAGAGAAAACAGGAAACAGGAATGGCGCCTGCCACAGAGGGTCTCTGAAAGACTCTACCCTGCAGGGTATTAAAACAGATGCTGAGACTCATAGCCAAACTTTGAGCAGAGTGCAGGGAATCTTAAGAAAGAAGGGGGAGATAGAAAGATCTAGAAGGGACAGAAGTTCCACAAGGAGAGCAACAGAACCAAAAAATCTGGGCCCAGGGCTCTTTTCTGAAACTGATGCTCCAACCAAATACCATTCATGGAGACAACCTAGAACTCCTGCACAGATGTAACCCATGGCAGCTCAGTGTCCAAATGAGTTCCCTAGAAATGGGAACAGGGTCTGTCTTTAGCATGAAATCAGTGGCTGGCTCTTTGATCACCTCCCCCTGAGGGTGGGTATGGTTGGGGGGGGGTGGCCTTACCAGGCCACAGAGGAAAACAATGCTGCTAGTCCTGATGAGACCTGATAGACTAGGGTCAGAGGGAATGGGAGGAGGACCTTCCCTTATCAGTGGACATGGGAGGAGAAGAAGGAGGAAGGGCAGGATTGGAAGGACTAAGAAGGGGGCTACAGCTGGGATATAAAGTGAATAAGTTGCAATAAATAAGAAATGTAAAACATTGTTAAAAAATGTGTCAGGAGTGGGCTCTCTCCCATGGGGTTCCAGTCATTGTTCTGTCATTCCTTCACTCTCCGTTCTATCTTTATTCTTACACTTCTTGTAGGCAAGACAGATTTTGGGTTGAAGGTTTTATCAGTGGGTTGCTGTCCTTCCTCCACTGGAAGTCCCACCTGGCTACAGGAGGTAGTGACCTCAGCCTCCATATCTCCCTTCCCTACCCAGCCCCCTGCTTTGAATCTCAGGTAAAGTCAGTCTCAGAGACTCCTAGTTAGCCTTTACTGTCCCAGAGATGCCCCCTCAATGATCTCCATTCTCTCTCCTGGTCCTCTGTCCTCCACCTCCAGCTCTCCCCACACTCAGTTCTCATCCCCATAACCCTCCTCACCCCTTCTCCTACACAGCTCCCTTCCTCTGTCTACTTTAGGTGTCTATTTTATTTCCTCTTCTGAGTGAGATTCAAGTATCTTCCCCTGGGTCATTAAGAAATGGCTCAGTGGTTAAGAGCTGGTCTTCTAAGGAATTTGAGTTTGATTCCCACCAACCACATGAAGGCTCACAAGTTACATATGGTTGTATGTAACCTCAGGCCCAAGAGATCTGATGCCCTCTTCTGGCCTCCATCAACATTTGGTACACAGACATGCGGCAGGCAGCCCCCTATACAAGTAAAATGAAAATAGATAAATCTGAAAATAAATAAATCTTTTAACAAACTGGGTTTTTTTGGGTTTTTAATTTTTTTTAGTTACTACTAGGAAAGATACCTTACTGATTTGGTTTTAATGTTTTAATCTTTATTGGATACCTGCAAGGGGACTTAAGGGTCAAAGGGTATCAATACATTTACATTAAATAAACATGACACACTACTAGGGGAAAATATTATAGAAAAATTTCATATTTGATAGTTCACAATTTCATGGTCAGAACTGACCATTAGCTGCTTTTAAATATAAATTATTTTATATGCTTAGAAAAATACAAATTTTGCCTTTTAGTAGACTTTACAGTTAATTTTTCCCCTTGAACTATATTGTGTTTGGCTGTCTTGTTTGCTTTATAGAGCTGGGGATCAAACCCAGGGCCTAAGGCAAGCTAGGCAAGTACTGTTTTTCTTAATTTTAATTACTATAAGAGAGACAGCACTTAGATAGTTTGGTAGAAACCTGATTATTAAACAAGTAGATGTCTTGTTAAACTTTGAAAAAAGTTCTGATATTCTTTATAAACTTAGCAAGGTTCTAATTTAAAATTACAAATGTTAACTCAATTATTCCATTGCCTATATTAAATTAGAGTAACAGAAGGTAAACCCTCTTATATAATATTATAAATAATTAAAATAAATATACATAGCTTATTTCTTAGACCCAGATTATTACTATCAAAGATTTCAATTGTCTTCTCATTATACGTAATTCTGTGTTTGTTTTTTTCAGGCTAAGAGCATTTCTAAAAATGACAGCTACTTTCCCTTTTTGTCTATGATGGATGATTGACAGATTTGTTTAGTGAGAGCTCTGCAACTGTAGACCCAGAATAGGACAGTGAATCTCATATTACTACCTAGTTAGAGTAGGGCATGATGATTTATATTTTTATTCCCAGAATTTAGGAGGCAGGGGCAGAGACAGGCTGATATCTGGGAGTTCAAGGCCATCCTGGTCTACATAAAGAGTTCCAGGCCAGCCAAGACTGTATACTGAGACCCTGTCTCAAAAAAGAAACAAACCAACCAAAAAAAGAAAAAAACACTTAAAGGATTAAACACCAAACTCTAAAAAAGGAAGGCAGATATTACATGTAATTTATATGCCTGCTTTTAGGTCCTGTTTCTACTTAATACGATATATAAGAATGTATATCTACTTAATATAATATTTAGGAATGTATAATATGATATGTAAGAATGTATAATTAGCACTGATAAGCAGAAGAAGTGCTACTTCTCAGTGAAATTGTAGCTTACACCTTCATTTCTTTGGAAATAAAAATGCCTTCAAGTTCTTTCCTGAGAAAAGACCAAGCAATTCAATTGGTGCTTTATCCTCTGTTTCTTTGAACCAGTTGGAATCTTGTACTATTTTTATGTCAGTGTTATCCATCTACAGATTTTAAATGACACCCATTTGAATTCTTCAACTCTTCATATTATTTATGACTCTGTCTTGTTTTGGTCAGAATTCAGTGATATTCTAGTGAAACTATGTTATTGGCATATTCATGCTACTACCTTTTAGTTTTTCCTATTTTTTTTCAGCTCAATGACTTTACATAAGTTAACCAAGAAATATAATCAAATTTCACATCAAGTATCTTCTCACATTTTTGCATTGGAATTCCCATACCCTCTATTGCTCTTATTCATACTAGCTTACTTCATTCTGACTTTGCCGTATATAATAGATATAATAAATACTAAATCTCTATGAATATTGGCCCTTTCATGACCTTTCTGCCCAACTTTTTTTCATCCTTTTATACTTTTACAGGCCAAAAAAAATGTCTAATTCCTTCTGCTCTTCTATTCCATTTATAAATTGTTAGGGTCCAAAAAAAACAAAACAAAACAAAACAAAACTGTTTCATGGCAAAGCATACAGGACATATTTAATAAGAAACAAATTTTAAAGTAAAATTTAGTACAGTAAAACGAAATCCATAAATTCAAGACTATCTAGAAAGATCTTCAGTTTCTAGAGATTTCAGACACTTTCTTTGTTGTATCCCACTTGTAGCCCCCTCTCTTGTCTCCTCCCAGTCCCACCCATCCTCCCTCTTCTCCCCATATGCTTCTCCCCTAGTCCACTGATAGGGGCGTCCTTCTCTGCTATCTGACCCTAGCCTATCAAGTCTCATCAGGACCAGCAGCAGCATCTTCCTCTGTGGCCTGGTAAGGCTACATCCCAGGGGGAGGTGATCAAAGAGCCACTGAATTCATTTCAGAGACAGCCCCTGCTCCCCTTACTAGGGAACCCACATGGAGACTGAGCTGCCCATGGGCTACATTTGAACAGGGAGTCTAGGTCCTCTCTATGCATGGTCCTTGATTAGCACAGGCAATGGCGTTCATGTCAGAGACTGTCTCTTCTCTGCTTACTTGGGGACCCACATGGAGACTGGGCTGTCTGTGGGCTACGTCTGAGCAGGGGGGCTTGGTCTTCTCCTTGCATAGTCTTTTGTTGATGCATCAGTCTCTGCAGTTCCGCCTGGGCCCAGCTTTTTGTCGTTGTTGTTTTGGTTGGTAATGTTGTTCCCCTTCTGGACTCCTGTCCCCTTTGGGTCCATCTATCTCCCCCTTCTTCCATAATACTCCCTGTGCTCTGTATAAAGTTTGCCTGTGAGTGTCTGTATCTGCCACAAACCGCTGCTGGGCAGAGTCCTTTAGAGGACATCTCTGGTAGGCTCCAGTCCTGTTCCCTCTCTTCCACTGCTTCTAGTGTCTAAGCTGTTTTCTTTCCTGAATGAGAATTAAGCATGTAACCTGAGAGTCCTCCTTGTTGTTTAGCTTCTTTAGGTCTATAGATTTTAGTATGTTTATCCTATAGTATATGGCTAATATCCACTTATATAACAATAAATGGGAGTTCATGAAACTGAAAAGCTTCTGAAAAGCAAAGGACATGGTCAACAGAACAAAACAAGAGCCTACAGACTGGAGAAAGATCTTCACCAACCCTACATCTGACAGATGGCTATTATCCATAATATGTAAAGAACTCAAGAAATTAAACACCAACAAATCAAATAATCCTATTTTAAAAATGGGGTACATAGCTAAACAGAAAATTCTCAATAGAGGAATATCAAATGGCAGAGAAACACTTAAATGTTCAACATCCTTAGTCATTCTGGAAATGCAAATAAAAAATGACCCTGAGAATTCACCTCACACCCATCAGAATGTCCAAGATGAAAAATTGAAGGGATGAAGCATGCTGGAGAGGATATGGAGAAAGGGGAACCCTCCTCCATTGCTGGTGGGAATGTAACCTTCTAAAACCTGGTGCTTTCTCAGAAAATTAGGAATAGTGCTCCCTCAAGATCAAACTATCACACTCCTAGGCATATGCCCAAAAGATGCCCCACCATTCAATAAGGAAATTTGTTCAACTATGTTCATAGCAGCTTTATTTGTAATAGCCAGAATCTGGCTATAACCTAGATGTCCCTCCATTCAATAAGGACATTTGCTCAATTATGTTCATAGCAGCTTTATTTGTAATAACCAGAAGTTGGAAGCAACCTAAGTGTCCCTCAGTGGAGGAATGGATACAGAAATTGTGGTACATTTACACAACAGAATACTACTCAGCAATTAAAATCAAGGAAATCATGAACTTTGAAGGCAGATGGTGGAAACTAGAAAAGATCAACCTGAGTCAGGTAACCCAGTAGCAGAAAGACACATATGATGTATACTCACTTATAAGTGGATATTAGACATAAAATATAGGATAAACATACTAAAACCTATAGCCCTAAAGAAGCTAAACAACAAGAGAGATCCTAAGAAGATGCTTAATCTTCATTTAAAAGGGTAAACAGGATAGGCATCGGAAATAGGAGAAGATAAGGAACAAGACAGGAACCTTCCACAGAGGACCTATGAAGGACTCTACCCACCAGGGTATCAAAGGAGATACTGAGACTCATAGCCAAACTTTGGGTAGAGGGCCTGGATCCTTATGGAAGAAGAGGGAGATAGACAGACCTGGAGGGGACAGGAACTCCACAAGGAGAACAATAGAACCAAAATACATGGGCCCAGGGGTCCCTGCAGGGACCGATACTCCACCTAAGGACCATGTGTTGAGAGGACCTAGACCCCCTGTTCAAAGGAAGCCCATTGGCTGCTCAGTTTCCAATTGGGTTCCCTACGAAGAGGTACAGGGATTGTCTATGACATGAACTCAGTGGCTGGCTTTTGATCACCTCCCCCCTGGGGAGTGCAGCCTTACCAGACCACAGAAGAAGATGATGCAGCCAGCCTCAATGAGACCTGACAAACTGGGCTCAGATAGAAGGGGAGGAAGTCGTCCTTTGTCTTGGGACTATGGAAAAAGGCATTGGGGGAGAAGAGAGAGGGTGGATGGTACTGTCAGAAGATAAGAGAGGGGGCAGAAGTGGGGGTACAAAGTGAATAAGTTGTAATATATATATATATATATATATATATATAACTAAAATTAAATTAAAAAATTAAATACCCCCCAAAAATTCCTCAAGAAATTAAACAACAACAAATCAAATAATCCAATTTAAAAAATGGAGTACAGAGATAAACAGAAACTTATCAATAGAGGAATATAGAATTGCAGAGAAACACTTAAAGAAATGCTCAACATCCTTAGTCATCAGAGAAGTGCAAATTAAAAGAACTCTGATATTCCATCTCATACCCATCAGAATGGCTAAGATCAAAAGGTCAAGTGACAACGCATGCTGGAGAGGATGTGGAGAAAAGGGAACCCTCCTCCATTGCTGGTGTGACCATAAACTTGTTTAACCACTTTGGAAATCAATCTGGCACTTTCTCAGAAAACTGGGAGTAGTGCTACCTGAAGATCCAGCTCTACCACTCCTGAACATATATCTGAAAAATGCTAAACCATGCAACCTGAACATTTGCTCAGCTATGTTCATAGCAGCTTTATTTGTAATAGCCAGACTTTGGAAGCAACCTAGATTACCCTCAACAGAGGAATGGATACAGAAAATGCGGTACATTTACACAATGGAATACTACTCAGCTATTAAAAACAAGGAAATCATGAAATCTGTAGGCAAATGGTGGGAACTAGAAAAGATCATCTTGTGTGAGGTAACCCAGAAACAGAAAGACACACATGGTATATAAATCCAGTTTTCTTTTTTGTTGTTGTTGTTATTTTCTTTTTTTAAGTAATGTATTTATTTTTATATTAATCACAAGTTATATATTTTGTTTCCCAGCCATAGCCCCCTCCCTAATTCCCTCCCACTCTCCCCATCCCTTCCTCTTCTTCTCCCTGCCCCCCTCCAATTCCACTGATAGGGGAGGACCTCACCCCCTTCCATCTGACCCTAGCTTATCATGTCTCTTCAGGGCTGGCTGCAATGTCCTCTTCTGGGATCTAGTTAGGCTGCTCCTCCCTCGGGGGGGGGGCGCAGTCGACAAGCCAGCTGTTGAACTCATGACTGAAATAGTCCCTGTTGCCCTTACTAGGGTACCCAGTTGGGTACTGAGCTACCATGGGCCACATCCAAGCAGGGGTTATAGTTTGTATCCATACATGGTCCTTGGTTGGAGAAACAGTCTCATAAAAGACCCCTGTGCCCTGATCTATTTTGTCTTTGTGGAGCTCTTGTCCTCGCCAAATCTTACTAACTCCCCCTTTTTTCATATGATTCCCTGCACTCCGGCGATGGCTTGGTTGTGAGTCTTGATATCAGCTTTGATTCATTGTTAGTTAGAGTCTTTTCAGAGGCCCTCTGTGGTAGGCTCCTGTCCTGTTGCTTGTTTTCTCCTACATTCAATGTCCATCCCATTTGTCCATCTAACCGATGATTGATCATCCTACCTTGGGTCCTCCTTCTTGCTTATCTTCCCTAGGTGTATAGATTCCAGCATGTCCATCCTTTCCTATAGGTCTATATAAGTGAGTATATACCAAGTGTTTCTTTCTGCTTTGGGGATACCTCACTCAGGATGATCGTTTCCAGGTCCCACCATTTGCCTGTGAATTTCATGATTTCCTCGTTTTTAATTGCTGAGTAGTATTCCATTGTGTAAAAGTACCATAATTTTTGTATCCATTCCTCAACGGAGGGACATCTGGGTTGTTTCCAGGTTCTGGCTATTACGAATAAGGCTGCTACGAACATGGTTGAGCAAATGTCCTTGTTGTGTACTTGAGCATCTTTTGGATATATGCCTAAGAGTGGTATAGCTGGGTCTTGAGGAATCACTATTCCTAATTGTCTAAGAAAGTACCAAATTGATTTCCAGAGTGGTACAAGTTTGCATTCCCACCAGCAATGGAAGAGAGTTCCCCTTTCTCCACAACCTCTCCAGCATGTGTTGACACTTAAGTTTTTGATCTTAGCCATTCTGACTGGTGTAAGGTGAAATCTCAGGGTCGTTTTATAAATCCAGTTTTCAATGGCCTATTATGAGCTCTCCATGTAATACGCTAACAATAAATACAGAAATCTATTTAATTCTTGCATAAGGTGTTAGAAGGACCAGTCAACAGGAATTATCCACAAGTAAATGCAGATATTTTAATTATCTATTTTAATATACTCAGAAATTAGTAGATAACAGAATAAAATGTGTAAAAGAAGGTATGAAAGCAATATCCTGACAAATAGAAAATATCACTAATGAGCTAGAAACTACACAAGCAAATAAGAAAAGGTACAGAGTAAAAATATTGGAGTTAAAAAGTAAGTCATTGTAGAAGTGGGAGATAGTAAGACCTGGAGAGGACAGGAGCTCCACAAGATCAGAAACAGATCCAGAAAGTCTGGACACAGGGGTCTCTTCTCAAACTGATACTCCATCCAAGGACCACTCATGGAGATGGCCTGGAACTCCTGCACAGAGGTAGTCTATGGCAGTTCAGTGTCCAAGTGGCCTCCATAGTAATAGGGACAGGGACTGTCTCTGACATGAACTGATTGGCCTGCTCTTTGATCACCTCCCCCTGAGGGGAGAGCAGCCTTACCGGACCACAGAAGACAATGCAGCCACTCCTGATGAGACCTGATGCACTAGGATCAGAGGGAAGGGGAGGAGGACCTCCCTTTTCAGTGGACTGGGAGAGGGACAGAGGTGGGGAAGAGGGAGGGTGAGATTGGGAGGGGAGGAAGGTGGGAGGTTTAGAGAGGATACAAAGTGAGCAAACTGTAATTAAAAATAAAAATACTTTTAAAAAAAGTAAATCATTCAAATGAAATATCAGCAGGACTGAGCAGACAAAGTAAAGAAGTATCATCAGAAGACTTGAAAATAAGCTCATTAAGATTATATAGTTGAGGAAAAGACAAAAAAAGCCAAAATAGAGTCCTGCACAGAGCCACCAAGCACTCCAAAATAAATGTAATAGGAGTCCTGAAAGGATAGGGAAGATGAAATGTAATGTTTGAAGTAATACTTGAAGAAACAGTGGTACAGAAATTCAGTTAGTTCTACATAAATAAACCAAAAGTATATTTCATAATGAACTCTCAAAAATTATGGACAAGGAAAGTAAATCTTCAGAAGAAAATAAAAAAAGATGCAATTCATCATAGAAAATGGATCTGCATTAACTACCAGCCGACTTTTCATCAGATATCATGAAGAAAAAGGAAGAGCTTTCCACATGATGAAAGAATAGTGCTCATCAAGCATCCTTAATACAGAAAGAAAATATTTCAAAGAAAATGGAGTATAAAGATAAACAAAAGAATTAGGGAAATCTGGCTACCTGACTACTGGGAATAATAAACTTGTTCTACAAGAAATTCCCAAGGTAGCTTTTATAGCCTCAAGAGAAAGTATTTAATATTTTGAATCCATATAGAAATAAAAACCACTATTTTTGTTTTCATTTTTGTTTTATTTTTATTATTTATTCATTTATTTTCATTGTTTATATTAATTACTGTTTATTCACTTTGTATCCCAGCTGTAGCCTTCTCCCTTATTCCCTCCCTCCTTCATCTCCTCCCATGCCCCTCTCCAAGTTCACTGATATGGGAGATCCTCCTCCCGTTCCATCTGACCCTAGGCTAAAAACTACTCTTAAAAAGAAAACCACATATATACATATAAAAGACAGTATAAACACATTTTTTTTTGCAACTTGGTCTCAGAATGTAGCTTTGGCTGATCTGAAATTCATTATGTAGACCAAACTAGTCTTGAATTCACAGAGATCTGCCTCCCAAGTAAGATTATAGGCATGTACTACAACCCCTGGCTATAAATACATTTTATTGTACCCATATTTCTCCTAACTGACTTAGAAATAACTGCAAAAAGCAGCATTATAAAACTATGTTAATGAGTCCATTGTATTAATCAAATTAACCAATAAAAGTACTCAATAGCTATAGGAGATGATATGATGAAATAATTTAAATGGTATAGTAGATAATATCTATACATCATCAAAGAAATATCTGATACAGAAATAGAAAAACAAAAAAGATATAGCAAAGTTTCTAATATAAATCCTACTTTATTGCTAGTAATATTAAATATAAGTTAATTAAAACTAATTGCAAGGGAGAGATTGGCACAATGAATAAAATCATGCCCTAATATATTTATATTTTGTTTTTATTATATTTATTTATTTATTTTCTATATGTATATGTGTGTATACATGTGCAGGTACATACTCCACAATGTATATTTGGTAATCAGAAAACAACTTATTGGTGGTGGGTCCCTCTTTTCATCATATAGGGCCCAGTGATCAAACTTAAGTCATCATGCTTGGCAGCAAGCAGCATTACCTGTTGAACCATCGTTCTGGCCTGAGTTATATTTTAGATTCAGAAGGCATTTAATTTGAAATGGTAGGAAAAGATTTATCATTCAAACTCTAACCAAATCTAAAATACCTCTACATAAAATAAATTTGTATTTGAGTGATACTTTATTTCCGGGCTGAGGTGATAGCTCTGCCAATGGGTTAAGCTTAATCGTCAGAGTGCATGTTAAATTGTCAAGTGTGATTGCTTCTGCTTGTGGTTTCTGTACTGGAAACAGGATGTAGCAGGACATAGATCCCGGGGTACTCTGACTAGCTGCTGAGCTCCAGGCACGGGGGAGACCCTGTCTCCAAAAAGCAAGGTCAATAATGCCTGAGGAGCAACACTCCAGGTTGATCTCTGACCTCTACATGTACCCATATACACATGAAGAGAGAAGAGGCAGGCAGGGAGTTTGGGAGGGGGAGAAAGAGAGAGGGGGGGGAGAAAAAAAAACAAGTTGGAGTGAGAGGATAGCAGAGGAGAGATTATAGCAACATTAAAAAAGTCTAAAGCTAGAAAGAAATAGGGACCCTTTCTTATAATTGTGGATAAGAAGATAGTATTGTTCAAGGTCAGTTTTTCCCAAGTCAATCTATAGATTCATTGCATTCCAAATTGTGATTCCGGCCAACTACCTTGTAGACAGTGACAAAATGATTCCAAAGTTACATAAAATGGCACAGTATCAAGAATGGCTACCATATTATTCTAGAAAAACAAAGTTGTAAGACGAATGCTCAACTCCAGTGCTTAGTTAAGAGCTGCAGTCATGATGACTGTGGGTATCAGTGAAAGAATAAACAGGTAGACTAGAGCTCAGAAATAGAGCCACACAAACAGCCTATTGATTTTTGACAATGTTGAGAAAGCAATCTAGTGGGAGGACAACAATCTTTTCAGCAGGTAGAGCAGAAACAAATGGTCCATCTTCATGAAAAGTAGTGACTCTGGGTGGAAATCTTACATCTTTCAGAAAAGTTTACTGCTAGTGTTTTTCTTCTGAGATTGAGAATAAGGCACGCTGTCTACACTCACCATTCCTATTTAACATATTGCTAAAACCAATCATAGCAAGTTAGGAAAAGCTAACATAGAAATATAGGAAAGGAAGAAACAAAGTTTTAGTTGCAGGTAACATGCTAGTCTGTATACAAACTCTCTAGGAAAAATACCTATAACTAGTGAAAATGATGATGAAACAAATATACTAAACTTCAATCTATTTCTGCAAAGTGTATCCTAGAAATCATAGTTTTAATATGCAAAACCATTTAGAATTAACTTAAAAACCCAAATTCTTAAATATAAGCCACACAAAGCATATGTACACCTCTTGCATTGAAAACAACTACAAAACTAATGAAAAGAAACAATCTCTCCTAAGTGGAGGCCAATAAAAAAGTCACATTTTGAACATTTCATAATATTGTCTTGAAACTTTCTCACAAGAGTAACATAGTCATTTCCCCAAAATTGTATATGTCTAGCCTTTTCTGTTGTTTGTTTCTAAAACTGTTTTTATTTCTTTCTTTATTTGTTTATTACAATGTATTCACTTTGTATCCCGGCTGTAGCCCCCTTCCTCATCTCTTTCCAGTCCCAACAACCATCCCTCTTCTCCCCCTATGCCCCTTCCCTAGCCCAATGATAGGGGAGGACCTCCTCCCCTTTTATCTGACCTTAGCTTATCAGGTCTCATCAAAGCTAGCTGCATTATCTTCATCTGTGGCCTGGCAAGGCTGCACTCCCCCAAGGGGAGGTGAGCAATGAGCTGGCCATTGAGTTCAGGTCAGAGACAGACAGCCCTTGCTCCCCTTACTATGGAACCCTCTGGGAAAATGAGCAGCCTGTGGGCTTACTATGAGCAGGGCATCTAGGTCTTCTCCATGCATGATCCTTGGTTGGAGTATTAGTAATGCTCAATGTTCTTAGTTGTCCGAGAAATGCAAATCAAAATGACCCTGAGATTCTACCTCACACATCAGAATGGCTAAGATAAAAAACTCAAGGGATGATGGATGCTGGAAAGCATGTGGAGAAAGGGGAACCCTCCTCTATTGCTGGTGGGAATGTAAACTTGTACAACCACTTTGGAAATCGATCTGGCACTTTTTCAGAAAATTAGGAATAGTGCTACCTCATAATCGAGCTATGCCACTCCTGAGCATATATCTGAAAGATGTTGGACCATAAAAGGATATTTGTTCAACTATGTTCATATCAGTTTTATTTATAAGAGCCAGAATCTGGAAACAACCCAGATGTCCCTCAACTAAAGAGTGGTAAAGAAATTGTCGTACATTTACACAACGGAATACTACATACCAATTGAAAACAAGACATAATGAATTTTTTTTCTAAAACTTTAACTGTGCTCATATAGAATTTAGATAAAAGGCCAATAATTTTGAAATATATTGCTGGCCGTATTTGAGTGATGTGGAGATAGTACTTAACTTGCTGGAGTTTGATTTTAAGATTCTTCTTCCTATCTTGTGCTTTCTTTCTTTTCCTTTTTTTCTTTCTTTGCTGTGTTTATTGAGTTAACAAATAATATTTTCTATTGTGATTTCATTGAGCACCTATATACACAACACTTTATATAGCAAACTGCACAGTAACTAAAACTTCCCTGTTTCAATTGTGGTATTTTGATGTGTACTATTTAGCTCTGCATTTACAGCCAATTATATTCCCATAAAACTATCCAAAAGGTAATGCATTATGATTTACATAACGTAGGAAAATGTTTATCTCAAAGTGAATATAGAAACCAGTTGATAACCCAGATGTCCCTCACTCGAGGAATGGTTACAGAAGTCATGGTTCTTTTACACAATGGAATATTACTCAGCAATTAAAAACAAGGAAATCATGAAATTCACAGGCAAATGGTGGGACCTGGAAACGATCATCCTGAGTGAGGTATCCCCAAAGCAGAAAGAAACACTTGGTATATACTCACTTATATAGACCTATAGGAAAGAATGGACATGCTGAAATCTATACACCTACGGAAAATAAACAAGAAGGAGGACCCAGGGTGGGATAATCAATCATCAGTTAGATGGACAAACGGGATGGACATTGAATGTAGGAGAAAACAAGCAACAGGACAGGAGCCTACCACAGAGGGCCTCTGAAAGACTCTAACTAACAGTGAATCAAAGCCGATATCAAGACTCAAAACCAAGCCATCGCCGGAGTGCAGGGAATCATATGAAAAAGGGGGGAGTTAGTAAGATTTTGCGAGGATAAGAGCTCCACAAAGACCAAATAGATCACGGCACAGGGGTCTTCTATGAGAATGTTTCTCCAACCAAGGACCATGTATGGATACAAACTATAACCCCTGCTTGGATGTGGCCCATGGTAGCTCAGTACCCAACTGGGTACCCTAGTAAGGGCAACAGGGACTATTTCAGTCATGAACTCAATGGCTGGCTTGTCGACTGTGCCCCTCCCCCTGAGGGAGGAGCAGCCTAACTAGATCCCAGAAGAGGACATTGCTGCCAGCCCTGAAGAGACATGATAAGCTAGGGTCAGATGGAAGGGGGTGAGGTCCTCCCCTATCAGTGGACTTGGAGGGGGGCAGGGAGAAGATGAGGGAGGGATGGGGAGAGTGGGAGGGAATTAGGGAGGGGGCTATGGCTGGGATACAAAATATATAACCTGTGATGAATATAAAAATAAATAAATTACTTTAAAAAAAGAAAAGAAAATCAAAGTGACAAAGGATAAAGGATGCACCAGTTCTTGTCATCATTCAACATGAGTGTAAATAAAATGACCAATGTTGAAAAAAAAAAGAAACCAGTTGATAATATGGCTAATGGCTAAGTCTATAATTAAAACTGCAATAATAAGCAAACTGAATTAACCCTTTATATTTTAAATTCCCGTAAACTCTACAAACAAATGGATGTGATAAAAATGCTAGGGCTATGTGTCTTTCTGTACAACAAAGAGGAAAATATTTCAGTGAAGAATATTATGTATATTTGAAAATTATTCTAGTCTCTAAAGTTACTAACCAGGTACAATTCCTCATTTAAAAAGTACTGTCTTGACTCACACAAAGTTTTTGTGTGCAGGATTTTCTGTTATTGTTTCTTCGGGTTGCCTACTGGGAAGAAAGTATCTCTGTTGTTCGTATTCCTCATTGTATAATTTGGGAAATGACTGCAACTTTGTTTAAGAAGAATCAAATTGTGTATGACAATTAAAATAAAAATAAATAGAGAAAAAAACAGGTTATGAATTTGAAAGCTAGGAGGCCATGAGAGAGGATGAATGGGGTCACGGGACAGATTGAAGGGAAAAAGGAGTGGGGAAAGTGACTATATTAGTAAGAAATGTGTACGAAATGATATAAAGTATTTTTGTTCCTCAGGAAGTCTACTGTGGCTATGTCTAGTAGAGTTGTGTCTGCTACGGGCAATATTGCTCTAATTTTTGTGCCCATGGATCAGTTTGGCCTATTCTTGACATAAAAATAGACCACATAATAATAAAATAAATAAATGTATACATGTACCCTGTTTATGGATTAACTGCTCAACATAGCAATATATCTATTCTCCCAAACCAGGTCAAAATTTAACACAATTTCAATATAATACTCAGTAAGAATTTTTATGTTTATAAAAACCCTTATTCTAAAATGTTTATGGAGAGGAAAAAGAACAAAAATAGCAAAAACAATTGCTTTTAAAAAAACAATACAGTGGGAAGAATCAGTCTATTCCCATTTTTGATAAAGAGTTGACTGCATTAATGGTGCAGCATTAGACACAGAGATTAATAGAACAGATTAGATATTACAGAAGTAGCAACAGCACAGACAGAAATGCTTTAATTTTTTACATTCATTTATTCATTTTGCACCTGTGAAAATTAGTTTAATTGAATTTAAGTTAATAAAAAATACAGCTCTAACCAAGTATGGAATAATATGTTCATTCTCATCATTCATTAGAGAAAAGCTAAAATGACCTATCACTACATACCTATTAGAAAACTTACAATTTAAAGTAATAATACCTTATTCTGGCAGTAATTCAGAGAAAACAGCTCTTTCGTATATTCCTACTGGGACTATAAAGTGGCGTTATAACTCTGGAAAATAATAAAGTTAAAAATTATTTTAATTAAATTTTTATATTTATATTAATTATAGTTTATTCCCTTTGTATCCCAGCTGTAGCCCCATTCCCTCCCAATCCCCTCTCCCTCCCTCATCTCCTCCTATGCCCCTCTCCAAGTCCATGGGTAAGGGAGGTCCTCCTCCCCTTCCATCTGATCCTAGCTTATCAATACTCATCAGAACTGGTTGCATTGTCCTCCTCTGTGGCCTGGCAAGGCTGATTTCCCCATCGGGGGGAGGCGGTCAAAGAGCTATCCACTGACTTCATGTCATAGACAGTCTCTGTTCCCCTTACTAGAGAACCCACTTGGCTACTGAGCTGCCATGTTCTACCTCTGAGCCAGGGTTCTAGGTTATATCCATGAATGGTCCTTGGTTGGAGTATCAGTCCCAGAAAAAACCCCTGTGCCCAGATATTTTGGTTCTGTTGCTCTCATTGTGGAGCTCCTGTCCTCTCCAGGTCCTATTTTCACCCCCTTCTTTCATACAATTCCCTGCACTCTGCCCAAACTTTGTTTATGAGTCTCTGTATCTGTTTTGATACACTGCAGGGTAGAGTCTTTCAGAGGGCCTCTGTGGTAGGCTCCTGTCCTGTTTCCTGTTTTCTCCTCCTTCTAATGTCTGTCCCATTTGCCTTTCTGAGTAAGGATTGATCATCTTACCCAGGGTCCTCTTTCTAGTTCAGCTTCTTTAGGTGTACAGATTTTCGTAGTTTTACCCTATATTGTATGTCTAGTATCCACTGATAAGTAAGTATATACCGTGTGTGTCTTTCTATTTCTAGGTTACCTCACTCAGGAAGTTTTTTTCTAATTCCCCACCATTTGCCTGTAGATTTCATGATTTCCTTGTTTTTAATTGCTGAGTAGTATTCCATTGTGTAAAAGTACCACAATTTCTGTATCCATTCCTCAACTGACGGACATCTGGGTTGTTTCTATGTTCTGGCTATCATGAATAAAGCTGCTAGGAATATGGTTGAACAAATGTCCTTATTGTGTACTTGAGCATATTTTGGATATATACCTAGGAGTGGTATAGCTGGGTCTTGAGGAAGCGCTATTCCTATTTGTCTGAGAAAGCATCAGATTGATTTCCAAAGTGGTTGTACAAGTTTACATTCCCACTAGCAATGGAGGAGGGTTCCCCTTTCTCCACATGCTCTCCAGCATGCATAATTCCTTGAGTGAGGCACAACTTACCCAAACTTATTGGACACAATGAAAGCAGTGCTAAGAGGAAAATTCATAGCACTAAGCGCCTCCAGAAAGAAGTTTGGAAAGAGACATCTCATACAAGCAACTTAAAGGCACTTCTAAACGCCCTAGAAAAAAAAGAGAAGTAGACACACCCAAGAGGAGTAGACGATTGGAAATAATCAAACTGAGAGCTGAAATCAATGAATTTGAAACATAGATGAAAATAATTGAAAGAACAAGACCAAGATCTTGTTCTTTGAGAAAATAAGCAAGATAGACTAACCCTTAGTCAAATTAACTAAAAGGCAAAGAGAAACTATCCAAATCAGCAAATTCAGAAATGAAAAGTGGGACATAGACACAGACAAAATCCAAAGAATCATTAGGTCTTACTATAAAAGCCTATATGCCAGAACATTTGAAAATCTAAATGAAATGGACAATTTTCTTGATAGACCCCATTTACCAAAATTAAATCAAGATCGGGTAAATAGATTGAATAGTCCTATATCCCCCAAGGAAATAAAAACAGTTATCAAAAGTCTCCCTTCCAAAAAAAGGCCAGGGCCAGATGGTTTCAGGGCAGAATTCTAGTGGACCTTCAGAGAAGAACTAACTCCAATTCTTCTCAAACTGTTCCAGAAAATAGAAACAGAAGGAACATTACCAAGCTCATTCTATGAAGCCACAGTCACCTTGATACCTAAACCACACAAAGACTCAACAAAAAAAGAGAAATTCACACCTCTCTTATGAACATTGATGCAAAAATACTTTATAAAATACTTCCAAACAGAATGTAAGACCACATGAAAGGTATCATCCACCATGACCAAGTAGGCTTTATCCCAGGCATGCAGGGGTGGTTCAATATATGGAAATCCATCAATGTAATCCACTATACGAACAAAATTAAGGAGAAAACCCACATGATTATTTCCTTTAATGCCAGAAAAGTGTTAGAAAAAATCCAACACCCATTCATTTTTAAAGTCTTGGAGAGATCAGGAACACAAGGCACATATCTGAACATAGTAAAGACAATATACAGAAAGCCTATAGCCAACATCAAACTAAACGAAGAGAAACTTAAATCAATCCCACTGAAATCAGAGACAAGGTAAGGCTTCCCATTCAATCCATATCTCCTCAACATAGTACTTGAAGTCGTAGCTAGAGCAATAAGACAACTAAAGAAGCTCAAGGGGTACAAATTGGAAAGGAGGAAGTCAAAGTATCACTGTTTGCAGATGATATGATAATATAAAGGAGCGACCCCAAAAATTCAATCAGAGAACTCCTTCAGCTGATAAACGTCTTCAGCAGAGTGGCTGGATACAAAATTAACTCAAAAAATTTTTTCCTGTATACGAAAGACAAAAGGGCCGAGAAAGAAATTAGGGAAACTACACCCTTCACAATAGCCACAAATAACATAAAGTACCTTGGTGTGACTCGAACCAAGCAAGTGAAAGACCTGTTTGAAAACAACTTCAAGTCTCAGAAGAAAGAAATTGAAGAAGATATCAGAAGTTGGAAAGATCTCCCATGCTCATGGATTGGTAGGATTAACAGTGAAAATGGCCATCCTGCCAAAAGCAATCTACAGATTCAATGCAATTCCCATCAATTGCCATTGATTGATGGCACAATTCATTACAGAACTTGAAAGAACAATCCTCAATTTCATATGGAAAAAACAAAAAACCCAGAATTCCTAAAATAATCTTGTACAACAAAAGATCATCTTGAGGTATCTCCACCACTGATCTCAAGGTATACTACAAAGAAATAGTAATAAAAACTGTGTGGTACTGGCATAGAAACATAATGGTGGATCAATGGCATTGAATAGAAGACCCAGAAATAAACTCACACACCTCTGGATACTTCATTTCTGACAAAGAAGTCAAAACCATACAGTGGAAAAAATGCAGCATCTTCAACAAATGGTGCTGGTCTAACTGGATGTCTACATGTAGAAAAATGCAAATAGATCAATACTTATCACCCTGCACAAAACCAAAGTCCAAGCAGATCAAAGACCTCGACCTAAAACCAGACACACTAAAACTGTTAGAAGAAAAAGTGGGGAAGAGCTTTGATCCCTTTGGCATAAGAGGCAACTTCCTGAACAGAACGCCAACAGAACAGGCTTTAAGATCTACAATCAGTAAATGCAACCTCCTGAAACTGAAAGCTTGTGTAAAGCAAAGGACCCTGTCATCAGAACAAAACAACAGCCTAAGCCTGGGAAAGAATCTTCACCAACCCTATACCTGACAGAGGTCTAATATCCAGAATACATAACAAACTCAAGAAGTCAAGTAATCCAATTTAAAAAATGGGCTGCAGAGCCAAGCAGAGAATTCTCAATAGAGGAGTATTGAATGGCAGAGGAACATGTAAAGAAATGCCAACATCCTTACTCATCAGAGAAATGCAAATCAAAACAACCCTGAGATTCCACCTTATAGCCATCGGATAGCTAAGATCAGAAACTCAAGTGACAACACATGCAGGAAAGGACGTGGAGAAAGGGGAACCCTCCTCCACTGCTGGTGGGAATGTAAATTTGTACAGCCATTTTGGCAGTCAATCTGGTGCTTCCTCAGACAATTAGGAATAGTGCTTCCTTAAGATCCACCTACACCATTCCTAGGCATATATCCAAAATATGCTCAAGGACATTTGCTCAACCATATTCATAGCAGCTTTATTCATAATAGCCAGAACTTGGAAACAACCCAGATGTCCCTCAGTTGAAGAATAGATAACGGAAACTGTGGTATATTTACACAATAGAATACTACTCAGCTATTAAAAACAAAGAAAGCATGAAATTTGCAGGCAAATTGTGGGACCTAGAAAAGATCATCCTGAGTGAGGTATCCCAGAAACAAAAAGACAAACATGGTATATACTCACTTATAAGTGGATATTAGACATGAAATGTAGGATAAAGATACTAAAATCTGTACACCTAATGAAGTTAATAAAAAAGGATGTCCTTGGTTAAGATGATCAATCCTCCCTCAGAAAGACAAATGGGACAGACATAGGAAGAGGGAGAAAACAGGGAACAGGACAGGACCCTACCACAGAGGGCTTCTGAAAGACTCTACCCAGCAGGGTATCAAAGCAGATGCTGAGGCTCATAGCCAAAGTTTGGGCAGAGTGCAGGGAATCTTATGAAAGAAGGGGGAGATAGAAAGACCTGGAGGGGACCAGAGCTCTTCAAGAAGAGGAACAGCACCAAGAAATATGGGCCCATGGTTCTTTTGTGAGACTGATACTCCTGCTACGGAGATAACTTCGAACCCCTACACAGATGTAGCTCATGGCAGCTCAGACTCCAAGTGGGTACCATAGTAAGGGAAACAGGGACTGTCTCTGACATGAACTCAGTGGCTGGCTCTTTGATCAACTCCCCTGAAGGGTTAGCAACCTTACCAGGCCACAGAGGAAGACTCTGTAGCCAGTCCTGATGAGACCTCATAGGCTAGGGTCAGTGGCACGGCGAGGAGGACCTCCCCTAGCAGTGGAATTAGAGGGGGCATGGGAGGAGAAGAGGAGGGAAGGAGGAAAGGATTGGAAGGGAATGAAGGAGTTGGCTATAGCTGGGATACAAGGTGAATAAAATATAATTAATATAAAAAATTCCTAAGGAAAGACTTTTTCATACTACCCATCCATTGTATTAAAAGAAAATGTTCATCCCCGAAAAATGAAAATTTATGTTCACAGAAACATAATCAAGTTTTTATTATAGTTCTGTTCATCCTAGGTAAAATTTGGAAAGTACTAAAATATCTTACAATGGGATTAATGGTTAAATAAATTGTGGTAAATCTGTGTTGAGGAAACTACTCCGAAATTTTTTTAAAGTAAAACATTGAAGAGTTTAATGGATCTTAAAGAATTATCCTTTATTTTAAAAGCTGCCTGTAAGCCAGGCGTGGTGGTGCACGCCTGCAATTCCAGCACTCAGGGAGGCTGAGGCAGGCAGATCCCTTAGTTCAAGGCCAGCCTGGTCTAAAAAGCGAGTCCAAGACAGCCAAGGCTACACTAGAAACCCTGTATTGGAAAAAAAACTGCTTGTAAATATTTTACACTATGTAGACTTCATTATGTAATTTTTAATAATGAAAGTTTAGAACTGCAGGACAGATATTAATCTGCAGGACAGATATTAGATTGTCTTGTATGGGACACTGCAATGTTCAGGTAAACGTCATGAAATATGATCAGTGTGATTTTAAAAGGGTAGCATTGGGCTCATTGTGATGTATGTTCTTTGTACAACACATCTGCTTTCTATTTTGTTGGTGACAAGAATTTTTACTTAATGATACAATTGGATAATTCTACATATACTATATTGGTGTGTGAAAAACTGTGAAACCAAAATGTTCCTATGAATGTCAGTTTCCCACATTTGATATTGTACTATATTTGTGCAAGATGTTATCAAGGGAAGGAAGGACTAAGTTAATGATATACAAAGCCTCTTTGACTTTGGCAGAGGGCGAGAAGTAATGATAGATCTGGGGGAGGTTGGTGAGACATGGGGAGAACAAGAGCTCCACAAAGACCAAACTGAGCAGGGCACAGGGGTCTTGTATGAGATGGTTTCTACAATCAAGGTCCATGTGTGGATGTGGCCTGGAACCCCCGCTCAGATGGGGCCCATGATAGCTCGTTGTCGGACTGAAGACCCTAGTGAGGGAAACAGGGACTGTTTCAGTCATGAACTTGATGGCTGACTCTTTGACCCTCCCCCATACAAGCCAGGGAGTGACAGACTGGCTAGATCCCAGGGGAGGACATTGCAGCCAGCCCTGAGGAGACAGGATGAGCTGGGGTTGGATGGAAGGGGAGGAGGTCCTCCCCTGTTGGTGG
>CM053742.1:40410607-40421452 GCA_028658305.1 Pachyuromys duprasi
AAAAAAAGAAAACAAAAAACAAAGCCTCTTTGTATTATTTTGCCCATTTCTATTAATGTATAGTTATTCTAGAATAAAAATTGTTCTTTAAAAGTTGCTTTGTATAGTCTTCTACAAGAGTAATAATTATCCCCCAAATATTCAAGAGTATGGGAAAACACATTTTAACTAAAGGTTTTTGTGTCTAATAGCTCAAATTGGTACATACAGGCAAATCATGATTGATGTAACATCATCAAACAGTTACTTGCTTTCCCTAGGAAACATGAATATTTAATCATTCTAATTTACATAATGAATTTATATTCATTTTGTCAGATAATTACTGGTCTAGCTAATTAATCCGTATTCCCTCCTTCTGTATGCAGAAAGCATGTGGAAACCTTTTATTTGCTGTGATAGTTCCTCAGTGTTTTCTTTTTTTTTCTGCTATAGTATGTATAGAAATAACAGTGAATTTCAAGATAAAGAAGTTTATACTTTAATTTTGTCATGTAAAATACTAGCTAGTGCACTTTCTGATCAGATTTATCCTGTATGATAAAGTCCTAGTCACAGACTTAATGAATCAAATGGCAGTTTGTGAGTTCAGCATTTGAAATGAAAGCACCCATTCTTTCAAATGTTCCTGAACTATCCTGTGTGTGCCTCATTCTATACATGTGAAACATAAATTCATTTTGTTGTGGAGTCATCACATAATCATATTTAGCATTGGCATTATTAAACATGGATTACTAAGAATCATAACATTATTAATTGTAACTAATATTTTTAATCACTGTGCTTTTTATAGTAGTTCTATGGAAAAACAAAGAATTTTGTATTAAATGAACTATTTGAGCAAAACAGGTTGGAGACCAGCTTTTGGCTAGTTGTATAATTTTTCGCAGAATGTCTGTTTTCACCATTTCTGACCATAGTTCCCACTTAATTACTACATGGGTCACTGGATAGTGTATTCTAAAGAGGATTTTCTTATTAATCTTTGTTGAAACATATATTAAAAGAAAAAAGAATTCATATATTTTTATATTTCATGCATCTTAGATAATAGAATTAATGCTTTTTAACAAATTACATTGATGGTATATATTTGGCTATTTTTCTTAAGAGAGAGGGAGGGAGAAAGGAGGGAGAGAAAGAGAACAACCATTTTTCTGCCTGCCTGTCTATATTGACCTGTGTTGAGCTAAAACAAAATCAACTTTGAAACAAATGCATATATTTTTAATAACTAGTGGTGATGCTGTGGTAATTATTTCTGGCTAGATAAATTTAAAATAAGATGCACATTTTCCAAATGTGAAGTTTCTGGTTGTCTTGATAATCATATTCTACAACTAGTTCTATCAGAAATTGTTAATGTGTCTCTGAAGTGGGGTAATTTACATTGACTATTCTTGAGATTGGCCATGTGTTTTGTTTTGTTTGCCCTTTAAGAATATGGAAGACAGTTTAGTCCAGATTACCTGTTCCTACAAGTTTATGACTGCTTCTTAACTAAAATGACTCAGACACAATAGGTAATAATTCTAGCTGTGAACATTTAATATGTTGACTATAACTCCTGATGTCATTATTATAAATGTCTCTTAATCTGGACTTTCCATCTCACTTATATACTAGATGTGTTGATAAAGAGGCTGTCATGTTTATATATTAGTGTTCTCAAAGTCCTTTGCTTTATATATTCAATTTCATCTTAATATCATCTTAATGTCACATTCAGGAAATACAGCAGTATGAGAAACTGGAAAATAACATTCTCTGCCCAATATTTATTCTGAAATAAAATAGTATTTTAAAGTTGTTTCACCACCACCATAAGTAGATTTTTTTAAACTTTCCCCCATTCCCTTTTTCTAAACAAATAGCTACCTATTCTTTCAAATCTTTATTTCATTATTCTTTACATTATGTGATTTATAGAATTCCTCTGGAAGCAATAAAGATAGACAATGATAGATATTTTGGTAGGTTGATGGATATCTAAACACTACTAGATGGAGATGGGAAAAATTCAATAAGTATAAGAATTTTGAGTGTAGTTGGTGATTATGATATTTAGATCTAAAGTGCTGAGAGGTGATTCTTACATGTTTGAGTTTTTGTTATTATGGCTAAATGAGCAGGCATTGAAATAACCTAATAAATAATCTTTTGTTACTAAGATTGTTATTCTTCAGCAGTCTACATTATATAATTCAGTGTATAGTTAAATGAAAACAAATTCTAAGTTAGAAAGGAGAACAGATATGTATTCAAAAGGATTGTTTCACAAAAGAGAAAGGGGATATTGCAATATATTATGAATGAGAGTTTTCTTAGTCCCACCCAGGATGGTCCACATATTATGGTCCACTGAAATATGTATAGAAATCTTCAGGGTGTCAAATAAAAAGAGTAGAGTCTATTTTAGCAGCGAAGTCTGTGTTTGTGGAAGATCTTTATACTTCTCAAAGATCAGACAGAACATTTTTTTTTAATATGGGAGGAATAAACAAGGCTAGAAAGACCTTGGAGGAAAGAAAGGGGCTTAACCAAAGTTGTTTAAAAAAAAAACAGGTATATTGTTCTTATTGATGAAGCAGTTGGGCTCATCAATTATAAGGCAAAGAATGGTAGCTGAGAGTGTTTGTGTTTAGCCTTATCATAGATACGTAAAGGAGCACCATGAATCTTATCTGAGTCAGAAAAGGAAGGGTTTTTGTTGTTGCTGCTGCTGTTGTTGTTGTAGTAAGCTGTTTTCCAAAACGTAAAAGTTGGTGAATTTATTAACATTTGCAATTTTTCCAGAATCAGGGGGTATAAGTAAAATTTAATAGATATTCAACTGTAAAGACTTTGAAAGGTTATTAATATTCACTGCATTGCTTTTAATTCCTAATTTATACAAGAATATATTATTAATCAAGATTTTCTTTGGCAAGACTAGACTTTATTGTCAGCAATTTTTGTGTATACAGTTCAACCTCATTATTCATGAGATCAGTAAGTTCATCTTAACACAGCCTGGAAATGTTTTGAAAAAAAATTATCAGTACCAAACAAGTACAGACTTTTATCTTGTCATGAATGTCTAAATGGTATAGTTCAACAACTACTTGGGGTTTGAAAGTAGCCTGGAGATGATTTAAAGTACTGAGTACCCTTTAAATTTTTCCCACTCAGTAATAACTGAAGGGCATAAAAAGAAACATAAGCAGTCTGTCCCCTTGAAATTTGAAACATTTGGGAGATAGTATGGGAGTTGCAAATTTTAAGTGTTAACATGAATTGCTTTTAAATAAATAAAGAATTCAATGTAACAATTAAAACAAAAAGAATTTAAACAACAGGTACTTGAGTTTTCACTCTGTAACAGGCATTCTTCAGAGTGGGGACACAAGTGTTCCTAAGTGTTCCCCAAAAACTTCACACATAGCATCAGACATAGGTACTTCCAAGGAAGCCAGTTTCTGAATTCATCTTCTCTCTTATTATTTCTAAAGTTGATATGCTTAAGAGATGCTCAATAGACATACAATTTTTCTCATATACCCCTTCATAACATTTTTTCTCACATTACAATCAATCTTCTTCTCTCGCATCTAAAATACTGTAGTGTTACAATATCTATAATAGCCTCTAGAACACCAAATAAAGGGACATGCTGAAGATTCTCATTGGAGTTTAAAAAGGGAATTAGTTAGATTGAATGTTGGTTTACTTTGAATAAAATTTGTGGACCACAATCTATTAAGTCATTATGGAATTCATGGCATATAAACCAAAGACAGATTGCTCTTATGAAGGACCAGCCATGTCCATCTACTTATTTAAAAACAATAATAGGGTTGAATCATAGAGAAGAAACAACATATAGAATAGAACTATTTGCTAACTGTATATCTGTCAAAGGATTAATAACCAGCTACATATATGACCTAAAATACGTATTAACAATAAACTTAATTTTAAAAGAGGGCAAAAAGCCAGATAGATGGTGCTGCAGGTAAAGGTTCTTGCCTGATGACCTGAGTTCAGTATTCTGAACACACATGGTAGAGGAGGAGAACGTATTCTTCTGACCTCCATGAGCGCACTGTGGCATATACATGCTCCCATACTTACGTACAGGCATGTGTGACCATACCTATATGCACACACATATTTTTAATGTACTGCTTTTTAAATCAATAAATAAAAATCTAGGGACATAGGTGGTTAGTGGTAGAGTAGTTGTCTGTCATAAACAAGACCCAGGGTTTTATAGGGAAAAACAAACTTGGCATAGTGGTGCATACCTTTAACCTTGAACCTTGAACCTTGAACCTGAGGCAAGAGGGTTGCAGCATCCAAATCAACCTGATACTTATTTAAAGAAAAAAATAAAATAACCAACAAATACTTGGAAAAATTGTTCAGTTTCTATAGTCATGCAGGAAATGTGATTAAGAATTCATTAGAGGCTGCAGAGATAGCTCAGTGGTTAAAACACTTAGTGCTCTTCCAGAGACCCAGGTTCAAATCCCAGCACCCACATGTTAGCTCACAAATGTCTGTAACTTTAAGATCTGAGATCCCCACATAAGCATGCATGCAGGCAAAACACCAATGGACATAAAATAAATATAACTGAAAAAAAAAGAATTAAAATAAGTTATCTATCATCTCACCCCAGTGAAAATGGCTATTCAAAAAACTGTCGAGGAGATATATGTGTGTGTGTGTGTGTGTGTGTGTGTGTGTGTGTGTGTGTGTGTGTGTGTGTGTGTGTGTGTATAAACTCTCATACATGGTTGCTGTGCATGTAAATTAATACAACTACATTAATACAAATTAATACAGCTATAGATCAGTATGGAGAGTCCTAAAAATAGATATATGATATAATTCAATTTTCCTATTTTTAATTATAAGTCCAAAAGAAATGAAACAAGCATGCCAATGAGATACCTGTATGCCCAAGTTCATCTTTTTTTTTATTACAATGTATTCATTTTGTATCCCAGCTGTAGCCCCCTCCCTCTTCTGCTGCCAATCTGGCCCTCCCTTCCTCTTTTTACCCTTCCCCCTCCTCCAGTCCACTGATAGGAGAATTCCTCCTCCCCTTTCTTTCTTTTTAAAATTTATTTATATTAATTATATTTTATTCACTTTGCATCCCAGCTGTAGCCTCCTCTCTTGTGCCCTCCCAATCCACCCATGTTCTTCTTGGTACTACCTACAGTGGCTGATAGCTCGAGCCTAGGTGCCCACTGACAGGTGAATAGATAAAGAAAATACATTATGCGTGTACAGCATATTGTTCAAATACAAGGAAGAATCAGGTTCTGTCATTTGTAGCAAACTGGTTGGAATTGGAGGACATTTTGTTTAGTAAAATAAGTCAGCTAGAGAGACAAATACTGTTTGTCCTTTCTTTAAAAACAAAAACAAAAGTCTAACTAAAAACAGAATAGTGTTACTGGAGTTGAAGAATGAGCTACAGGTCAGGAGCAAGGAGATAGAAGGAAGGAGATAGAAGGAAGCTGGGTTGGATTGTATTTGATTAGTATGTGTTATTTGCATTGTTGAAATACCACTCAACCTCATTAATAAGAACATAATACATGTTAACCAAAAATAAAATACTAAAAATTTCTTATTTGGATGTAATTTACACACCATAAAATTCAATCCTTTAGTCTGTATATTTCAGTGGTTTTCACTGTGTAGCTCTTCTTTCTAGAACATTTTCAGGAACCCCCCAAAAAACCTTTTTGTCTTTTGCAGACCCATGATCCACTGTGACCAACCTGGCAATCTTGAATCTACTTTGTCTCTATGGGTTTACACATTTTGGACATTAATGAAGTCATACAATAGGATGCCCTTATGGCTGCTTTCTTTCATTTAACATGTTTCAAAGAGGCATATACCCATTTTAGATCGTATCAGTGCTCTGGTTGCCTTTTTTGCCATTGTATGGATATGCTACATTTTCTAGATCCACTCATTAACTGATAGTTGGTATTGGACCACCTATTAGCTGCCATGTGTAATGCAGGCAATAACATTAATATACTATCAGTCTTCAGTCATAGTTTTTGTACTTTACGCATTCATCTATTCAGCGATATTTCTTTGTAACTCTCAAACTAATACTTGGGGCACTTTTGTGGTCACCCACAGACTTACAGAGCAGTGAAAATTTTGAATTGCTTAAAACTTGGGTTACTAGTTGAGGTTGAACAGTGTAACTTTCTTCTTATTTTAGCTCTTACTGTGTAAATGAGTGTTCTTTTAAAGCTCAGTTTAGTTCTACACTTCACATTTTTGTGCTTTCTCCTGTTGACTTAGCTCTTAAAAGTGGCCACCAAGTGTAGTGCCAATGGGTTTCCCAGCATTCCTTAAATGTAAGAATGATATTATGTGCCTTATAAAGGAAGTGAGTTATACAGGTATACGTTACAGAGCTCTTGGCCATGAGTTCAGTTAACAAATATATATATATATATATATATATTCATATATATTTACAGAAATCTAACCCTCCATTTCTTCTGAACAGCAATGGTTCAGTATTTATCACATGTATGGGCTTACTTAGGAAACATAAGTACAATGGATAATGAAAAAAATCAGTTGTATGTGATTTTACACCACACACATATTTCCATGTCCATATATATTCCAGTTTTCTTTAGTATGTGCTTAAAAGAAGCATTATACTATGGTGATGTAGCTCAGTTGTAGAGGTTTTGCCTAGCATCTGTGAGGCTCTAGGTTCCATTCCCAGTACAGCCAAAATAGAAATAGGATAGCATTGCTAGGCTATAAGATAGCATCTTGTCTTTGTGAATAATTTTTCTCCACACACACACATACGTTGGATTATGAAAATACGTGATTCTAATACTGTCTATCCCCCTTAACCTGGCCAACTCTCTAGTTTATCTAGACTGCTTTACTGGGCAAGTTTGTTTTACAGTTGTCTATAATGAGGTCATATAATCAATTATGATAGAAGTTGGTTTCTCAAACTGTTAGAAGTCAAGACTAGGTGTCCTCAAAGAAAACCTTGCAAAGATCCCAGAGGCAAATCAGGAATAGACAAAGGACTATAAAAAGAAATTTACATACATGGGCAGTAAATGGTACACAACTTAGTCACCAGAGAAATCCAGGTTAAACCACAAATTGATAACACTTCATTAATAATAGAATGATGGCTAACAGTGAAAATAACAATTGCAAGTGTCAGTGAAGATGTAAAGCCACCAAGAGCTCTTCAAGTACAAGCATAAATTTGTAAACTGAGCGTATCTACCAAAGCTGACATACATACCTAATGCCCTTGTGATTAGCATTTCCATTCCTTAGGTGGCCCAATAGAAATACTTTAACATATATCACCAAAAAATGTGCACAAGTGTTTTTAGTAGAATTCTTTGTGATAGTCTAAATTGGAAACATTCCATGTTCCAAAAAGAATAACAATAAATTATAGTGTATTCAAATAGTGAAACAGTAAAAAGAGAATGGATGAATCTTTGTTATACACAAAATATAGATAATACCCACAAGCATAAAACATAAAAGAAGCCAGGCAGAAAGGACTGCTTTCTCTGGGGTGGAGAGATGGCTTAGCCGATAAAAGTACTAGCTGCACAAGCCCAATGACCAGAATTCAGTCACCTGAACCCATATTTAAAAAACAGATGTGTTACCCTTTTATAATACCACTATCCCTCCTATATGTAGGATGGGAGGCTGAGACAGGATACTTGCCTGGAAGTCCAGGTGCCAGCTGGCCTAGAGTATGTAGCCCAGCAGTAGAAGCAAGAGAGACCCTGCACCAACAAGATGGAAGACAAGAACCAGCTCTTGAATGTTCTTTTCTAACTTTCACATGTATGCCATGGCATGTCCCTACCCTCAGCACACACACACACGCATGTATATATGAATATATAGACATAAAATAAAAGATCACTCACTATCTGACATTTATTTAAAATGCAGAAATACATAAGTAATCTTATGTATGAATTCAATCTGAGAGAAGATGATCGCTGGTGGTGGACAATAGCACTACTCAGCTGCTGGTTGTACCCTTGTTTGATTAATTATTAGAGAGTTCACTGAACATTCAGCAAACTATATAAACACTCTTCTTAGCTATATACAATGAATGGGCATGCATTGTTCCAAGGGCAAGAGGCTGGAACAGTTTTAATATGTTATTTTGTCCATTCATGTAGTAAAGATGAACTATTCAGATTTTTACATTTTAAATAAAGGTGTTTTGTTTGTTCTTAAAAGGTTTCTTTCAGTTTTGTGCTAGGAGAAATCTTTTTAGGTAAATATTCTGCAGACTACTAATAATGATTGGCTGAGTACAAATAGGTATCCAGCATAGATAGCTGTAAGTGTGGTAATCCAGACAGAAGATCCTCATCACAATAATGAATATTAAGGAAAAAAGACTCAGGATACTAGTATATGTGGTTTTCTATCCTCACTGGATACTTTGAAAATGATGACAAGTCATTTGGTTCAAAATTATTTTTAAAAATCTATATAAAATCATGACATTATGCCATTTCTGAAATGTTTACAAAAGAATTTTCCTCGTCTGCTTGAACTAACCTTGTATTTTCTGTGCTATTAGCCTGTATCTTGGCTTGCATAAATTTCTTCCCTATCAGTGTGATAAATTGTATCTGTTCTGTATTATACTTCAGAAATATCTGCCAGCATATTTAACATTCCTATTTGAGGAATGATTGCCAAATTACTCATTACTGAGTATAGTTAGTAAATGCTGTTGGCTTTCTGAGAAGCTCTGCCAGTCTGTTTCTATAATATGTACATATTTTTAACACTTTCTGTACATGAATGAAAGCGTTACAAACTATCTGTCAGCTCCACCATTTCTGCTTACTCAGTCCTTTTGTTTCAATAAGCTTTAGAAAGTTTTCATTGTTTCTAAAAAGATGTTTAAAGGTTTCACCCATGAGTACTTGTGTTTGCCTCATTTCCACTCTACTTTCTCCCCCTCAGACTCCACTGTCTCTCCACTTCTTCTCAAGTTCGTGACCTTTGTTTGTGTAAATAGATTGATAGATAAATAGATATACATTATATGGATAAATATATATGTATGCATGTGTATATACACCTATATGGAGAGAGGGAAGGAGAGAATGTGTGTGTGAGAGAGGGAGAGAGAGATTGAGAGAGAGCCTGCTAAGTCCATTTTGTCTTAATGTGATCATCTTGTCCCCTGGTATTTGAAAATGCTTCTCTTTTTCATGGAGATTAAGTAAATAACATTTCTGTCCTGTTGAGTAATTATTAAATCCAAGGAAAGTTTATGGTTTTTAAGTTCTAAGTGGATTATAGCTAAAAGGCTTTAGTTTTTCTTCTAGATCCATCAAAATAGGAAAAATCTGAGAAGAGCTAAAGTCAGACATGCCAGACATTCCAAATTTGGCTGTTTACGGTGACCTCAGCTTTCATGAGGACAATGATACTGTCCTCACAGAGCTGGTACCAGGATTAAGAATAAGGACGTTTGATGGTCTTCAATTTACTGCATATCATAGTATAGGTAATAGAATTTTCCTGTCCTGTGTTTTGACAGTGTATCTTCAATTAATTCTAGAGTTACCATAATCTTAGCAGCAGCAATTTCATCTCTGCGATTTTTGATTGCTTATTTTAATTACTCCATTTTATTTTTTCCCCAACTATAACTACCAGGGTGTAGTTTTTCTAAGCAACAAGAAGACACAATTGTTTTTAAAGACAGCTGTCTTGGGAGGGGGGACTTGAGGATACTACCATCTGAATGTTTGTGTTACTCCCCAAATTCATAGTTGAATGCTAATCCCCAAGAATTTTAGGAGATGGGGCTGTGGGACTTGACTAAATCAAAGAGACAAAGCCCTCATGAATAGGATTAGTGTCTCTTTTAAGGAGGCGCCAAACTCAGTTTCTTCACTTGTCAAATGAAGATGATATAAGAATGTGACTGTGTGGAATAGCTAGCATGTCACGTATAACTATATAAGGTAATGAGGTTGGTAAAAAGCCATACCACACACTCATTACCAAGCACTTTGCTAAGAGATCCCTTTACCATTATCACTTTAGTCCTCATAGCAACCCAGTTTGCTGTGTCCAATTGATAGAAAGTGGAGGTTTTTAAACGGAAATATTTTACCTACTTGGCATATAAGGCCAGAATGGGAACACAGTTTGATGTGAGATGTTGCTCTAAAAATATCTAGTCTTAAATCATTATGCTATTAGAATACAAAAATTATTGATGGCAAAAATAAAGAACAAATATTCTAATGATTATAATGTGGAATTTCATTAGGGTAATATGAATTTAAAATGTATTGAATCATGTAGTGTTCTTCAGTTCATCAGAAGTAAAACTGGTGCTTATGAGCATGATATGAGTAAAAAGTTTCTACTAAAAGAAAGCTAAGTGAATTTATGTTATATTTCTGACATGGGGCCAGTGAGCTAGCATAACAGCTAAAGGTATTTGCCTCTAAGCCTGATGATTAAATAATAATATAAATTACTATTATTTAGTAAAATAATATTATTTAGTACTAGTAGTACTATTTAGAAAATGGTAGTATCTTTTTTAATATAAAGACATATTTGGGTGAAATTTGGCAATTATTAGACAACCCATATACAAAAATGTGATATTTTTAAAATTTATTTATTTTTATTTTTATATCAATCACAGGTTAGGTACTTTGTATCCCAGGCGTAGCCTCCTCCCTCATTCCCTCCCACTCTCCCACTCCCTCCCTCATCTCCCTCCTCCCCGCCCCCTCCAAGTCCACC